>VZQC01012643.1:693535-789422 GCA_009823505.1 Rhizomys pruinosus
AACAAAGAGCTCAAAAGATCTGAGGCCAGCGGTGACTGGAGAGTCACTCTGCCTCCTTGAACTTGCTGCATTATGAAATCGTGACCTTCTGGTTGCTGTTGCTGAAAACAGCCTGGGTGAAACTCAAACACATTCCCATGTGTGGAATGTGAACCGGGCTGAAGGGTTGTCTGGAATGGCAACTGTGTATTCTTTAGCATCTTGAACCTTTAATTGTTTGCCCTCTTCCCTCTCCCTTTCCCTCAAAGGTTTTTCCATCTGGCCACTTGATGCCTATATTTGGCTGCCCCATGCAGGAATGGCAAGGCATTGATCATAAGAGCAATTCCTGTTCTTTCTCAAGAGTATTACAGTGTGACCAAACTCAAAGGAATCTTAGAGCTCATCTAATCTTATTTTAAAAATGCTTAGACCGGGGCTGGAGCGATGGCCTAGCGGTTAAGAGCGCCGACCGCTCTTACAGAGGACCCGGGTTCGATCCCCAGCACCCACATGGCGGCCGAGAACCGTCTGAAACTCCAATTCCAGGAGAACTCCAGCTCCAGGGGAATCCGACGCCCTCTTCTGACCTCCGCGGCATTGCACGACACGGGTGCACAGACTTGCATGCAGACAGTACATTCGTACACATACAGAAATAAATAAAATTAATTAAAAAAAAAAAAAACCATCTTGGGCCAGGTGTGGTGGTGCATGCCTTTAATCCCAGCACTCAGGAGGCAAAAGCAGGCAGTTCAAGGCCAGCCTGGTCTACATAGCAAGTTCCAGGCCAGCTGGGATTAAAGAGAGACCTTGTCTCAAAAAAAAAAAATCTTAGTGTTGTCATCAGCACACACCTATATCTTAGCTCTCAGGAGCCTGTAATAGGAGGGTTAAGAGTTCAAGGCCAGCTTGGGCTATATATCAAGGCCCTGCCAATAAATAAATAAATAAATCTAGTCTTAATAGTTTATGATTATGGGTAGGTGTGGTGGTTCACACCTTTAATCCCAGCACTTGGGAGGCAGGGGCAGGTGGATCTCTGTGAGTTCAAGGCCAGCCTGCTCTACATAGTGAGTTCCAGGCCAGTAGGGGCTACAAGGAGACTCTGTCTCAAAAAGACTAAGAAAGTTTATGATCATATATCACATTCAACCCCTAAATGATTTTAAATGGTTTAAAGGAACTAGAACAATCCAGTTTACAACATAAACCCTATTTCCCAGAAATAAGTGCTTTTCTTCCCCTATTCAGAGAAGTCATTTCCTACCTTGTTCTTAATCAGATCTGTGCCTTGGGGAGGGAAAGGAGGGAAGGATGCAGGAGGAACTGAGCAGAGGACCCCTCAGAGGTTGTTTCCCTCAGGCATGGCAGCAGAGTGGGAAGACTGGAGGGAAGTCCTGCCTGCTTGCAGCAAACTGGACACATAGAAGAAATAATCGCACACTGAGGGGCAATCTTTTCTACTTGTTACCATTAGGGTTCTGAGGTGCTCCACCTGCCCTTCCGTTGGAGCACCTCTCAAGTTCCCAGAACATATCCAGTGTAGATCTTGTAAAGTTCTGTTCTTACTCAGACCTGATCCAAAGGAGATGTGAGCAGAGACCCAGGTTCCAGCCCTAGAGCCAACTGCCATCAAAGCATCTGTTTCCTGCTGAGCAGGCTTTTTGGAAAGAGGGAGGGGCTCCTTGGAGAGCACAAGGCTAGTCTGCAGCCCCCAGAGCCCCGAGAGAGCCTGAACACATGCAAGCTAGGCCTGGAGTCAGGCAAGCTAAGGATTTCGTTGTCCACTGGGACAAGGTGTAGGAGAGGAACGGTGACAGCAGCACTGTTGTCATCCCTTTCATCCACCTAGAGATTCGCCTGTTGTGGAAAATATGGTTGGAGAGGCCCTTGGCATCCTTGAGACAGTCTTGGTGGCTGCTTCTAACCCCCAAGAGTGTTTCTGGAGATGAGTGGGGCAAAGGGCAGGGCAGCTAGAAACAAACTGAATGATCTGTCAAGGTTGGGACACTTCAGGTCAACCCTGGGCAGGAGCCGACTGGCACCTGAGATGGGAGGATAAACAGACAGGGATCGTCCTGCAAAGGAGCCAAGCCAGCAACAGAAAGCCTCCCACCAGAAGCGCAGGTCCTAGGGAAGAAACAGCCTCCAGCGACCCCGTAATCCAAGCTCCGCTCCATTCCTGGGGCCAAACCCAGAACAAAAATTCTCAAAGCTTGAAACACAGACCAGCCCTATTAATATCACCTGCAATTTTATAAATATAAAGCCTGGCCCCTCTGGCCCCTCCACCCACTGAACCCCAAGCAGGTGTCATGTCTGCACTTCTCTCTAAACAGTTCTGTCCAGAGCTGTTGAGACTGCCTAACAACTGTTCTGAGCCAGGTTCACATTTGTAACCTCACCACTGGGAAAGTTGAAATAGGAGGACTATCATGAGTTTAGCCCACCTGGGCTACAGAGTGAGACCCTGCTTCAAAAAGCAAGCAAACAACCAAACAAAACAAAACAAAACAAAACAAAAGACAAAAAAACCAGAATGGACCAGATGGTTCACCTAGTTAAAAGCAGGAGCCACTAAGCCTGACTATCTGAGTTCAATTCCAGGATCCACACAATAGAAGAAGAGAACAGAACCCCTCCCCCATTGTCCTCTCAGCTCCACACTCACACCGTGGCATGAGCGTACACGCACACTAAATAAATGTAACAAAAATAAATGAATAAATAAATAAATATAAACAACAACAAAACCCACATTTTGACCCAGGAAGTTTATAGTTCTCAGAAACCCAGGGTGAACAGTCAGGTCCTCGATTCCCTCCCCCTCTTTAATGACATGTATGACAGGTGTGGGGCTGAAGATGGGTTTCTTGCTCTCTGTGAAGAACCAGAGCGCTTCCTGTGCCCTGTGCCTCATTAGCACTTTGGTGGTGCTGCTTCCTGCCACTGACTCTGTGTTTCCATTCTGCCAAGGTGGTTTGCTGTTTTCATTAGCTCTGGGGGTTGGAGAAAGCATAGTTTCTCACGGAACCTCTCCGGGACCTCTGGGCAGTTTTTTCCCCTGTGCCCCTCATGTTTCTACCAGCAGGCAGAAACCAGAGATTCACCCCAGCCTCGTCAAGTTGGGAACACCCAGATGAGAGAGCTCACCTTCTGCAGTAGGCACTGTGGCCACCTCGGTAAGCCAAACCTCATGGTTTATACGTCGTACCAACTTAGCTTGGCATTTCAGGTGAAAGTAGGGAGGGATTTGTTCAGGGGGGTTAGAGAGGGGAGAGTGTTAGTGTTTTGAGACAGCAGCGTCTCACTATGTAGCCCCAGGCAGACCTGGAACTCACAGTAATCCACCTGCCTCTGCCTCTGCTCAGATTAAGGACACATACACAGGGTTTCAGTTTTCTATTATGTGTGTGCGTGTGTGTGTTTGCACACACACGCACACACAGAGATCAGAAGACATCTTGGGAGAGTTGGTTCTCTCTTTCCACCGTGAAGGGCTGGAGGATCAAACTCGTCCTGAGGCCTGGGCAAGTGCCTCTACCGAGCTAAGCCATCTTGCCAAACCAAGGAGAAGAGTTCGTCAGAGGATAAGAAGTTCAGGAACAAAAAATGGAACGCTTTAGAAAGAAAGAAAAACCAAAAACATTTTCTTTTTTTTTTTTTAATTTCTTTTTTTTTAATTTCGTTTTTTTTTTTTTTTAATTTTATTTATTTCCATATGTGTATGAATGTAGTCTGCATGCAAGCTGTGCACCGTGACGTGCAATGCCGCGGAGTCAGAGGAGGGCGTCGGACTCCCCTGGAACTGGAGTTCCCTGGAATGGAGTTTTCAGAGGTTCGCTTGCGCCATGTGGGTGCTGGGGATCGAACCCGGGTCCTCTGCAAGAGCGGTCGGCGCTCTTAACCGCTAGGCCATCGCTCCAGCCCCCAAAAACATTTTCATGTAGGGACATTGGTGAATAAGGATGTAGAAGATGCTCCTCACTTGGTAGAGTGCTTGCCTAGCATGCCCCAAACCCTGGTGTTGCACCCCTAGAACTCTATAAACTGGGTGTGGTGGCACACCACATGGCCTGGCACAGAGGAGACAGAGGCAGGAGGGTCAAAGAGTTCAAGGTTAGTCTCAGCTGTCTAACTTGGCTACATACTGAGTCCCAAGCTACCCTGAGATACATGAGACCCTTCATAGCTTGGCTACATAGTCTCAGATACAAGAGACCCTGTTTCAGTCAATCAGTCAATCAACCAATAAATAAAAAAGAGTGTTTAGGAAGCCCAGCACCCACCTTTAATCCTAGCACTCGGGAGGCAGAGGCAGATCTCTGTGAGTTCCAGGCCAGCTGGGGATATAGGGAGACCCTGTCTCAAAAAGACCAAAAAAAAAGGGGGGGACTTTTTGGGAAACATGACGATTAAAAGAATTTTCTGTCATCCTTTTTTTATTTTTTTGTCTCACTTGACATCTTCTGAAGTTATCTTTTTTTTAATATGTTTATTATTTTCATTTTATGTGTGTGAGTGTATTGCCTGCATGAGTGTAAGGGCACCCAGGTCGTGCAGTGCCCGTTGAGGTTAGATGTTACAGACTAGCTTACAAACGAGTTACAGACTATACAGTCTGTACAGTTAGATGTCATGTGGGTGCTGGGAATCAAACCCCGGTCCTCTGCAAGAATAGTCAGTGTGCTTAACCACTAAACTATCTCCCCAACCCCTTCTTCTGTCATTTTTTTTTTACTTTTTTGTATATATATATATATATATATATATTATATATATATATTTGTACAAGATTAGGTTACAAATCAAATCTAGACCCGTGGTCCCCCTCCCTAGCCCCCCACCCCACAAAGCTCATGCATTCTGCCAAACATGTTTTTCATCTTTCTCAAAATTCTCAATATAGAAGTTGACTGTTTCGAGCAGAGGTTCACCGTTTCAGTCAGTTCTTTGACACAGTCTTTTCTGTTGTTGTTGTTTCGAGCAGAGGTTCACCGTTTCCGTCAGTTCTTTGACGCAGTCTTTTCTGTTGTTGTTGTTGTCGTCTTCGTCATTGTTGTTCTTTCCAATATGGGCCACTCTCAACTACTTGGATCAAAGCTCAAGGAGCCCTGCACAAGAAATACTTACTACTAAGCCAGGCGTGGTGGAGCACGCCTTTAATCCTAGCCCTCGGGAGGTAGAGGTAGGCGGATCTCTGGGAGTTCAAGACCAGCCTGGTTTACAGAGTGAGTTCCAGGAGAGCTGGGGCTACATAGAGACCCTGTCTCGAAAAGAAAAAAAAAAAAAAAAGGAAATACTTACTACTAGATAATTGTCATTAGCATCCACAGATGAGGGATACCATTCGTTGTTTGTTTTTCTGGGACTGTGTTACTTCACTTAACATAATATCTTCTAGTTCCATCCATTTACCTGCAAAGTTCATGATGTCATCTTTATTCTGTCATTCTTATATTAGCTCTTGTTTTAAAAAGTGATTAAATTTAGCCGGGCGTGGTGGCGCATGCCTTTAATCCTAGCACTTGGGAGGTAGAGGCAGGCGGATCTTTGTGAGTTCAAGGCCAGCCTGGTCTACAGAGTGAGTTCCAGAATAGCTGGGGCTACAGGGAGACCCTGTCTTGAAAAGACCAAAAGAAAAAAAAAAGTGATTAAATTCAAAATTCAAACCCGTTTACCTTTTCTCCTGGGAGTCAGAAACTTAGGAAAAGCCAGAAAAGTGACAGCCATGCCGCTCATCAGTTATGACTCAGAGGAAGCCTAGAAGTTGAAACCAGACAGCCCCTCAGAAGTTCCCAGTGATGGATGCCACCCCAGCCCCTCAGGATGTCGCTGGGAGGAACTCAGAGCCCAGCACTCTTCAGGGGACTCAGGGCAGCCGGGAAGTGTGAGTAATGGGAAAATGCACTCCACCCTCCCCTAATTGACACTGAAAGTGCCAGTGCAGTCCACGCAGTGCTGCCACACTCACAAGCAGGTCCAGGCCCATGAGAACCAGCAAACACTAACCTCAGAGTTATTTGTCCAGGGCTGCTAGGAGGAAAGAAAAGAGATGCTTCAAATGTGGGGGACTGCTGATTGGGCTTCAAATGTGGGGGCTGCTGATTGGGCTTCAAATGTGGGGACTGCTGATTGGGTTTCTTGCCCGACTTTCTCTCCTCTGAGAGGCACTGAGTTCTGCCCCAATCTTTCTAATCTCAGGTCCCACCATGATAGAAGTAATAGAAATACTCTACCTATGGCCAGTTTTTAGACCCTAGAACCTTGTAATGAATGGGAATGGTAATTATAGATGTTACAGAGATACCATTTTAGGATATAAAGATCTCACAGATCTAATGTTTTCAGCCTCCTCTAACAAAAGCAAAGTCCACCAAGTGTTGAAACTTTAAGAACAGCGATAGATATAAATTTCAGTGCTGTGATAAAAAAATAAAACCCGGGACTGAAGAGATGGCCTAGCGGTTAAGAGGACCCGGGTTCGATCCCCAGCACCCACATGGCGGCTGAGAACCGTCTTTAACTCCAGTTCCAGGGGAATCCAACGCACCCTCTTCTGACCTCCGAGGCATTGCACGACATGGGTGCACAAACCTACATGCGGACAGTACATTCATACACATGCAAAAATAAATAGAATTAAACAAAATAAAATAAAACCCTAGGCCGGGCGAGGTGGTGCACACCTTTAATCCTAGCACTTGGGAAGCAGAGGCAGGCGGATCTTTGCGAGTTCAAGGCCAGCCTGGTCTACAGCATGAGTTCCAGGACAGCCAGAGCTACAGGGAGACCCTGTCTCGAAAAGAACCAAAAAAAATAAAATAAAATCCCAAAAAATATTTTTAATTGCTCTGGTTTTAGGAAATTTAAATATTAATAGCAGAGCAAGTTCATGTCCCTTGCAGATAAAACATGCACATACACTGTCAGAAGCCCGAAGCACCCTATTTGTTTTTAAAATCACACTTATTTTGTGTTTTGTTTTGAGACAGGGTCTCCCTGTCGCCCCCAGCTGGCTTGGAACTCACTCTGTAAACCAGGCTGACCTTGAACTCACAGAGATCCACCTGTCTCTGCTGGGATTAAAGGAAAATCACACTTATTTTGTAGGGGGTCAAGTCAATGGAGGTCAGAGAACAACTTGCAGGAGTCTGTTCTTGCCCTCGACTCTGTATGTCTCAGGGATGGCAGGTCACCAGGCTTGGCGGCAAGTACCTTTATTCACTGAGCCATGTCACTGACCCTTAAAACTAATTTTTTTTAGTTTAGTTTTCAAATTTTTGTTTGTTTTATTTTCTCTTGTTCACTCTTTGACAAATAAAAATTATATATTATCTCTTTGACATGTTGTTTTGAAATATGTATACATTATAGAATGGCTAAATTGAGCTAAATAATTTGTATTACTTGACATATCTCTTTTATGATGAATATACTCTAAGCAGTGTTCAAGAATATGTTGTTTTCAACATTACCATGTTGAACTACTTCATTCCGCCTAATCTTTGATCAACAGGTGGTTCTGTTTTTAATTTTTGAATAATTTCCATGTTGTTTTTCACAATGACTGTGTTAGTTTTAAAACTACGTCTGTATTCATTTATTTATTTATTACTTCATCCACATAACATTTAGCACATATTCACCAAGGCTCCCACTCAGTTATCAGACACTGTTTAAAGTACTGAGTGAACAGGATAGACAAGTCCATGGCATCTTACAGGCAAGTGGCAATGTTTGACAGCAAACAGAGAAGCAAATGAACGGATCTGAGGTAACGGTCAGTCATAAATACTCTGAAGAAAAAAATACAACTGAGAAAGAAAACCGTGAATGACAGAGCTATGACCAGGGAAGACTTATCTGAGGAAGTAACATTGCAGAAGAGACTTGAATGGAGTAGCTGGGGCAGGAGAGATCATGGGAAAGGGAAGGGCAGATCCTCCACATGAGCAGGACGGCAAGAAGTCATGGTGCTAAGCAGAGGGAAAGCGTAGGAAATTAGCCCAGAAGTTCGATGGCATGGCGCCCAAGCGCCCTCTCCAGGTCCTGTCAGCATGAGGGAAAGCCACACAAGATCCTCAGCTGAGGAGGGACGTGGTGTGACTTACTGTTTACAGTGATCACACTGGCTCCTGGCTGAAGATGGTATGCTGGCGGCTACAACGAATGCCACGAGAGCCACCAGGGAGGTCACTGCAAAGGTCTACCTGAAACTCATGCTAGCTTTATCCCAAGGTGGTGGCAGTGGAGGAACAAGAAGTGACTGGGCTTGAAGTAGATATCCTTGCCCAATACAGAGCTGGTTAATTGGAAATAAGACATGAAAGAAAAAAAAATCAATAGAGAATGACCCCAAGGGTTTTGATCATACCACTAGATGATGGGAAATGGGGGAGGAGGAGCTGTGTGTAGGGGCACACCAGGAACTCTGTTCTCATTTGAGGCGGCCTCATGGAAATAACCAATAGAATTCAGAACAAATTCCTTTCCTGATAGGTGACCTGGTTTTAATATTTGGGGGTAATAGGTCAACAGCTGGCTCCCTTTCAACTTCCACTGCCTGCTTCCTGATACAGTAGGCATGGCTGCCTGCTGTTGCGATCATCTGGATGCATTTCAACACCTAAGCAGAAGGGTAACTGCAGCACTGCCAGGGAATTGCAAGGCTGCTTAGAGTTTGCATTAGTTAAATTTCTCCCAACAGCCAAGTGTTGCTTGGAAACCAGAGCTACAATTTGGGGTTACTCAAGTTCATGCAAGCTGGACTATGTCACCAAGTCTCTCCCTAACTGTTGAGTAATCAATCCTCTCCTAGCAAGCCAGGAAACCCAGGAGGAGAACAAGAGGCAGCCAGGCCAGATGCGTTTGACTTTGGAAGGTCGGAGCCAGTGGGTGGGAATGGAAAAAGAACGGTCTCTGACCCAAACAGACTCTTGTTTTGTTTATTACTTTTATTTTATGTGTATGTTACCCATGTCCTGTAATATCCTCATGGGCCAAAAGAGGGTGTTAGATCCCCCGGAACTGGAATTGTGAGCAGTTGTTAGCCGCCATGTGGATGCTGGGAACCAAAGCCAAGTCCTCTGCAAGAGCAGCCCGTGCTTTTAATCTCTGAGCCATCAAACAGACTCCAGACCTCAAACAGACTCTTTTTCTCTCTCTGTACTTTCTGAACTCTGGGATCTTGGACATATTCCTTTTCTTTCCTGAGACCACATTTCAAGTTCGTTGGCCATATAGCAGGGTAGGAATTTTTTTTTTATTTTTTTTATTAATTTTTATTTATTTCTGTATGTGTATGAATGTACTGTCTGCATGCAAGTCTGTGCACCCGTGTCGTGCAATGCCGCGGAGGTCAGAAGAGGGTCTCGGACTCCCCTGGAACTGGAGTTCTCCTGGAATTGGAGTTTCAGACGGTTCTGGGCCGCCATGTGGGTGCTGGGGATCGAACCCGGGTCCTCTGTAAGAGCGGTCGGCGCTCTTAACCGCTAGGCCATCTCTCCAGCCCAGGGTAGGAATTTTTGTGAAGATAAATAATGGTTCACATTCAAGCCCCAGCACCTAGCAGGCATTCAAAACAGGTGGCTACCTTTCCCATGTCAGTTTTCTTTCTCCACAAAGTTGCCGTTCAGAGACGACCTGTGCTTGCGCCACTCTGTCCCCTCCACCTTGGCACCCTTCCTTAGTCTCCCATTCCATACCCTTGTTCACTGGGGGTGCGTGGGGTGCAAGGGGAATAGCTCATAGTTCATTTGCTTCTGAAGAAATGAACTCAATCAAGAGACATACAGTTTGATTTATTTATTGTTTATGTGTATGAGTGTTTTGTCTGCATGTATGTAAGTGGACCAGGTACATGCAATGCACTTGGAGGCCAGAAGAGGGAGTCAAATCCCCTGGAATTGGAGTTACTGACCATTGTAAGCCACCATATGGGTGCTGGAAATTAAACTCAGGTCCTCTGCAAGAGCAGCCAATGCTCTTAACCACTGAGCTATCTCTCCAGCCCAGCATACGGTACACATCAAAGTTTATTTAGCAAAACAAACAAAGCAAACACTCCAAAGAAAGGTTGGGGCAAGCCATCCCAAAGTAAGGAGCAGCCTAATGAGTTCTGTGTTGTGGAATTTAAAGAGATTTTTGTGAATATAACTACAACAGGGCATTCTGACCATCAAGAGACAAAGCTGAGGTTTTCCTTAATTACCTCCTGTCAATTCCTTGCCTTCATAGTCTCATCTGAGCTTGAACTCCTGAAGGAAATGTCTTCTCCAATACACCTCCACCCTGCATCCCTTAGCCACCTGGGGCATGACATTCGGTTTTCCTCCTAGAGAGAAAGACCAGAGCGGCAGCATCTTCGCTGGCTTTGTGGGAAGCCTGGCCATCCTCCTGCTTCTCATAGGTGCCTGCGTCCTGTGGAACTGGAACAAACAGAAGAAGCGTGAGTCCTTTGTTTACTCCACCTTAAGACACAAGGGTTGATCCTCCAGTCCACCACTTAAAGCCCAGTGCATTTTCTAATGATAAGCTCTTGCTCTGGAGAGTCCTGCGACCCCACTGACCCATCTGTACTGTGGTTGCAGTACAGATCTGAGCACCTCTAGGAAGATATTGCTCTGTGTCCTCTTCCTGCCTCTGTCCATTGAGTTCTCTGAACTCTAGTACAAGTGGAAACTTATCTTTTGTGGTGCTTAGTGAGAGTGAAGAATACTGCCAGGGACCATCTCATTGCGTGTTGACCCCTGCTGTGACCAATCTCTCCCATTGCCTTCCAGGGAAAGTTCCGTATTTCCAGGTAGCTCCCTCACTGACTCTGCCTCGACCCAGACAACGAGCCAAAAATATTTATGACCTCTTACCCTGGCAGCAAGCAGAGCTGGGTAGGTTTCTCCTGATCCACGAAGTCCTGACACTCTGAACTGCTGCTCCCAGAATGTACCTCTCTCCACTCAGAAGCAACTTTGTCTAAGCAGCCAGACTGGCAGGACAGTGCAGAGTAGGCTGCACCTCCAGTGAGAACTACAGAGTGAAAGGAATAGGGATCATCTGAGCTTGGGGATCGGTTTCTCTAGGTTTTAGGCAGCAGAGGAAATCCAGGTGCATCCTGGGTAGGGAAGACATTCATAATGCCAGCATTGCAAGCAAGGGTTGTCGGGGAATCCCCCACGGGCACTTCCAGAAGGCTTCCAGATGTCAGGCAGCATTCCTGCAGCTCTGAGCCTCCTCCCAACACAGAATACCAGGCATGGATTCTACATTCTCATAGTCACTGGGCAAACTCAGTTCAACCACTACGTTTGGACTATTTGGGCTTGAAACGCTCTGAAGACTACCTCTCTCTCTTCAGAATTCATTTTGTTGTTCCAGGGAGACATCAGTCAAGTAGCCGTGGTTTCAGTACTGAGAATCTCCTCTCCAGAAATTCTGACAGCCCAGAGCACGAGGTAAGAGTCAGTAAAAAGACACATCCTGAGAAAACGGCAGGCCCTGGCAGGAAAGCTGAGGAGAATGGGTTTATAAATCTGGTTTTATAGCAGACAAGTGTCATTTGGCACACATCCTGTAGTCCTGTCTATATATTAGCCCTCCCAACTGCCCCAAAAAAAGAAATAACAGTTTAACTTATGGCCGATGTAGTGCTGCATGCCCATTACCTCAGCACTCAGAAAGCTGAGGGAAGATGGAGTTAGAGGCTAGTCTAGGCTACATAGTGTGATTTTCTATCCAGTCTGGAGTACATAGAGAGAGCATGTCTCAAAAAAAAAAAAAACCAAAAAACAAAAAAAAACAGAGGTGGGAATTAAAGATAGGAGCAAGCACTTAGGATTTTGAGAAAGGCACATGCACTCAAGTACGTGATGCTAGAACTGAAAGTGATTGCTTTAGCAAAGACAAGATAATTTGTTTATCCAAATAAGCATTTCCCTCTTCAGAGTGATCAATTCAGGGGGACACACAGCTGTTCTGACAATGCCGTTGGTGTCCAAAACACACTTAAAACTTACCTTTGAGGAACTGGAGAGATGGCTCAGCAGTTAAGAGAACTGACTGCTCTTGCAGAGGACCCAGGTTCGATTCCCAGCACCCACATGGCGGCTAAGAACCGTCTTAGGCTGGGCATGATGGCACAAGCCTTTAATCCCAGCACTCGGGAGGCAGGGGCAGGTGGATCTCTGTGAGCTCAAGGCCAGCATGGTCTACAGAGCCGGCTCCAGGCCAGTTGGGACTAAAGGGAGACTGTGTCTCAAAAAGACCCCCCAAAAAAACCTTACCTTTGAGAATCACTTCTACAGCCTGTGGCAAACCATCTCAATCATCCTGAGCAGCAAAGATTTCCTTAAGACCCTCAGCACTGAAGTTGGTATGGATTATGCTTGAACTCACCACTGTAGAGAAAAGCCTGTTGCAATTTCTCTTTTCATTCTGCATTGCTTTTCTTAAAAAAATTTTTTTTGGTCTTTTTGAGATAGGGTCTCCCTGTAGCCCCAGCTGTCCTGGAACTTGCCATGTAGATCAGGCTGGCTTTGAATTCCCAGAGATCCACCCGCCTCTGCCTCCTGAGTGCTGGGATTAAAGGCATGCACCACCAGGCCAGACTTGCTTTTCTTAATTTTAAAAAATATTTTATGGGGGCTGGAGAGATAGCCTAGCGGTTAAGAGCACTGACTGCTCTTGCAGAGGACCCGGGTTCGATCCCCAGCACCCACATGGCGGCTAAGAACCATCTGTAACTCCAATTCCAGGAGAACTCCAGTTCCAGGTGAATCCGAGACCCTCTTCTGACCTCTGTGGCATTGCACGACACGGATGCACAAACCTATATGCAGACAGTACATTCATACACATACAAAAATAAATAAAATTTAAAAAAAAGTTAAAAAAAATATTTTATGGGGCTGGAGAGATGGCTCAGTGGTTAAAAGCACCGACTGCTCTTGCGGAGAACCGGGGTTCGATTCCTAGCACCCACATGGCAGCTAAGAACTGTCTTTGACTCCAGTTTCAGGGGAATCCAACACCCTCTTCTGACCTCCACAGCATTGCACAACACGGTTGCACCAACCTACATGCAGACAGTACATTTATACACATAAAAAATTTTTATTTATTATTTTTGCTTTATGTGTATGAGTGTACTGCCTGCATGTGTGTTAAGTGCTCCTATGTCATGTAATATCCACAGAGATCAGAAGAAGGCATCAGATTCCCCTGGAACTGGAGTTATGGATAGTTGGTATCTGCCATGTGGGTGTTGGGACTCGAACCTGGATCCTCTGCAAGAGCTGCCAGTGCTCTTAACTCCTGAGCCATCTCTCCAGGCCACTTTTCTTAATATTTTTAGGGGATTTGATTTACTTTACTTTACTTTGGATTGATCACAGACCTTGTGAATTTAGCATTCACAATGCTGTACCAAGAGCCCGAGGCCCAGCATTGCTTTTCTTGTGCTCAGCTCCCTTTCCTCACACACACAAATATACCCAGCACCCACAGCCTTGCAGTGTGAGACCCCAACTTAGAGCTTTGCTGTGAAGTGCAGGAACAATGCAGAGAGGAAGAGAGGCTATGTCTTATTTCTTTGTTCATCCTGACACCTTCTCTTCTCACAGGCCTCCCAAGCAGATGGCGCCCTCCAAATGCACAGAGCTTATGTCCATGCTGTGGAGTACACAGTGGGCATCTATGACAATGCCACGGTGCCCCAGATGTGTGGGCACCTAGTCCCTTCAGCATACTGCATCAGTGACAGAGCTTGCAGAGATAGTTCTAGCATTTCTTCAAAAGAGTCACATGATTATGTCAATATCCCTGCAGCAGAAGAGACCAGTGAGACGCCACCTTCTACCAACAGCATACCAGAAAATCATTTTGCTCTTCCAAGTGCCCAGAGGCCGGAGTTTACTGAGGAAGGACACCAAGGCCATGGGGATGCTACTGACCACATTAGTTTTTCGGCTCCAAAAACTAAGGGCAATGATCCACTCAGTGATGGAGAAGATTCATCTCAGACGTCAAATGAGTACATCAACATGACAGGTTTGGATCTTGGGGACATGCAAGAGACTCAACCCAGGGTGGCTTTTCAGTGCTATAGAGATTATGAAAATGTCCCATCAGCTGATCCCAATGGAAGCCAGACACAAGCTGAGGAAGAAATGACATTTTCAAGTACAGACTACAGAGAGAACAAGACAGATAGTCCCAAACTCCATACCCAGCCTGTCCAGAGGGCCACATCTACAGCATATTGTATGGCCTTTCAGCCATCCACACAGAGTGAAAACAATCAGATAGCACATGGAGAAGAGCTGTCAGAAGACGACTCTAGTGACTATGAGAACGTGCTCACTGCTGAGTCAGGAAACCAGACTTGATATCCTCCTAATGCCAAAACACTCAGGGAGTGATCTGCCTGGAAAGCCGTGTGGGGCAGTCTATTCTGCTGGGTCTTTAGGCACTGAAGAATCTAGCGAAGATGCTTGTGTGCCCTGACATGCCATTGGATCACTTGATTAAGCTAAGAAGAGGCAGAGAGGAGCAGGAACAAGAAGTCTGCACAAAAGCAAAGGTTTAGGAAAGCCAAAAAGGAGTTATTCTCAAGCACGGTGTTAACTCTCAGACCCACTGAAGTCTTCTGACACTATCTTACTGTTAGAAAAGAAAAAAGTGCCAGGCATGGTGGTACTTGCCTTTGATCCCAACCCTGGGGAGGCAGAGGAAAGTGGATCTCTGTGAGTTCAAAGGCCAGCCTGGTCTACATGGAGAGTTCTGGGCCAGCTGGGGCTACAAGGATACCCTGTCTCAACAGAAAATACCGAAGAAGAAGGAGGAGGAGGAGGAGGAGGGCGGCAGGACATAGTACTTAGTACAGACTGTAAGTGTGACACATCTAAAGCAATCACCCCACTAACACCAGCAGGCTACAAAGCAGGAGGGTAGTGTATTGTGTAACCAGGCAGGCCAAAAAAGAGGAAGAAGTTGGGTGGGTTAGCAGATTCCATATTAAGAAGAACATAAACAGTCTAATGTTGATGAAGATACAGAACAGGAACTGTCATTGCTGTGATTTCAAAACGGTATACCTGGGGGCTGGAGAGATGGCCTAGCAGTTAAGAGTGCCAACTGCTCTTGCAGAGGACCCGGGTTCGGTCCCCAGCGCCCACATGGCGGCCGAGAACTGTCTGAAACTCCAATTCCAGGAGAACTCCAGTTCCAGGGGAATCCGACACCCTCTTCTGACCTCCGCGGCATTGCAGGACACGGGTGCACAAACCTGCATGCAGACAGTACATTGATACACATACAGAAATAAATAAAAAATTTTTAAAAAGGGTATGCCTGTCACGTGACCCATCCATTCCATCCTTAGGAATTGAAAACATATGCTCAGTGTGGACCTGGTGGTATACATCTGTGATCCTAACACTCATAAGGCTGGGCTACATAGTGAGACCCTACCCCCCAAATAAAATAAAAGAAATACAGGAAAGAATGAAGGAAAATAAAACTTAGGTTCATGTGAAATCTCAGATATGACTATAGCAAACTTGATAATAATTGACCAATATTAGAAATAACCCAGATGAGATTTTACAAAATGGATAAGGAAATCAAGGACACCCATTCTATGAGTTTATCCATATTAAGCAGTAAAAAGAAGTGAACTACTGATTCATACAACCACATGAATGAATCTTGAATGAATTTTGGTAAATGAAAGAAACCTAGATCCAGAAGTCTACATATTATACAATTCCATTTATAATACCTTCTGTAAGAAGCAAAACTATAGTAATGCAGTAATTGCTAAGTGCGTTGGGTATTTTTTTGTTAATGTGAGTGAGAAGCCAGAGTCACCTGGGAACCTTACTTCAAGATGTTCCCTCCATCAGACGGACCAGTGGGCATGTCTATGAAGCATTTTCTTCATTGCTAATTGATGAAGAAGGCCCCATCCCACTGTGGGCTGTGACATCCCTCAGAGGTGGGCCTGGACTATATAAGAAAAGTAGCTAAGGGGTTAGAGAGATGGCTCAGCAGTTAAGAGCACTGGCTGTTCTTCTAAAGGACCTGGGTTCAGTTCCCAACACCCACATGGCAGCTAACAACTGTCTGTAACTCTAATTCCAGGAACTTTGATACTCTCTTGTGGCCTTCATAGGCATTGTACATAATGGTACACTTAATACGGGCAGACAAAACACATAAAAATGAATTTAAATTTCTTTATTTACTTATTCATTATTTTATGTGTATGAGTGTATTACCTGCAGAAATATACGTGCACCCGTGTTGTGCAGTGCCTGAGGAGGAATCTGAAGAGGGCGTCAGATTCCCTGGAACTGGAGTTACAGACAGTTGTTTGCTTCCGTGTGGGTGCTGGTCTTCTGCCAGAGCAGCCATGCTCTTAACCACTGAGCCATCTCCAGCCCAAAAATGAATTTTTAAAAAAATTAGCTAAGCAAGCCAGAGGAAAGAAACCAGGATTCCTCCATGGTCTCTGCTTAACTTCCTGCCTCCAACTTCCCTTGATGATGAATTGTGAGCTCTAAAATGAAATAAGTCATTTCATGCCCAAGCCGCTTTTGGTTAGTGCTTTATCATAAAACAGAGACCAAAGTAGACGGCTAGATTTGGAGTCAGAAGAGTTCAAGGAAACATGCAAAGCTATCTTCAGGGAAATGGAGCTGTTTTACATGGTTAAGCATTGGAAGATACATAACTGTGTTTGTCAAAGCACAGTGAACTGAATGACATGGAGACAGACTTTTATTTATGTGAATTTTAAAATACTAATCAGTTCTTGGGAGGCTGAAACAGCGAGATCACCATGAGTTCAGAGCCACTCTGGGCTACATAGCAAGTTCCAGGTCAGCCTGGATTACAGAATCAGTCCCTTTCTCTTTTTTTTTTTTTCTTTCTTTCTTTCTTTTGTGTGTGTGTGTATATGGTGTGTGGTGTGTGTGTGTGTGTGTGTCTGAGACAGGGTTTCCCTTTTAGTCCCAGCTGTCCTGGAACTCGCTATGTAGACCAGACAGATCAGCCTGCCCCTGTCCCAGCCCCTGCCCCTGCCCCCCTGCCCCTGCCCCCCTGCCCCCGCCCCCCTGCCCCTGCTCCCGCCCCCTGCCCCCGTCCCCTGCCCCCGCCCCCCTGCCCCCGCCCCGCCTCCGCCCCCGCCTCCGCCTCCGCCTCCGCCTCTCTGCCTCCGCCTCCGCCTCTGCCTCCCGAGTGCTAGAATTAAAGGCGTGTGCCACAAGTCTCTTTCTTAAAGCAAAAACAAAAAACAGACTCCTAGGGGAAACTAGAGTGTGACGAATTAATCTAATTTTATAACAAATGTAAGGCCCCCCACTGGAGGGAGTGTGAGAAAGGAATATTCAAGCAATAGTTTAGCTTGAAACTCTTAAGCTAAAGACACAAAGAATTGTACATAAATACTGCACTGTAGGTGGCAAATTGTCTCACAGAATTAGCAGTTCTCAAACTATACAAATAAGTTAATGTATTGTAGAAAAGGAGAGGTAGATTCCTTTCAAAATTTTATTTCATTAATCTGAGTTCTATAAAGCCATATTCATGCAAGTATCTAATATTCTCCGAGCATATCCTCCTGTTCCCCACCGCCCCTCTTTCTCACCTTCCCCTCCCATTGGTGCCTTTAGTTCCCCTAAACAGTACTGTTTCTACTTTGATGTCATCTTTACATATATGATTTTATGTATCTGTGTAAAATCTAGGATCCACTAAGGAGAGAAAAATCTGTGCTGTTTGCTTCCTTCATCACTGCTGTGCTAGCTGGGATGAGATGAAATCTCAGTATAATTTTAATTTTCATTTCTCTGATGGTTAATAAGAGATGTACTGATTGGCCATTCATACTTCATTTTTTTTTTGAGAACTGTCTGTTCCTCACATTAGCCTATGAATAAATGAATAAACATGTATGTATACACTAAGAAGACACAGGAGCACCCATCACACTTAGCACTCAAATCCTGGTCTCTAAGTGTCATTCTCCACTAAAAGAAACAAGAATCCACTGGAGAAGTGACTAGTTCTAAGGCTGGGCAGACCAATGTAGGACAAGCTTGTGCACCTTGTTTTTAAAATGTGGGGAGGAGAGGGATTGAGGAAACTGTTCAAAGGAGCCAATTGAAAGAGTTCCCAAACCCCAAAGTTAGAACAACTTGAGCAACTAAAAACATTGATTAATCATCCATTGAACAAGATATTCCTAAGCCCATGCCAAAGTTGAATAAGTAATCTTACTTATTAGGAAATTATGCATCTGAATTATAGATAAATTCCAAATATTATATGCAGAGAGGATGAAGCAAATAGAAAATCACCATTAACAGCTGGGCATGAGGGCACATGCCTTTAATACCAGCAACTGGGAGGCAGAGGGAGGAAGATTTCTGTGAGATCAGGGCCAGCCAGCCTGGTCTTCATAGAGAGTCCAGGCCAGCTGGGTCTATAGGGAGACCCTGTCTCAGTAAATAAATAAATAAATAAATAAATAAATAAATAAATAAATGGAGAGAAAGAAAGAGAAATCATTAAGATATTATAGTTGCCAGGTGTGGCACTTGGGAGGCAGAGGCAGGTGGATCTTTGTGAGTTCAAGGCCAGCGTGGTGTACAGAGCGAGCTCCAGGCCAGCTGGGACTAAAGGGAGACCCTGTCTCAAAAAGACCAAAAAAAAAAAAGGAAAGAAAGAAAAGAAAGATATTACAGTAATGCAGAATATGCTGCAGGCTAACCCACTGCTAAATGCTAAAATTACTGAGGAACACTTTAAGGAGAAATAAGGTAGTCATAGGATCTCAAAGATTCCTCCACATACACACATCTACACACATATTCATTATAGTGGTGGTTTCGACACAACTACAGACTTTTATACTTCCCCTGGAGCTTGATTCCTCTTAGCATAGGTTCCATTTAGTGACAGACTATGGCAAGGGGAAAACAGTAAGTTTGCTGTGGGGAAACTTGACAAACACCACCTTAACCAAGAGACTAAGGTTGGTCAACCGGTCAGAACTAAGTCACATTGCTGTCAAGGGCTCCTGACAGGATCACAAACCTAAAAGTCCACAACTGTGGTCTTATAAAATCCATGTTAATGTCATTTCACAGATCCCTGACCAAACTTACAGGTGACATGGACGTAAATTCCGAGGAAAGACTCAGACACTGTCACAGATCAGAGGAGACATAACTAAACGAGATGCTCAGATTGAATTCTAGAATAGAAAAACTGACAAAGCTAAAAAATGTTACTGTTAATGCCTTTATTTATTTATTTATTTATTTATTTATTTATTTATTTTTGGTGTTTTTGAGTCAGAGTCTCCCTTTAGCCTCAGCTAGCCTGGAATTCACTGTGCAGATCAGGTTGGCCTTGAACTCACAGAGATCTACCTGCCTCTGCCTCCTGAGTGCTGGGATTAAAGGTGTGCACAACCATGCCTGAAATAATGCCTTCTTTTTTTTTTTTTTTTGGTCTTTTCGAGACAGGGTCTCCCTGTAGCCCCAGCTGTCCCGGAACTCACTCTGTAGACCAGGCTGGCCTTGAACTCACAAAGATCCACCTGCCTCTGCCTCCCAAGTTCTAGGATTAAAGGTGTGCACCACCATGCCTGGCCTAATGCCTTCATTTTTATGGCCATAGGTGATTGTGTAAGATGTTAAGAGTGCGGGAAGAGAGACAAGAATACACAGAAACACTCTGAACCATTCTTGTAACTCTTCTGTAAATCTAAAATTATTTCAAAATAAAAATATTTTTAAAGTGCAGATGTACTGGTCAGGGTTCCCTACAGGAGCAGAGCCAAGAGAATGAATATATATTGCAAAGGAGATTTCCTAGCTTGACTTACACAATAGGGGCTGGAGAGTCCACTAATGGCTGTCTTCACCCTGGAGAGGCTGAGAACCTGGCAGCTGCTCACTCCTGGGCCTAGAAATGGTGGCTTCAACATGACCCGCTGTTGCTCTCATGAACTCACAGTTCATGGCTACCTGCATAAGAGCAAACCAACAAGATCAGTCAGCATTCCAGGAAATAGCATCATTTGGACTCAATGGGTTACAAAAAAAAGGAAAGGACAAAAAAGCAAGATGGAGACGTGTTGTGGGGGATGCAGAGAGGGTTGGAGGAGAAATGGTAGATGCATAAGATCAAAATACATTGTACACATGTATGAAATTCTGAAAGAATACATTTAAAATATTATTTTTATGTGCATGCATTTAATCCCAGCACTTGGGAGGCAGAGGCAGGCAGATCTCTGTGAGTTGGAGGCCAGCCTGGTCTACATAGTGAGTTTCAGGCCAGCTGGGGCTATAAGGAGACCCTGTCTCAAAAAGACCCCCCAAAATAATAAATAAGATCTTACCTTGTGGTGCTAGAGAGATTGCTCAGCAGTTAAGAGCGCTGACTGCCCTTGCAGAGGACCTGGTTCAATTCCCAGCACCCACAGGGAGACTAAGAACGGTCTTTAAGCTGGGTGTGGTGGCACACATCTTTAATCCTAGTACTCCAGAGGCAGAGACAGGCAGATCTCTGTGAGTTCGAGACCAGCTGGTGTACATAGTGAGTTCCAGGCCAGCTGGGGCTATAGGGAAGCCCTGTCTCAAAAGAGAGAGAGAAAAAAAAGATTTTATCTTGTGGTGGCGATCAGAAAGCTGATGTCCCTCCAGCATCCTTCCTCCCAGATCCCTTAAGTGTGGTGGAGCAGGTGGATGAAAGTTCCCAGAAAAAATTTTATCTGCAAACAAAAACTTCTGCAAGACTGATCGACTGATTAAATTTCAGTGATGATGGAAAGTTTGGAATGTTGCAAGTCTAGGACCTAATTACCCTTTACATATGTGTGTGTGCGTGTGTGTGTGTGTGTGTGTGTGTGTGTGTGTGTGTGTGTATCTTTTTGAGATAGTGTTTAAATGTAACATAGCTGGCCTGAAACTCACTATGTTGACCAGGCTGGCCTTGAACTCACAGAGATATCCCTGCTTCTGCTTCCTGAGTGCTGGGATTAAAGGCATATGCCACCATGCCTGGCTTATCCTTTATCTTGGGCTATCTTTAGCCCCCTAAATGAATGGTTATTCATCGCCCGCCTTTTTCTGACTTAACATCCTGTGACTAACAGATAACTCTTAGCGTGTATTACCTTAGCAGACCACCAGTTTCCACCAACCCAAGGACTAAGAAGCCTGACACATAGCATCTAAGGCGTATAGCACAAGTTTCCCCACTTTGCTATAACCCACCTCTCTGATGTCTCCATCAATAGGCTTGAAAACTGTCTTGATTTATGGTTTTCTTTATTCTGTTACTATAAAAACATTATGAAACTGTTACCACATTGGAACATGGAATTTGTGGTAACCCGACTCTGTGTTCCCAGGCCACAGTCACTTATATTTGGTTCCAGGATAAACTATCTCTTATCCTATTTTTTTTTTTTTCTTTTTGGTTTTATTGAAACAGGGTCTCCCTGAAGCCACAGCTGGCCTGGAACTTACTATGTATGTCTTGTTCCTTTTGAGGTGAGAGCTGTGTTTTGTGTTGACAGGCATGATTGTCATTCCTGGCTTTCCCGTGGACCTGTGGATACTTCCAGAAGTTGTATCAATAAACCAGTCACCTACTTCCATGGAGTCAAAGGAAAATGGACATAAATTGGCCTCTTTTTCCTCTGTCCAGCCATTCTCCTCAGCGTTCCCAACACTAGACTGGGTAGTTAAATGTCCGTTTGTGGGCTGGAGAGATGGCCTAGCGGTTAAGAGCGCCGACCGCTCTTACAGAGGACCCAGGTTCGATCCCCAGCGCCCACATGGCNGGATCCCCCTGGAGGTGACCCCAGAAACAGACCTTAGAGGAATAATTGCAGACCTATGCAGAGAAATTAAAGAACATAAAGAAGAATTCAGAGAACTAAAGGAAGGGATTGACAAACTCCAGAAAGAACTAGAGAGAGAAAAAAACAAACAGAGACCCTCTTCTGACCTCCGCGGCACTGCACGACACGGGTGCACAAACTTGCATGCAGACAGTACATTCATACACATACGGAAATAAATAAAATTAATAAAAAAAAATGTCCGTTTGTCCAACTCTGAAAGTTTAAGATCGTTTCAAAAGAATACATTTAATTAATTAATTAATTAATTAATTAATGTGTATGAATGTATTGTTTGCATGTACGTTTGTGCACCTGTGTCCTGCAATGCCGCAGAGGTCAGAAGAGGGAGTCGTATTCCCCTGGAACTGGAGTTCTCCTGGAATTGGAGTTACAGACAGTTCTCAGCCACCATATGGGCGCTGGGGATCAAACCCGGGTCCTCTGCCAGAGCAGTTGGCGCTCTTAACCCTAGGCCATCTCTCCAGCCCCTCAAAAGAATACAACATGCTCAGAAATCTTCCTTCCACCTTGGATGTTCTCTAAGAACTTGAGATCCATTATAAGAGAGGAATTTCCCATGCAAGGCCGGCCCCCTAGACATACAATCCCAGCAGTTGATTTAATATTCTGCTGTCACTACCTTGGAATTCTTTGTTGTTCTTTTAATTGTTGTTGTTGTTTGTTTGCTTGCTTTGTTTTTGAGGCGCGATTTATTCTGCCCAGGGTAGCCTCAAACTCACCATAGCCAAGGATGGCCTTGAATTCCTAATACAAATTTCTACCTCCTCTGCCTCCCATTCACATTCAACTAGTGTTTGCAATGCCACAAGGATGGAGGGGTCTGAGGGACCTGTGGAAGTTCAGCCAAACTAAGAGTGAGCACAAGGTAAGCATGCTGTATATGCAGTCTTTACTGACAGTCCCTGAGGCCATGCTAAAATTTCACTACAGAACTTACCTTGAATGCAGAAAGCAGGTGATAGTGTCAGAAACACAAACAACCAGGAAAACTTGTCCTACCTTTTCCCTACTAATTCCCTACATTAGTTAACCACTTATGCTGAACCAACATGGATAAAGTATCCAATACCTGCTCCCTCACAGATACTGGCTATGCATGGGAAGACCCAGATGCTTAGATGCACGGCTCCTAATGGTCTCTCCTTACACCCGTAGATCAGCGCATCTCTCAAGCTTCTTTTAGTAGATGGCAATTAACATAGAGATCCAAAAGTAGGGTAAGAGACTGCAGACTGCGCAGCCTTAAACAGGACACCTAGGTTACACTCTGTCCTGTCACGGCTCAGGGATCATTGAGGAAGGGGATGGGAGGTGGAGTAGGGATGGGGATTATAAGAGCAGTTACACACATGAAACCACAGAATTTGTGACAACGTGCACAAAATCTCAAGCCAGACAAAATCCCAGCATGGATGAAGGAGTTGGACAAGAAGCCCCAGCCCTTGCTCAGAAGCTGTTGGCTCTTGGTAGCCAGCTTCATCTACAGAGTGAGCTCCAGGCCGGTTGGGGCTACAGGGAGACCCTGCCTCAAAAGACAACAACAAAAAAAATCCCAGGGACATTTCAGTGTAAGAAAGGTGTGCCTGAAGATTTTTTTTAGGTTTCTCAGGACTTTCATCATGAACATCGTTAGCACATGTTGCAACAACTCTCTTCTAACTGTGATCCCTCTTACTTCCTTTTTTTTTTTTTTTGGTCGTCTCGAGACAAGGTCTCCCTGTAGAGCCCCAGTGTCCTGGAACTCACTCTGTAGACCAGGCTGGCCTTGAACTCACAAAGATCCGCCTGCCTCTGCCTCCCAAGTGCTAGGATTAAAGGCGTGCGCCACCACGCCCGGCTCCTTTTCTTTTCTACTAGCTAGATCTTCGGGTACAATGTTGAATAAAATGGTAGAAGAGGGTATAACTGCCTTGTTGTCGATAGCTGAGGAAACATGCAACAGCTGGAGGAATCTAAAAATAAAATAAAATCTTTGCACTGGGTCCAGACCAGCTGGAGCTGCAGGGAGACCCTGCACAAAAAGACTAAATAAATAAATAAATAAATAAATAAATAAATAAAGTAAAATCATTGGGACTGAAGAGGTGGCTTGTTGGTTAAGAACACATACTACTCTTCCAGAGACTAGTTTCGAGCACCCACACTGGATGATGGCTCAGGACTCTGACACCTCTGGTTCCCACAGGCATCTGCACTCAGGTGTACATACCCACACACAGACATACACAAACACGTGATTGAAAACAATAAAAAGAAATATTCAAAGTCACTTTATTCTAATTAACTCACAAATAAAGATGTCACACAGCTACTTTAAGGTAGCCACTCAAACTCTTGGTCAGTCCACAATTTGACACATCTCAGTGTAGCTATTTTTTCTAGTTTCACTCCAGTTTTTTTTTTAATGTGTTTTTTTCATGGTGGATAAGTGAATAAACATAATAGATAATGAGTGTACAAAACCCTAAGTGAAGCTCCCTGGTTTCTGAATGGTCATTCTATCAGGAAGGCTTTTGTAGGTTTTATATAGATGTTCCTTACATAAGTTTAGAAATTTTCCATTTCAAGTTATTTAGAGCTTTTTCTAGGAATGTGGGTTATCATTATGTAGCCTGTTGGTAAGATGTATTGCTTTGACCACATTTTGAATACGGAGCCAAGTTTACACTTTTGCAATAAAATTTAGCCAAGTTTACACTTTTGCAATAAAATTTATCAGAGAGAGAAACCTTTGTCTTCTCTGCCTTCACTTTTCTTCCGTCTCCTTTGTTCTGAATCATCCTCTTCAGCAGTCACCGAGGAGTCCAGGAATAACAACAGGTCTTAGGGAGAAAGATCTTGTGACAAAAATGGAATCTACCCATGAGCAACAGTCACCTTCTAATGGAGGACAAGTCTACTCTTGACCAATCCTGAGATAATGATCAACCAGACCACAGTCTGAACAAGACCAATAAAGGAACTCCACATGCTTCTTACCCTGCTTTCTATCTCTTCCTTCTTTCTTTTTTTCCCTTTGGTCTCTTTTGAGACAGGGTTTCCCTTTAGTCCCAGCTGGCCTGGAACTCGATCTGGAGACCAGGCTGGCCTTGAACTCACAGAGATCTGCCAGCCTCTGCCTCTGCCTCTGTCTCTAGAGTTCTGGGATTAAAGGTGTGTGCCACCATGCCTGGATCTCTTAATTCTTTAATCTGGAAGCTCATACTGGTACCCAGAAGACAGAGCTAAGATGCTGGTCCCCTGCTGTCCCAGTACAGCTATGCTGGTCCCCTGCCCTCCCAGTACAGCTACGCTGGTCCCCTGCCCTCCCGGTACAGCTATGCTGATCAAATTCCCAGTTTTCGTCATTACTTTCTCCATTTGGCTTTTGGGCAAGTGGCTGGACCTGATTTGTTGGGATCCTCAGAGTCTGGCCTCTGGCCTAGGACTGTGGTATCATGTACCTTTGTAGCAACATGCAGATTCTGGTTAATGACAGCATAGAGTTTCATTTTATGCCTCTAATATTCTGTATTTAGCTACTAAAGTATTTATTTTTTATTTTAAAAATTTATTTATTATTTTTATGTGTATGAGTGTACCATTTGCATATAGGTTGGTGCACCCGTGTCATGCAATGCCGCAGAGGTCAGAAGAGGGTGTCGGATTCCCCTGGAACTGGAGTTAAAGACGGTTCTTAGCCACCATGTGGGTGCTGGGAATTGAACCTGGGTCCTCTGCAAGAGCGGTTGGCACTCTTAACCACTGAGCCATCTCTCCAGCCCCTACTAGTAGAGTATTTATAAGCATTTATATGCATCACATTCTTATATTTTTTCACATATAAACACGACTATAAAATAAATATGTAGATTTTTTTTTTCTGGTCTTTTTGGGACAGGGTTTCCCTTTAGTCCCAGCTGCTGGCCTGGAGCTCACTAGGTAGACCAGGCTAGCCTTGAACTCAGAGATCCGCCTGCCTCTGCCTCCCGAGTGCTGGGATTAAAGGCATGCACCACCACGCCCGGCCGAGATGATCTTTTCAAAACTAGTTTTCCTATAATAAAAGTAATCCATATAGGGACTGGGGAGATGGCTTGATGGTTAAGAGCACTTAGTGCTTTTCCAGAAGACCCAGGTTCAGTTCATTGCACACACATGGCCGCTAACACCCATTCTTTGTTTTTTTTTTCACATAATTTTATGTTATTTAATTATTTTAACAAATCTAGACCCGTGTTCCCAGCTCATTTCCCACCCCGCCCCCGCCCCCGCCATTAGCTCATGCATTCCTGCCAACATGCTTGTCCATTCCATCTCTTAGTCAGTCTCAATATTCTCCATGTGGGAAGTTAACTGTTTTGAGCAGAAGTTCACTGTTTTTCAGTCAGTTCTTTGACCCAGTGTTATTGTTCTTGTTCTGTTGTTGTTGTTGTTGTTTGTTCCCAAAATGGAGAGGAAAAAAAAAAAAGAAAAGAAGAAAAATTATCAGGGCTGGAGAGAATGGGCCAGCAGTTAAAGACGCCGACCTGCATCTCAGAGTGACCCGGTTTCGATCCCTAGCACCCCACATGGCGGCTGAGAGCCGTCTTAAACTCCAATTCCAGGAGAACTCACGTGTTCCAGTCCGGGAATCGACACCCTCTTCTGAACTTCGCTCACTTGCACGACAGGGTGCACAGAACCTAGCATGCAGACAGTACATTCATGACATAAAGAAAGAAATAAAAAAAAAAAAAAAAACTGTCGTTATGCCCACTGCTGTTTGGACAAAAGCTCAATGGGGCCCGATACAAGAAATACTTACAATTGGGTAATTGGCACATAGCACCACAGATGAGGGATAACCATTGTGGTTGTTTTTCTGGGACTGTGTCTACTTCACTCAGCATGAATCCTCTAGCTCCACCATTTTCTTTTTTTTTTTCAAAGCTCGTTTCTCTTTTCTTCTCTACCTCATAGAATTCCATTTGTAGATGTTACATCACATGTTCCTCTATCCACTCGTCTTAGGGGCATTTAGGTTGGTTTCCAGCTCCTTGCTATTGTGAAACTGCATAACATGCCCTTGCATTATCTCTGTGGTGGCAAATAAGTCTTGAGGGTCAAGTGCCTAGAGTGGTATGGCTGGTCGGGTGGCAAGTTCATCATCTTAAGGAGTGTCTCCACACTGGCTTTCCCCATAGTGAGTTGGATTTGCATTCCCTACCAGGAAGTGGAGGTGAGTGTTCCCCCCTTTTCCCCCCACACTCTCCAGCATTGGTATCTTTGTTTTACTTGTCCTAGCCAGTCCTCATTGGAGTGATGATATCTTCGGTGGTTTTCATGTGTCATTTCCCTAATAGCTAGATGATGTTGAGCAGTTTCTTAGGTGGTTTTCTGACTCAATCACTCGCGAAGTCTATGTTGAAGGTCTGCAAGTTCTTTGCTCCATCTATTGGCGGGTCATTTGTTTTCATGTCGTTTCGTTTGTTTTTTGAGTAGTTTATATAAGTTCGGAAACAATGCTGTGTCAGATGTATCTGCGGTGAAGTTTCCCCACTCTGTGGATCTCGCACTTCCTTGATTGTTTCTTGATAGTCATGAGGTTTGAGTTGAGCCATTTGTCAGATTGCGTCGACCTTAATTCTTGTGCAGCTAAGCTACTACTGAATTTAGGAAGACTTTTCCTACGCCTAGTCTTGTAGCTGCTTGCCAAATTTTTTCTTCTAGTCATCTTCAGAGATTTCGGGGTCTTCACGTTGAGGATCTTTATCCACTGGAGAGATTGACTGTTTTACAGGGTGAGAGGTAGGGGTTTAATTTATTTCTTCTACAGCTGGTGATCCAGTTTTGCCAAACCAACTTGCTGAAGAGGCTGTCTTTCTTCTCCATTGTGGTTCCTGGCCCCCTTGTCACAAATATGAATGGCTGAAATTGTAGTGCTCAGACTTGGATCTTTCGGTTTTTCATGTTCCAGTGTCACAGGTCGTTTTTAGGTGCCATACCAGCCCTGAAAGTTTTATGACTATTTTAGGTCCTTATATAGTTTAAATCTGGTATAGAGATCCACCCCCTGTGTACCGCTTTTCACTCAGGGGTTGATTTGGCTATTCCGGGTCGTGTTCTTTCAAATGAATTTAAGGACGTGGGTTTCCAAGCCTGTGAAGAAACCTTGGGGATTTTGAGTGGATTTGCATTAAATCTATACAAGAGTTTTTGGTAAAATGGACATTTTTACAATGTTAATGTTCCAAATCCATGAGCATGGATTTAGCAGTAAATCTATAAAAAGTTTTTGGTAAATGGACATTTTTTACAATGTTAAATTTCACAATCCATGAGCATAGGAAGAGGGAGCTGACATCCTCGCCTGACCTCAGTGGGCAGCAGGCATTCACAAGGTAAATTTCCAAATGTAGGCAAAATACCCTCTTCCGCTCATAAAATAAAACATAATACTTTAAAATATAGTTTATTTGTTTTTTGAATGTGTATGAGTGTATTGCCTGCACGTATGTGAGTGTACCCAAGTTGTGCAATGCCCACAAGGTCAGAAGAGGGTGTCAGATTCCCCTGGAACTGGGGTGAGTGTTAGCAGCCTCCCATGTGGTGCTGGAAACTAAACCTGTGTTCTCTACAAGAGTAGCCAGTGCTCTTAACTTCTGAGTCATCTCTCTAGCCCTAAATAAAAAAAAAATCTTTTTAAAAAGGAATTTATGATATAAAATAAAATGCAAGTAATTCATGGTATATGCAGACATCAGGCTGTTGATCCTCAGTTCATGCTGTTCATAAGAAAGTTTTTTTTTTTTTTTTTTTTTTTTTTTATGTGTTTGAGTATATGGCTTGCATATATGTAAGTACCCCATGTTTGCAAATGCCCTCAGAGGTTAGAAANAAAAAAAAAAAAAAAAAAAAAGTTCTGATCTTCCTGCCTCAGCCTGTTAAACGTTGTGATTATAGACATTTGTCACCACTTCTTTTCTTTTTCTTTGTCTTTTTGAGACAGCGTCTCCCTGTAGCCCCAGCTAGCCTGGAACTCACTATGTACACCTTGAACTCAGAGATCCTCCTGCCTCTGCCTCCCAGTGTCACCATTTCTGACATTCTTTGTTGACACTTTATTGCATTGTAGCAACTCTTCACCTGTGCCTGCTGATGAAGGCATAACACTCTCTGCCTTTATTTTGCCTCAGACTTCTTTGTGGTGGTTTGAATGAAAATATCCCCATAGGGTCCAAGTATTCAGACATTTTGTCCCCAGTTGGTGGCACTGTTTTGGGTGGTCTTAGAAGGTGTGGCCATGCTGGAGGAAGCTCATCACTGGGGACGGGCTTAGAGAGTTCTCAAAGCCTTGCCAATATCCAGTCAGTTTCTCTGCTTCCTGTGCCTGCTTGAAGATGTGAACCTCTGCTTTCTGCTCCAGCATCTCCCAATACCAGGCCTCCTCACCACGATGGACTCTAATTCCTCTGGAACCATTAGCTCAAATAAACTCTTCCTTTTATAAGTTCCCTGGGCCCTGCTGGTTCTATCACAGCAACAGAAAAGTGACTAACACACTGAATAAACTCCTCCTGCTACCATTACTTTCTATGTGGCTCCTCAGGTAAGTGCCTGCATCTATCCTGTTGGTTCAGGGTCAGGCCTTGGCACAGGACTTCAGTCAATAAGATCACTCTTGCCCAGCATCACCACTAGTTCAGCCTTTCTGAACACAACTTTACAACTTTGCAAATGTCACATTCTCCAGTTCTTTGTCCCTATCCCCATTGTTAATGGAATGGGATACAGACCCCTTCCTATCACAAGAAGGGTCTCTACAATCTGATTCTAGCCCAGTTTTACAGTGTTCTTAATTCCTACAACCCATGGTCTCTTTTCCACCTGAATTTCTCATTTGTCTCTTTAGGGATCAACCTGACACAATATTTAATTCCCTTCACTTCTCACCCTACTTTAAGGTCAAAGACAAATCTCACTCCTGGAAAGCAATTCTTGTTTTTGTTTTTGTTTTTTTGTCTTTTTGAGACAAGGTCTCCCTGGAGCCTCAACTGTCCTGGAACTCCCTCTGTAGACCAGGCTGGCCTTGAACTCACAAAGATCCTCCTGCCTCTGCCTCCCGAGTGCTAGGATTAAAGGCATCTGCCACCACGCCCGGCTTGAAAGCAATTCTTTAGATACTACCCTTTCCAACAAACACCTTCTTTCTAACTCTTCTAGAACTAAATTAGAGGTTTCAGATCAGCACATAAAGTGATATGACCTCTGGGCTGGGGATATAGCTCAGCTGGCCACGCAAGCATGAGGACCTGAGCTGGATCTTCAAAACCCATGTGAAAAAGCCAGCATGGTTTGGCATTTTATCCCATGGCTTACGATCCCAGCCCTGAGGAGGCTGAGACTGGTGGGTCTCTTCGGCTTGCTGGCCAGCCTATCTAGCCTACTCAGTGAGCTCCAGAACGGAGAGAGGCCCTGTCTCATAAACACACAACTCTGAATCTGTCTGTCTCTCTGCCTTTTTCTCTCAAAAGACATGCCTAATACTGGGTCTATATTCTGTTATTTCTTGCTAAGGATGGGTAGACTGGAGGTGAGTGTGATAGCTGCCTTTCAGCCAGAGCATGCTTGACTTGTATTCTCACATACTCATATGTGGGACTTGCATCTGGAAGAGGTAAGAATCTGACTTTGTAACTTCAGGCCTAAACCATGGCTTGACACTTTGGTATACTCTGCCCTGATAGGTATTTATATTTATCATATCTTCTAGAAAAACTCTTGAGTTCTATGAGGACAAGAAACAAATTTCAAATTCTCCAATGCCTACTTAGCACAGTTCTCTAAACATAGGTGAAGACCAGCCGCACAGGCCTCTAATCACAGTAGCTAAGAAGCTGAGGTAAGAGGATCACTAGTTCAAGGTCAATGTGAGCTATACAGATATACTCTAACTCAAAAAAAAAAAAAACCGGAAAAACACAAAATGAGGCTTTCAAGATCACCTTAATTGACACTTTGCTGATTCATCTGTCCTTATGTCTCAAAGTTGCAAGGCCAAATACCCTGTTTTGTTTTGTTTTTTGAGGCAAGGTCTCACTATGTAGCTCTGGCTAGCCTGGGACCTACTATATAGATGAGGCTGGCCTAAAGTTGTGGTAATCTTCCTGCCACTGCCTCCTGAGTGCTGGAATTACAGGTGTGCACTACCACAGCAGGTTCAAAAATCTCTTCTCTGTCGCTCTCTTTCACTCTCTCTCTCTTTTTTTTTTTTTTGGTCTTTTCAGACAGGGTCTCCCTGTAGCCCCAGCTGTCCTGGAACTCATTCTGTATAGATCAGGCTGGCTTTGAATTCACAAAGATCCACCTGCCTCTGCCTCCCAAGTGCTAGGATTAAAAGTGAGAGAGAGCCGGGCGTGGTGGCGCACACCTTTAATCCTGGCACTTGGGAGGCAGAAGCAGGCGGATCTTTGTGAGTTCAAGGCCAGCCTGGTCTACAGTGTGAGTTCCAGGACAGCTGGGGCTACAGGGAGACCCTGTCTCGAAAAGACCAAAAAAAAAAATAAAAAAGTGAGAGAGGAAGAACGAGGGGAAAACATTCAAGAGTCAGCTCTAGCCTTTCACCTTGGGTTTTTTTTTTTGAGACAGGGTCTCCCTATAGCCCCAGCTGGCCTGGAATTCACTCCGTAGACCAGGCTGGCCTTGAATTTACAGAGCTCTACCTGCCTCTGCCTCGAAGTGCTAGGATTAAAGGCATACACCACTAAGCCCAGCTTAAAGGGGATTTTTAGCCACCATGTGGGTGCTGGGAATGGAACCTCTGCAAGGGCAATCAGTCCTCTTAACCACTGAGCCATTTCTCCCGCCCCACCTTATTTTTTAAGACTTATTTTATTTATTTATTTTTATTAAGACTTATTTTATTTTACGGTGCTGGGGAGATGGCTCAGTAGTTAAGAGTGCCAGCTGCTCTTGCAGGGGACCTGAATTTGCTTCCCAGCACCCACATGGCAGCTGACAACCGTTCCTCACTCCAGTTCCAGGGGATCCAACACTTTCATTTGACTCTGCCAGCATTGCCCTACCTGGGTGCACACATGTAGGCAATACACTCATAAAAGTAATAATAAAACAAGATTTATTTTATTTTAAACTCTGTGTATATGTATGTGTGTCTGTGTCTAGGTATGGGATGTGCACGAGTGAACGCAGGTGCTACCCCTGGAATCCAGAAGCTTGTGTCAGATTCCCCTGGAGCTGGACTTAGGATCACTCGTGAGCTGCTTGGGGTAGGTGCTAATGACTAACACCAGGGCTGTAAGAGCAGTGGAGACTGGAAACTGCTGGGCCATTCTTTCCAGCCTCCACCTTCCACCTTGTTAGAGGCAGTGTCTCTTGTTTCTGTCAGCTGGCTGGCCTGTAAGCCTTGGGGTGCTCCTCCTGCTTCTACTTCTCACCCTGCCCTAGAAATGCTGGGACTGGGGCTGGAATGATGGCTCAATGGTTAAGAGCACTGAGTGCTTTCGCTGAGGACCCAGGTTTGAATCTCAACACCCACGGGGCAGCTAACAACTGTCTGTAACTTCAGTTCTAGGGGATCCAACGCCCTCTTCTGACCCTCACAACAGGCATTGCATGACATGCGTGCACTTATACATGCAGGCAATACACTCATACACATAAAATTTCAAAAATTATAAAATATATATATATATATATTTTGGTATTTTTGAGACAGGGTCTCCCTTTAAGTCCCAGCTGGCCTGGAGCTCATTCCGTAGACTAGGCTGGCCTTGAACTCACAAAGATCTGCCTGCCTCTGCCTCCCAAGTGCTAGGATTAAAGGCATGTGCCACCACGCCCAGCCCAATTTATTTTTTAATATTTTATTATTTTTGAGGCCAAGCGAGGTGGCCCACGCCTTTAATCCTAGCACTTGGGAGGCAGAGGCAGGCAGATCTCTGTGAGTTCAAGGCCAGCCTGGTCTACAGAGCGAGTTCCAGGACAGCTGGGAGGCTACAGGTAGACCCTGTCTTGAAAATACAAATAAATAAATAAATAAATAAATAAATAAATAAATAAATAAATTGGAATTACAGATGCTTGCCACTGCAGCTTCTTATGAGAGTACCAATTTGAGTCATCAGGCTTGAGTAGCAGGTCTTCTACCTGCTGAGCCATCTCCCAGATCCTCCATATCTTGATAAAAACCTGACCTAAGCATCTGATACCAGAAGAATGGACATTGTGGAGAAAAGATAGTTTAAAATGTACAGGGCCAGACTCAGTCTCTGAACAACTTTTCATATGTGTACAATTTAAATATATATTTATAATATATAAGTAAATATATTACGTAAATATGATATATATTAATATCATATATATTAGATATATCCAAATGTCTTTTGAGACAGGGTCTCCCTGTAGCCTACAGCTGGCCTGGAATTCTCTCTGTAGACCAGACTGGCCTTGAACTCACAAAGATCCGCCTGCCTCTCCCAGGCGTGCACCACCACACCCGGCTTAAATATATTTTTTAGCCTAGAATTCACTATGTAGACCAGACTGGTGTTGCCTGCCTCTGCCTCTTAAGTGCTGGGATTAAAGGCATGTGCCACCACGCCCAGCTATCTCATTTGAATTTACAACGTAAACAAAACGTTACTGAAGTGTCCGGTAACTTTAAGAAAATCATCCTTGTGTAGGGAAGTTAGTTCACATCCGAGCTCCTCCCATCGCACGTGACCCTATGACTCAAGAAGCCATTTTAAGCGGCTAGTTAGACAGGAAACTACAACTCCCAGAATGCCTGCGCGTGCGTCGTGCTGGCACTTTTGCTGGGTTGGCCTCAGAGCTGAGCCTGTCGCCCGTCGCCATTTTTGACGCTGGCAGGCTTAGGTTTCTGCTTGTTCTGCTGCTCTGAGGACGGCGGGCCGCAGCGGCGAAGAAAGAAGAAAGACGTGGCATCAGGCGAGGGTCAGAGACAGTGTCACCGGTTCGGTAAAGTTTCTGTTCTCTGGTAACTAGACCCGTTTTTTGATTCCCGAGTGGCTCGGGGCCGGGGAGGGGGGAAAGGGCGAGGGGAGTGGCAGCGGCCTCCCCTCGCCCGGGTGTGGGTCTAGCCCGGGAAGTCCGAGCCGGGCCCTCAGTGCCGGGCTCTTCCGTGCCGCTACGGCCCGGACTCCCGCCCGCGGCCTGGCGGGCAGGCGGGGAGTCAGATTCGCGCCCACTTTCCCAGCTCCCCGCCCCCACCCGCTCCGCCCCACCCCCACCGCGCCTGCTCCCTTCCCTATCACCCTCCCCTCCCCCACATCCGGTGTTCCCGAACTGGGATTCAGGAGCAGCCCCGAAAGGCGTCTGTTTTCCAGCCGGGGAGAGGGAGCTGACTCTGGGTTGCTTTCTTCCTGGAAACAGTTTCTCTGTTTGGCCGACTCTCCTTTCCTAAGAAAGACCGAGTGCCAGGACCTGAGTTTACCTGCTCCATTCCCCTCTAGGGCCCTGCTGTTTTGGAGTTCTCATATTCCTCTTACAAAGTCGAATTCCGGTGTCCTACACCCATTCCCACACCTAAACCCCAACGCCGGAGTCCAGAGCTACAGGGATTGTAGGATTGGTGAGACCGTAATGAAGAACACCCCGTGAGCGCCCATAACCGGTGCGGATTCTGTTGGGGAAGGCTCACTTTGTGGACATCCGTCAGGCCTGGTTCTGAGTCTTGAGAAGGAGGCTGTGTATTTAGTGATAGTCGTCCCTCTTTAGGGTAAAAGGGAAGCTATTGAGAAAGGGAGGGGTCAATGGAAAAGGAATGAAGTGGTTTAATTTAAAGTTCATTTCAGTTCTTACTGTTGAGTGTAATGCCAACTTTTGAGTTACTTACAGGCTATAAACTTGCTTCATTCGAAAAATATTAACTCGGTATAAACAGTAAATGAAGAATATAGCTTGTTGCCTTATTTTAAAGTTTTATTTCCAGATAATTTTTTTCCTCCTACATTTTGAAAAATATCAGAGCTGAAAGGGTTTAACTAGAATTACCGCTAATGACCAGTATGTGGAGTCTGTTTTAGCTTTCCAGAATTGACTTTTGGGGTTGTATTGGCAAATCACAGTCTTTAATGATGAATATTGAATGATGCACTATGTTTATATGAAATTTCCTGAAACTAATCCCAAAATTAAGGGGGGGAAATCAGTGAATCAGTGTTGCTATCATGAGGATTCATTTAAAAAATATATATTTTAAAAACTGAAGATTTTTTCAGCAAATGTAGTTCTTGATACAGCAGAAGGAACACCAGCTTGATATTTGGAAGACTTTTTAGCCACTAGACATCAATTCCATGATTAAGGGAAAGTGGGACACTGGACTATTTGAATTCAGGAAGTTAAAAGGAATCTTAAAGCCCTGTAAGGGTTTGGGAATGTTCTCCATTGCTGTCATTTTTCCTCCAAAAGTAACTTGGCTTGGAAGTCATTGGTTGAAAGGGAATTTGACTCCCCATAGAAACTGGGAAAAAGGTACTGCAAGTGGAGAAGAACAGCTGTATTTCTGCTTGAATAATAAATCCACTAGCAGGTTCTGGTGCAAATTTTGGAGCCCTAGAGAGAATGAGTATATGTACTTTAAGTGTACCAGTTTCCTCACTCTCTCCTGGAAGAAGACACAGTGCTTTTAGTGATACTGGGATTCTGGGATGTGTTTCCATTAATTCTAATACAGATGAAGATGATGTCATAGAGGGAAAGATGGTGGCAGAAGGAGTGGATAAAGAGGCAAAATTGCCCACTAAAAAGAAAAGAAAGAAGGGCTTACGAATTAAGGGGAAAAGGCGCCGGAAAAAACTAGTCCTTGCCAAAAAGTTTAGTAAAGATTTGGGATCTGGGAGACCTGTTGCGGATGCCCCTGCTTTGCTAAAAGCTTCCAGTGGTCCTGAGCAAGATGAGGAAAGTCTTTTTGAGAGCAATATAGAAAAGCAGATCTATCTACCTAGTACCAGAGCCAAGACCTCCATTGTATGGCACTTCTTTCATGTTGACCCTCAGTATACCTGGCGAGCCATTTGTAACCTCTGTGAGAAAAGTGTCAGCAGGGGTAAGCCAGGCAGCCATCTTGGTACATCTACTCTTCAGCGACATTTGCAGGCAAGGCATTCACCTCACTGGACCAGGGCTACCAAGTTTGGAGTCACTAATGGGGAAGAGGACTTTACCTTGGATCTGTCTCTATCTCCTTCTTCTCCTGGGAGCAATGGAAGCTTTGAGTATATTCCCACTGATTCGTTAGATGAAAATAGAATGGGTAAGAAACGTGATAAATCAGCATCTGATGCCCTGAGGGCAAAAAGAGGAAGGTTTCTCATCAAAAGTAACATTGTCAAGCATGCCTTAATTCCTGGAACTAGAGCCAAGACATCTGCGGTTTGGAATTTTTTTTACACGGATCCTCAGCACATCTCTAGAGCTGTGTGTAACATATGTAAAAGAAGTGTGAGCCGTGGTAGGCCAGGCTCCCACTTGGGAACATCAACACTTCAAAGACACCTGCAGGCCACACATCCCATCCATTGGGCTGTTGCCAACAAAGACAATGGTGCTGTTGGAAGTGGATTAGATGAGACTGAAACTGAGAGCAGTGATCTCTTGAATGATACTTCTCACGGAGAGAAGTCTTCAGGCAGTCAAGATTTAACAGCTGAAGACCTTAGTGACTCTGATACAGATGAACCTCCTGTTTTAGAGGTTGAAAATAGAAGATCTGAGAGCCCTATTCCTGTTGCAGAGCAAGATAATGTAGGGCATGCACAAGAGAGAGAGACAACTCATTGTGGAAATACTGCCTCAAGTCAAATAAACCAGGCAATTATTCAAATGATTGTGGAGGATATGCATCCTTACAACTATTTCTCAACCCCCGCTTTTCAGAGGTTTCTACAGATTGTTGCTCCTGATTATAGATTGCCATCAGAGACTTACTTTTTCACCAAAGCTGTACCTCAGTTATATGATTGTGTTAGAGAAAAAATCTTCTTAACCTTAGAGAATGTTCAAAGCCAAAAGATCCACCTGACTGTTGACATGTGGACCCATGACCCCTCCACTGACTATTTCATTGTGACTGTGCATTGGGTCTCTTTGGAAACTGCATCTTTCCCCAGTAATGGTGGAATCCCCAACTTCAGAAAGTGGGCAGTGCTTTGTGTTACAGGTTTAGCCAAAGACTGTTTGATAACTAACATTTTACAAGAATTAAATGACCAGATTGGTCTGTGGCTTTCTCCTAATTTCCTTGTCCCTAGATTCATTGTTTCTGACAATTCTTCTAATGTGGTACATGCAATCAAAGGTGGTGGTTTTACCCACGTGCCATGCTTCCTGCATTGTTTAAATATAGTGATTCAGGACTTTTTCTGTGAGCACAAAAGCATTGAGAATATGTTAGTGGCTGCTAGGAAAACCTGTCATCATTTTAGCCATTCAGTCAAGGCCCGCCAAATACTACAGGAGTTCCAAAATGATCATCAGCTTCCCTGGAAAAATTTGAAGCAAGATGAAACTGGCCATTGGATTTCTACCTTTTATATGTTAAAATGGCTCTTGGAGCATTGCTACTCAGTTCACCATAGTCTTGGTAGAGCCAGTGGAGTTGTGCTCACCTCCCTTCAGTGGACTCTGATGACGTATGTTTGTGATATTCTTAAGCCGTTCGAGGAGGCCACCCAGAAAGTGAGTGTGAAGACCACAGGCTTGAACCAAGTGCTGCCCCTAATCCATCATCTTCTCTTTTCCCTGCAGAGGCTCAGAGAAGATTTTCAAGTCAGAGGTGTTACTCAGGCTCTCAATTTGGTGGACAGTTTATCTTTGAAACTTGAAACTGATGCCCTACTAAGTGCCATGCTCAAATCCAAGCCCTGTATCTTGGCTACTTTGTTAGATCCTTGCTTTAAGAACAGTTTGGAAGACTTTTTCCCTCAAGGTGCTGATTTAGAAACTTACAAACAGATCCTTGCAGAAGAGGTTTGTAATTATATGGAATCTTCACCTGGGGCCTGCCAAATTGCAAACTCAGAAGCATCTGGTCCTTTAGTTAGGTTAGGAACTGATTCATTCAATTCTATGAAAGAAGGCACCTCCAATTCAGGTTCCATGGATAACTCAATTGCAGACAGTGTTGCTATTGGAAGCAAAAGCTTCTTTTTCCCTTCTGCTGTAGCCATAGTGGATGAGTACTTCAAAGAGAAATATTCAGAGCTCTCTGGAGGTGATGACCCTTTGATTTACTGGCAGAGGAAGGTGAGCACATGGCCAGCTCTGACCCAAGTGGCCATTCAGTATCTGAGTTGCCCTATGTGTAGTTGGCAATCTGAATGCATGTTTACCACAAATAGCCACTTTCACCCAAAGCAGGTCATGAGCATGGACTTTGATAATATAGAACAGTTGATATTTTTGAAAATGAACTTGGAAAATGTTAGCTATGACTATTCTACATTGATTCTGAGCTGGGACCCTGAAAATAAGGCTGTTCAAAACAATGAAAAAGAAATAGTACCTTAATTTCTTTCCTTTCTCTACTTAAAGTGGGCAACTTGTTGCTATAGTACTATATTCTTATTGCTATTGTTATTAAATGTAGTCATACTGTTAATTCTTTAAAAATAGCTGGTGTGGTTCTAGGTACTTATAATCCAGCTGTTTGAGATGCTGAGGCTGGAGGATTACTTTAGCCCATGAGTTTGAGACCAGCCTGAGCAACATCCCAAGACCCCGTCTCACAAAGCAGAAAACCTGGGGAAATCTAAAAGCACTGAAAGTTTTTCAGAGGTAGTATAATGTTGATAAAATAGAAGGTTAACTTTGCAGATTTCACAGTTTGTAACTCTGTAGCTAACATCTGAAAATGTTTTTATCAATTGAAAGAGAAAAGACAGTGTTAATGATAAAATATAGTGCAGCATTGAAAGGGCATGGGTTTCTGGCTGGAGAATGATTTGAAGTAAAATTTCCCCTAACATGGGAAGTTTCATTACCCTGAAATCAGTTGGGGGGGGGTTAATGTTATTTCTTTACTCTCCCTATCTTTAAAAACCCTGGCACTTATAACTTGACAAAAAGAAAACCCACAAAATTGTTTCATATTTAGAATCCTCATACTGGTCAGCTTATAATGTCAAATTACTGGGTGTGATAGAATTGGTCTTTATATTTAGGATTAGGTCTATATAAAAGGGGAACATTACAGAACAGAAACTTTAGTCTTTCAGTTGCCTTTTCTAAGCAAGGATTATATAGTTCCTAAGCATAACTTATTAGTAAATAACATTTGTAAAATTTAAAAAAGAGCCAGTGGGATTTAGAATGCAAGCCCCATACACATGGCAAACCCAGTATGAATTTCCCAAAGTATTTCTGTAGTTTTGGTCATTTTTTCAAAAGCATACTTCATGGTATTATATCCTTAACTATGAAGTTTTGGCCACTGTATTCTTAAAGTCAGTATCTACTGTGTTAGGAATCATTGTGAAATGAGTAAACCAATCTCAGTGGACCTTAAGGTTCCTTTCCACTCTGAAAGTCTGTTTCTGTGATTGAGTGGGAGGCCAGAAAGTGATGACTTTATTAAGTCTATTAGAAGTTTCAGACTGAATAACTAATATAAGATCCCAATTTTTCCTTTTTTTCATTTTAGATTTGGGGATATTCCCTGCCCAAAAAATTCCTGGAAAATTGACTAGTATTAAGTGTGAGTAAAAGGTGTCCACTTTTTTTTAAGTCTTGATTTTAGTTTTGTCTTGGATAGTATTTCGCAAGATTTAGCTTAGAAAGTATGTAGTATTTATTACGTACAAATCAAAATTGCTTTGTTACTGGGCTGGTTTCACAACTCATTTCTGTGTTATCAAAATACTTAAACTTTTTTTTTTTAATTCTCAAATGGTAATTCATTGTGAAATGAAATTTCATCTCCCCCCAAATTTACCCTTTTACCAACTGGAGTGAAGTCTTTAGCTGTAACTAACCATCAGTAGTAAAGAATTTGGAAACTAGTATACATTCAAGCTTTTGCAGGGCCAGCATTGAATGCCACGCCAGTGATGGTTGTGTTGATGTAAAAGAAGAAGGAAAAAAAAGTCTCCCTCTAAGAGTCTTCATGTTTTGACAGCGCTGGTTCAGAATGGCGATAATGCTGCTCTGCCTTCTACAGCTCGCTGCACCACTCTATAGCTACTCTATAACTATACGTTTCTACCTTTTCTGGTTAAACGCTCCCTGATAATGATTGATATACAAACCATATACATTGACATATATATCAATGCATCCATATATCATGGATTTCTCTTCATCCTGATTTTGCGGCTGGGCAAAATATAATGTAATGTTAACTTCATGGTACTTTAGTATAAAAGTAAGTTCACTATTTTTATAATGAACCCAAATCTAAAGGCTTTTATGGTATATTTTTTTAAAGGATAATTATCCAAATGTTTTGTTTCTATACATTTGTATGTGTGTGTATAAGCCAGTTAGTATGTATGTATATGCATATTATATACATAAAACACTTTGTATTTTTGCATACAGTATGGTTTTATTATACAGATAATAAAGATGGGGGAAGGTTTCTGTTTTTTTCTTAATAGGTGAAGAAATCTTGAAGACCAGAAATTGGATCTTACTGAATTTTGGTGGTGTTTTTGGTTTTTGTTTCGTTTTTTTCCTTTTTCCTTTTTTCTTTTTCTTCTTTTTTTCTTTTTTCTTTTTTACTTTTTCCTTTTTCAAATTTTTTTCATCTTTGTATTTTTAACTATATTGCTCAGCTATGGAAGATGGATTTTTTTTTTAATTCTTTGAATCACAAGTTCATCTTTAAGTGAACTTTCTTGTTTTTTTGAGGAGATAACTAATGCTAGCTATCTCCAGTCTGACAAAGGTTATGCAAATGGACTTAATCTTCCAGGAGTTGGGAGATGTTCTAAAGATGCTTTAAAAACACATCCTGTGTTTCAATTGTGGCTGAGAGGTTTCCTTGGCAATGTGAGGAAGAAAATTCTTTCTACCTCATTGTTATTAATTCATGGATTGAGTGTTGGTTCGACCTACAGGCGTAATAGCTTGGAACTCAGTGAAGACACAGATGTTCCTGTTGAGAGCCACCAGCTAATGTAAGTGGGGAAATGGGCCTTTTAACATTAAAAGAGTAAACACTTTGTAATTTAAGGCATACTTTTCTTGGGCTAATAATAAATTAAAAGGCTATTGTCCAGACCTTTTTTCCTTAGAATTGTTTACAAGCTTTGAGTTTTAGAGGTGAAAACTAATAACTTCTCTTTTTCTTTGAGCCAAAGGGAAATCCTCTTATAATTCTGTTTCTTTGGAGAAAATGTATCGCAGTGTAGTTCCTTGTCTATACACTGACTCTGCTTGTCTTTTTAATGACTATGTAGTAGTATTTCATTGTATGGCTAAGCTATACTTTAATGTTTCACTCATGGATAGACATTGAGGGGTTTGCCATTATAACCCAAAAGTCCTGCATCCAGTAAGTTTTATACATGCATCTAAGTCAACTTAAAAATTGTAACAATTTACTGAACAACTAATGAGCTTTATTTGTGAAAACTCTGGATTGTATCCCTTTTAATAAAGATACCAAATCTTTGGCCCTGTTGCTAGTAGATCATTGCTATGTAAATATCCCTTTTTTTTGAGACAGGGTCTCCCTGTATCCCCAGCTGGGCTGGAACTCAACTCTGTAGACCAGGCTGGCCTTTGAATTCACAGAGATCCACCTGCCTCTGCTGCCTCCCCAGTGCTAGGATTAAAGGTGTGCTCACCACGCCCATCTTAAAGATAGTTCTTAGCTAGCTGCCATGTGGGTGCTGGGAATCAAACCCTGGTCCTCTGCAAGAGCAGTCGGCGCTCTTAACTGCTGAACCATCTCTCCAGCCCTGTAAATGTCCATTTTTATTACCTTTGTTGTTAATTGTTTTTTACTTTGGTATTAGGGAAAAACTTTTTTTTTTACTCTGAGAAATACCAAGGTTTACACTCAGTGCTTGGGATGATTATTTTATATATTTTAAAGAAGCCATTTAAGAAAGCAGTTACAAGCATAGCCATTCTTCTACAAGTTTGGGAGACATTGTCAGATGTGGCTTTTTGCTGAATGTTTAAGGCTTGGTGTGGTGATGCATGCTTCAGTCCCAGCTTTCAGGAGGCAGAGACAAGTGGATTGAGGCCAACCTTATCTACATCATGAGTTCCAAGCCAGCCAGGGATACATAGTGAGATCCCGTCTCAAAAAAAACAAAACAGAATGCTGCTTTTTTTTTTTATTCTTATTTGTACAAGTGATTTGATTGCTGGTATGTTTATTGGTGTGTATGAAGTTCCCGTGAAGGCCAGAAGAGGGCAATAGAGCTGTTATGTGGGTACTGGGAACCAATCCCTGGTCATCTGGAAGAACAAGTGCCCTTAACCCCTGAGCCACTTCTCCAGCCCCAGAATAAATAAATAAACAAAGAATAAATAAATAAATATATTTATGGTAGAGAGGGGGGAGAGGGAGCGGGCTTTGCTTAGAGATCTCATACTTCTTTGCCATCCTTGGAACTTGAAGTAGAATTTTTCTCAAAGGGCTGGCCATATTTATTTATTTATTTATTTATTTATTTATTTATTTGTCTTTTTGAGACAGGGTCTCCCTGTAGCCCCAGCTGTCCTGGAACTCACTCTGTAGACCAGGCTGGCCTTGAACTCACAAAGATCTGCCTGCTTCTGCCTCCCAAGTGCTAGGATTAAAGGTGTGCGCCGCCACGCCTGGCATATCGTTAATTTCAAATGTCATTTCTCTATCAGATGGAGCAAAACTCTTAACGTTCCTTTTTTCCATTTTTCATTTTCATGTGTGTAGTGTGCCTGTGTGTATACGCATGTGTGTCTGTGTGTGTGTTGCTCAAACAACTGGTCCCCAGTTCTTCTCCCTAGCCAGCTTGTTCTGGGGGGGACCTCAGTGCCTTTCATGGTGGGAATTACTGGCAGACTACCATGCCCACCTCACATTTTATGTGGATTCTGGAAATCCAAACTCTGGTCCTCAGGTTTCCACAGCAAGTGCTTTAAACACTGATTCATCTACCCAGCCCTTCTTCCATTCTGTTTTAAATTGTCTTTGTTTTTCTCAACTAATGGTAGTTGAGTTTTACAGTCTGATAAATGGCAGGAAGAAACTTTCATTGGTATTTTGACTTGAATTGTCTTCAAGGTAATGTGTTATTTTGAAGTAGTTCTAGTTTCTTTTCAGTTGCTGTGAGAAAACACTCTGACCATGTAATGTTACTCTTTTTAATACACAACTAGTTTAATTAACTAATCCTTTACTTCGGCTACTTTCATTAGTACCATAACTTAGGTGTTAGAAGCTGTTGTTGTTAAAGGTCTTTGAGCTGGATATGCCTGAAGCCGTAGCCCTTGTGAAGCAGAGACAGGAGTGGATAGCAAGTTCAACACTGGTCTGGGCAACTTTGTTGGGACCCCCGCCTCCAAAAAATCCTCAGATAAATAACAAACTTTTCTTTTTTTCCTTTTTTTTTAATTATTTTTTTATGTGTATGAGTGTACTGTCTGCATGTATGTCGTGCAATGCCTCGGAGGTCAGAAGAGGGCATCAGATTCCCCTGGAACTGGAGTTAAAGACAGTTCTTAGCTGCCATGTTGGTGCTGGGAATCGAACCTGGGTCCTCTGCTCTTAACCGCTGAGCTATCTCTCCTGCCCCAATAACAAATTTTTCAAACATTAGTATGGTCTCTATGATATGATTTTGTTTTGTTCTGTTCTAGTTTTTTTTTTTTTTTTTTTAAATAGGGTCTCCCTTTAGTCCCAGCTGGCCTGGAGCCTGCTCTGTAGACCAGGCTGGCCTTGGACTCAGAGAGATCCACCTGCCTCTGCCTCCCAAGTGCTGGTATTAAAGGTGTGCGCCACCACACCCCGTTCTTTTCTACTTTTACTGAACTTTTTTTGTTGTTTTCTCAAGTTGACTATTTGCTTGAACCAAACCTGGATCCTTTGCAAGAGTAGCCTGTGGTCTTAACTGCTAAACCATCTCTCCACCCCCAATCTGAAGCAACTTTAAAAATTGCCTTTGGTACATACAGAATGCATTCTTGGGTCTAAGATCAGAAAAGACTGAGGTAGAGGCCATCACAGGAAAATCCCCCAGAAGCTGGTGATCAGCTGGCATACTCACGCAGTAGGCTGTGTGACACAAGGTGGAAGCCATGAGCCCACACCAAAGTTGTCCTGGCTTTCAAACTCATGCGTATAGTCAAAGCAGCTTAAATTTGTCTGTATTACATTGCATTAGAAAAGTTAATGTTGGGGCTGGAGAGTTGGATCAGCGGTTAAGAGCACTAGCTGCTTTCACAGAGGTTTGATTCCCAGCACCCACATGGCGCTAACAACTGTCCCTAATTCAGGTTCCAGGAGATCTGACACCTCCTCTGACCTCTGCAGGCATTTGTACAACAATGGTACATTTCTATACATGGAGGCAATACACTCACACATATGAAATAAAAATAATAAAATATTAAAAAAAGAAAAGTTAATGTCATTCTGAGCATAAAACAAAAATAATAATTGTATCACCCTGGCAGTAATTGCTGCTAGCATGGATTTTGGTCTATGTATTTTGAGATTTCATCCTTGCTCCTGTACATCCTCACCAACATTTCTTTTTTATTTTTGTTTTTTGAGACATTATTTTCTTACTGTGTAGCCTCGACTGGCCTGGTATTCACTACGTAGTCTAGGTTGTCCACAACTTCCAAGTGTTCTATACAGAGCACACTCCTTTTTCCTGTTTCCTTCCTCTCTTTTCTTTTTGCAGTATGGATAGGCTGAGAATTTCCTAAATTTTCAAATTCTAGTTCCTTTTTTTTTTTTCTTTTTGGTATTTTTGAGACAGGGTCTCCCTTTAGTCCCAGCTGGCCTGGAGCTCGCTCTGTAGATCCGCCTGCCTCTGCCTCCTGAGTGCTGGGATGAAAGGCATGTGCCACCATGCCCAGCTTAAAGATGGTTCTTAGCTTGCCGCCATATGGGTGCTGGGAATTGAACCCGGGTCCTCTGCAAGAGTAGTCAGTGCTCTTAACCACTGAGCCATCTCTCCAGCCCCTCCTTTTTTCTTAGTAGTTCTTCTCCTGACACATTTTTCTTGTGTGTTGGTATACGCAGCAGGCAGAAGCTGAGCCTGGTGGAATGTGCCTATGATCTCAGCACTTGGGAGGCCAGGTGCTCTGCCACTGTAACGAACAAGCAGCTTCAGCAATTACTTCTGGAAGCACTTTCCTCTAGTCGGTTTCTGTCAAGCATGTCAAAACTCTTGGCAGCCTGTCAATTCCAAAGCTCTGTCCACATTTTTAGAGGGGTGTGTGCATGCGCGCGCGTGTGCTTGTACTTTAAACATAGTACCAGACTATGTTTATAGCTATACATATGGATATACAGATACATTCTGAAGTCTCCAGGTTCTGGACATTTAGGTTTCTAAGTGTTATTTCCCTGTTAGAAGCAAGGTAGTGGTGAACTTTGTTCTGTATGATTACCTTGTTGGTCGTTGAACAGTTTTACCTTAGGACACATTGTAGAAATGAAGTCATTAGGTTAAAGGGAATATGAATTTTAAGAATTTTGGCACTTGGTTAGTTGAAGACAGCTCACTCCTAAATTGGTTTTATTTCAAGGATGGTTTTCATCTTGGTGTACAATACTTGTATTAGGAATTATTAGTAGAAGATAAATTGGCTTGGGCTTAATTGATTTGGAATGGTAGGTCAGTGCTTATCTGGTGCAAGAGTTTGTAGAGACCCTTCCACGTTCTCCTGTAAGCTCTTGCTGTGCTCTTGCTTTTGTAGAGGCTTTCTTTCCGTTTTAGTGTGGGGCAGAATCTTCATTGTTCTGTGTCACCATTTTATGGGTCTTGGCCCTAAAGACCTTTTTTTGCTTCTTAGCGATCTTTAGTAAAAAAGCTAACTTGACAGATGTTTTCAAACGTAATTGTTTTCCTAATTATTCTACTGAAGTAAGATTTTCCCGTTGAGTTATAATTATATACTCTTGAAGTAATGAAGTACCTAATGAAGATATGTTTTTTATTTAGTTGAAAATGCCATTTAGCAGGTATTTTATAAAAAGTAATCTTAGCCCTCCCACTCTGTAGCAAGGTTATGCATTTAGCCAGCAATGCATACTTAAATTTTCCACTGAAACAGTGAAGAAAGCGCCATAGAAAATACAAAAGGGGGCTTGGCTGTGCTTAACAAAAAGTTCACATTGAGGAGTATGCAGCATTCATAAATAGCTTTTTATAAGGCTCTTTATGGCAAGCACATACTAGTTAAAATTTAATTTTAACAAAGTGGTTCATTAGGAAATTTGGATGTGGAAATTCGGAGAATTTACCTAAAATACTTGAATTCACTGTCTCCTCATTTTAGGATTACATTTTAAAGACGATTTCTGTGATTGAATTGTCATTTGGAAGACTAAATCCATTTCAAGAGCACTTGGAGCTGGTCTTCACCTCGAGGAAGAGTGGCTTATTTCAAGAAGCCACTTCTGGTCTAAGAATTTATCCAGCATGCCTAATCAAGGAGAAGATTGCTATTTTTTTTTCTATTCTACATGCACCAAAGTAAGAATTGGCACCTCTGAATCAATTTTTTTTTTTTTTTTGGTGTTTTTCTGATAAAATTGACGAAGGTGTTCCCTGCATTCTAAACTATTTATGTTGTGATTTGTTCAGTTGTTTATTATCTGCAGTCAGGTTTTTAGTAAAGAATATTGTGTTTAGGAAAAATGTATTATTCATTTTGTACCAACTGTTACTGATTGGGCTACTAAGAGTATAATGAGGGGATGGAGAGTTGGCTCAGCAGTTAAGAGCATCTGCTGCTCTTGCAAAGGTTTGCTTCTCAGCACCCACGTAGTGGCTAACAACAGTCCTAACTCAAGTTCCAGAGGATCTGATGCCCTCTTCTGACCTCCACAGGCGGTACCTCCCCAGTGCTGGGATTAGAGGATCCATTCCTGACATTCCTTGTCTTTTTCAGCCCCTCTATCCATTGTGTTGCCTCTGTCAGATCAGAAGAATGGTACTGTTAAGAAATTGGTCAGTGCTGGGTGTGGTGGTACATGCCTTCAATTTCAGCTTTTTAATCCCAGCAGAGGCAGGTGGGTCTCTATGAGTTTAAGGCCAGCCTGATTGACTTAGTTCCAGACCAGGCACCAGGGCTATATAATGAGACCTTGATTCAAAAAAATTAAGGGGGGAGGAAGAGAAGGAAGGAGGGAGAAAGGGATGTGGGAGAAAATTGTTTGAAGCTGGGGGCATAGGTTAGTTGGTAAAGTGCTTGTTGTGTAAGCATGAGTGCTTGAGTTCTAAACAAAGCCAGGCACTGGGGAGATAGCGTCTGATAATAGGTTCTAGTATATTGTAAATCTATTGCTTTCAGTTTATTCTTAGTATCACATCTTGTTCTCTGCCCTGCCTGTCCTTGCTTGGTGATTCATGTTGTCTGGGCTCCTGGGCACTGCTTGCTATGGACATGCTACCTAGAAGGATTTTCAGTGCCACAGTTCTGTTTTTACTAACAGGGTGACAGCTGCCCATTCCGTCACTGCGAGGCTGCACTAGGAAATGAAACTGTTTGCACATTATGGCAAGAAGGGCGTTGTTTTCGACAGGTGTGCAGGTTTCGCCACATGGAAATTGACGTAAGTTTTCAGTTTTCATTACCATAATATAATAGGGTCATTGTGATCTAATAAAAAATAGGTGGGGGCTGGAGAGATGGCTCAGCGGTTAAGAGCACTGACTGCTCTTGCTTGCAGAGGATCCGGGTTTGATTCCCAGCACCGACATGTTGGCTAAGAACCGTCTTTTGTGCCTGGCATGGTGGCGCACACCTTTAATCCCAGCACTTGGGAGGCAGAGGCAGGTGGATCTTTGTGAGTTAAGGCCAGCCTGGTCTACAGAGCGGGCTCCAGGCCAGCTGGGACTAAAGGGAGACCCTGTCTTAAAAATACAAAAAGAAAATGTGGATAGGGACTGGCGAGATGGCTCAGCAAGGTAAAGGTACTTAACCACCAAGCTGGACAGCTGGAGTTCGGCCCCCAGAATTCACATGGTGAAGGTCAGGTTTTCCTCTGATTTCCACGTGCCTGCCACAGCATGCATGCACGTGCACGCAAACACAGGTAAATAAATGTAATTTTTAAAAATACAGAGGCAGACATTTTATTTTTGTTTGGTTTTTTGTTTTGTTTTATAAACTCCTTGAGCTAGGGCTGGAGAGACAGTCCGAGCTAGGGCTGGAGAGACAGTCCAAGGGTTAGAGCACTGGCTGTTCTCACACAAGACTTGGTTTAGTTCCCAGTCACACACAGTGGCTTACAACTGCCTGTAATTCCAGTTCCAGGAGATATAATGCCCTTTTCTAGTCTCTACAGGTTCATGTATGCATGTGGTACACTTACAACATGCAGACAAAACAATCAGACATAAAATTAAAATAAATAAAATTCAAAATCTAGAGCTGAACTTGGCTTCTAAGAATAATATTTCAGGCTGGAGAGAGAACACAGTAGGTAAAGAAAGGAGCTTTTGCAGCACAAACCTGATGACCTGAGTTCAATGTCCAGAACTTAAGTAAGGGTGAACAGAGAAAACCAACTCCACAAAGTTGTCCTCTGACCTCTGCATATCCACATTTGCCCCATGGCTCATGTGCACACTTACACATACACACACTAGTAATTAAAAAAAAAAGTTGGTAGAAAATTTGACTTGAAAATAATAGCAGGATGGTCTTTGAAGACACTCAGAATGGTCCAGTGTTCTACAACACAGCCTCCAACAAAACTAGGCTGTCCCGAACCCCTGATAACAGGATTGTTCACCTTTATACCAAGAACGTTGGGAAAGCACGCAAATCCGCATGTGGTGTGTGCCCAGGCAGACTTCAAGGGGTTCGTGCTGTGAGACCTAAAGTCCTTATGAGATTGTCCAAAACAAAAAAGCAGGGCCTATGGTGGCTGTGTGTGTGCTAACCGTGTCCGGGACAGGATCGAACGGGCTTTCCTTATTGAGGAGCAGAAAATTGTGGTGAAAGTGTTGAAGGCACAAGCACAGAGTTAGAAAGCGAAATAAACATGAGCATTTTTAAGTAAAAAAATAATAATAAAAAAATAGCAGTTCAAGTCCAGTCTATGTTCTAAGCCCTTCATACACATTATTTCATTTAATCTTCCGAAGAAACAAGAATGCAATTCATCTTGTGAGCTAGGGAAAGTGAGGCGACTAGGTGTTCAGTTGTCCAAGGTCATAAGGCCAGTAAGTAGCATAATATGAAGGAAAACTACAATACTATCTTATAATCCATACTCATACTACTTTATTACCTTGATTCTGTAAATCAGATGTGGAAATTTAGGGCTTTCAGGATGAAAGCAGTGAGGGAGGAACCGCTCCTGTCTTTGCACATCTCTAAAATGTCATTCAGCAACCTCTCTTATGCTAAAACTAGTCCTCTGTATCTCAGAGGTTTGAACTTTATATAAACTTGGTTTAGAGACCAATTACCAAATTAATATAAGCCTTTTTATTTGAAAGCAATATTTTTCTCCCTTGCAGAAAAAACGCAGTGAAATTCCTTGTTATTGGGAAAATCAGCCAACGGGATGTCAAAAGCTAAACTGCGCTTTCCATCACAACAGAGGACGTTACGTTGATGGACTGTTCCTACCTCCAAGCAAAAGTGAGATCAAATTTTGACTTTAAAAGAATAGTTGCAGTGCTGGAGAGATGGCTCAGCAGTTAGAGGACTGGTTGTTCTTCAGGACCAGGATTGGGTTCCTAGCACCCACATGGAGGCTAATAGCTGTCCTGAACTCCTGTTCCAGGGGATCCAGTGTCCTCTAAGTGGTGTGCTTACACACGTGCAGGCAAAATGCTCATCCATAAAAATATTAAAAATAGGGCTGGAGAGATGGCCTCACAGTTAAGAGCACCGACTGCTCTTGCAGAGGACCTGGGTTCGATCCCCAGCACCCACATGGTGGCTAAGAGCTGTCTTTAACTCCAGTTCCAGGGGAATCTGACACCCTCTTCTGACCTCCACGGCATTGCACGACACGGGTGCACAGACCTACATGCAGACAGTACACTCATACACATAAAAAATAATAAAATTTTTAAAAATATTAAAAATAGTTGCTATTAAGTGGACACCTGCTACTCACAATTCCTGTAGTCTAAGGAGACCAGTATTATTTCCACTGTATAAATGAGGAAAGAAAAACCTTAAAAGGTTAAATGATCAAAAAAAAAAGACCAAAAAAACCCAAAGATGGACCCAAATGTTTCTAGTCATGCTAGATTACATTACTGTATTAGTTTGCTTCATTCCCTGTTTTCTGGGGCATCTGCTGTCCTCTTCTGGCTACCGTAGGCACCAGACATGCATATGGTGCTGTTACTTACATGAGAGCAAAGTAATTCTAGTTTGCTTCTCCATTGTGGTGACAAAACACTCTGTCCAATACCAACTTGGGGAGGAAAGGGTTTATTTGGCTCCCAGGTCACAGTTCATCGCTGAGGGAGCCCAAGATAGGAACCTGGAGGCAGGAACTGAAACACAGGCCATGGAGAAATGCTGCTTACTGGCTTGCTCAGCCTGCTTTCTTATACAGTACACAGCAACCTGCCCACAGTGGGCTGGGTCCTCCCACATCACTCAACAATCAATACTCCAAAGATGTAGCCACAAGCCAGTCCAATGGAGGCAATTCCCCATTTGAGGCTCCCTCAACCCAGGTGTGTCAGGTTGACACTAAAGCTAACCATACACATACAATATGAATATAGAATAAAAATTTATAAGGAAAATTCACCAAGGTTAGGATAATAAAAGCACCATGATTTTTTTTAAATTGTGAATCTGATCTGTTTTTAATTTGTCTGGTTTTGTATATCTAGCTGTGTTACCCACTGTGCCTGAGTCACCAGAAGAGGAAGTAAAGGCTAGCCAGCTAACAGTTCAACAGAACAAATTGTCTGTCCAGTCTAATCCCTCCCCTCAGCTGCGGAGTGTTATGAAAGTAGAAAGTTCGGAAAATGTTCCTAGCCCAACACATCCACCAGTTGTGATCAATGCTGCAGATGATGATGAAGATGATGATGGTAAGTTTTAGCTCTTACTATTACTTTTTAAAGACAAAATAATATAAATTGGACAGGAATAAGATTAAAGCTGTAGACATGTTTTTAATTGGAAATGTCTTAAATGTGAATGTACAGATCAGTTTTCTGAGGAGGGTGATGAAAGCAAAACACCTGCCCTGCAGCCAACCCCTGAAGTTCATAATGGATTGCGAGTGGCTTCTGCCCGGAAACCTGGAGTCAGTTTAAAGCAAGGTAGGAAGGGCTGTATTGTTGTGAAGTCTTAGAGCACTGTTGAATGAGTCCAGGCTGTTCTGATTACCTTTGAAATTGAGCTCACAGTCACTACCCTCTTTTTCCCAGAAGTATATGCTACACACACATATTAACATGTGCTTTCTGTTAGTCATTCATTCAAAACATATTTGAATGTCTGCTGTAAACAGAAAATGCAAAACTCTAGTTCCTCATATGATCCCTCCTCCCTTCCTCCTTGGGTTTCTCAGGTGAATGTTCGAATTTTGGAATAAAAACTCTTGAGGAAATTAAATCAAAGAAAATGAAGGAAAAGTCCAAGAAGCAAGGTGGTAAGTCCTCACATGTTTTGGTATGGATAATTGTGTGTTACCAGACATGAGTCATTGTGGAAGCAGCAACCCAAATGAACAAATCCATTCCTGTTTCTGTGGCTTGTTTGAAATGAAGCACATACCTGGTGCAGCTGTGTTTCGGTCTATAACTGTTCAGAGCTAAGCACATATTATAAAGAGTCTAATAAGCCTATGTGTCTTGAGATAGTTAACTCTAAAGAATTTCACATAAGAGCCATATTAAGGAAACTGGGGTGATGACTCAGTAAACTCCTTGCTGTATAAGCATGAGGACCGGAGTTCTACCTCCAGCACCCACATAAAAGCCAAAAGGTGCCTACTTGTAATCCCAGCTCTGGGGAGGTGGTGACAGGAGGCTCCCCGGGCCTGCTGGGCCAATCAGCATGCTTCAGATCCTTGTAAAAGACCCTGTCCCTTGAGGAACAATACCTGAGATTGACCTTGTATACAGATACATGTGCACACATCCATGTTAAAAGAGTGAAAATTTTCATTCAATACAAGAAGAGTTCTAAAGTGCTGCTAGGACTTTATTCTGGAGGTTGCTTCAACCTAGTTGATGTGTATTTCAAGCTCTTAAAAATTATTGGGCTGGAGAGATGGCCTAGCAGTTAAGAGCGCCGACTGCTCTTGCAGAGGGCCCGGGTTCAATCCCCAGCACCCACATGGCGGCCGAAAACCATCTGAAACTCCAATTCCAGGAGAACTCCAGTTCCAGGGGAATCTGAGACCCTCTTCTGGCCTCCGCGGCATTGCACGACACGGGTGCACAAACTTGCATGCAGACAGTACATTCATACACATACAGAAATAAATAAAATTAAAAAAAAATTATAAAGTATAATATAGTAAATGGTTGATTCTGAGAACTCCATCCTTAAAACTGGTCCTACAGGAACCTTGTTTTGTAGGTGATTAAATTTAAGTGGGAACAGTGGAACTGACAGAGCTGGTGGTTAGTATGCTGCTGTGTGAACTTGAGTGCTAATTTTATTGGTAGATGAAAGTTTGAATCCCTAAGTTGTGCCAAACCATTTTATATTGTTTTTTTTCATTGCTCCTAAGGCTTCCCTGGCCATTCTGCCTCTCACTTAGGCAGGTACAGAAAGACTGTATTATAGTCAGAGAGCAGTCTGCATTGGACTTAACTGGCCACAGAAAGAACAATTCTTGACTTGTACTAGCTTTCCATAAATTTTTATTGTTTGCCTTTTCTGATTCAGAAGGCTCTTCAGGAGTTTCCACTGTTACACATCAGCCTCAGCCCATTCCAGGTCCTGAAAAGGAGAATGTTCGGACTGTGGTGAGGACAGTAACTCTATCAAGCAAACAAGGTAAGACAGAACGTCTTAGAGTTTGGGGACTTCTACTTTCATGTAATTGGGAACACAAAATCCTTTTGTGGTTCATTTATGTTAAATTTTTAGATGTTATTTAAAAGGTTCTTCAATCAGTGTCACATTTATATATATTTAATGTTCTGTTTACTCATTGTATCCATTCAGCAAGTTTAGTGACTGCCCATTGTGTGTAAAGAATGCTCATAAACCCTTTGAGTAAGAGAAAATGTCAGTCTTTTTACAGATAGTTTTAAATCTAGTAAGGAATATGACACAAGAAGATGTAGTATACTTTTAAATGTTCCATTTAAAGAAATATTTGTAAGAAGGCTTTTTTTGCTCAAGTGGTAATATTAAATTACTTATCAAGATACACAAGCCTAAGTTAAGCTTGGGCTTTATAACCAGTTGTTAAGGACAGAACCTCTCTCCTTGTGTTTGGCTGTTAATAATATGTTGGTGGGTGTGGTGGCATACACCTTAAATCCCAGCACTCAGGAGCAGAGGCAGGCAGATCTCTGTGAGTTTTAACGACAGCCTTGTCTACATAATGAACTTTAGGCCAGCCAGTTACACAGTAAGGTCCTATCTCAAAAAAATAAAACTAAAAACTGTGTTACTGCTTTGTTTGGGCTGTTCATTTGACTATATATTATTATATTTTATTATTTTTGTTGTTGGTGGTGGTGGTGGTAGTCTTTTTGAGATAGTCTCTCTGTAGCCCCAGCTGCCCTGGAACTCCCGCTGTAGACCAGGATGGCCTTGAATTCACAAAGCTCTGCCTGCCTCTGCCTTCCTAGTGCTAGGACTGAAGGCATGAGCCACCACCACCGACCTATATTATTATATATATATATTTTTAAACTTTTTAATTTTATTTATTTATTAAGTTCTCAGCTGGCATGTGGGTGCTGGGGATCGAACCTGGGTCTTCTGCAAGAGCAGTTGGCGCTCTTAACTGCTAGGCCATCTCTCCAGCCCCCTATATTATTACATTTTAAGTAAGTCTTAAAAGACTGAGATCTACCATGTGTGGTAATGCACGCCTTTAATCCCAGCACTTGGGAGGCAGAGGCAGGTGGATCTCTGTGAGTTCAAGACCAGCCTAGACTACAGAGTGAGTTCCAGGCCAGCTGGTGCTACAAGGAGACCTTGTCTCCAAAATACACACAAACAAAAAAGACCTGATTTTCAAAATCTCCTTGTTGCTTTCATACTATTGTGATGGCGCAAATAGTTAGTACTTAACTGCAATCAGAAAACTTTGCTAACAGTAGACAAATACTATTTTTGCCATTTCAGAAGAGCCTTTGGTGAGACTGAGTCTTACTGAGAGACTAGGGAGACGAAAATTCTCAGGTGAGATCAATTTTCTAAGTGTCTTTTGTTTTTGCTTATTTGTACATTAACCTGTTACCTTATCAAACTCATAAGTATGGTAGTGATACTGATAAGTATTGGTTTGTCAGTCTGCCTGTATTCCTGGTTGACATTTTTAAATGTCTTTTTTTTTTGTCTTTTTGAGACAGGGTCTCCCTATGTAGACCAGGCTGGCCTTGAACTCACAGAGATCCGCCTGCCTCTGCCTCCCAAGTGCTGGGATTAAAGGCATGCACCACTATGTCCAGCCATTAAATGTCTTTTTTTTTCTTTCTGGTCTTTTGGAGATAGGGTTTCCCTGTAGCCCAGCTGTCCTGAAACTCACTCTGTAGACCAGGCTGGCTTTGAACTCACAAAGATCTACCTGCCTCTGCCTCCTGAGTGCTAGGATTAAAGGCGTGTGCCACCACACCTGGCTAAATGTCATTTTTTCCAATGTGTATATGCCTTTTATTGAAGCTACAATTTGAAGTGTTAAAGATCAGTTAGATTGTGACCATCATGACCTTTAGAAAATTATAGTTTGCATCATCAAGCCAGGTCTAGTTGTGTGAGTGTTTTTTGTGGTTTTTGTTTTGTTTAGTTTAGTTTTTCAAGATTTACTTTCATTTTTTGTGTATGAGTGTGTACTGTTTGATTGTCTCATAAAGTCAGAAACCAGGTCAACTCAAGGTTCCAAAAAGAAGTCTTGAGCCTGCATAAAACTGATTTAAAATTTTCAGATTAAGGGGGTGAAAAAAGTAGAGAAAAACTATTTTAATGTCATCATGCATGTAAATGTAAACTTTGTGTTTCTGTAGTCAAGTTTTTTTGTTGTTAATGTGACTAAATTTGTGTTTTACCTGTATGAGTGGTTTTTGTGCATATAAGTGCACCCCTGCCTGCAGTGTCCATGGTGGTCAGAGAGGGCATCTCATTCGCTGGAACTGGAGTTGTTAGCTACTTGTAGGTGATGAGAACCAAACCCAGGTCTTCTGCAGGAGCAGCCACAGAGCCATCTTAACTATAGAGCATCTCTCTAGCCACCCCCCCCTTCAAGGTTTTAAGGATACCTTACAGAGAATATAATTGAAGTCAAGCAGTTTGAAAGACAAATTTTAAGCCAGGCATGGTGGCTCATGCCTTTAATCATAGCACCAAGGAGGTAGAGGCACATGAATCTCTGTGAGACAAGGTTATACAGGTCTGCCTAGCAAGTTACAGGCTATCTGGGGGTGATAGGGAGATCCTGTCTCAAAATAAAACAACAAATTTTAAAAATTAGTGTCAGGGCTGGAAAGATAGCTCAGCAGTTAAGAGCATTGACTGCTCTTGCAGAGGACCCGGGTTCAATTCCCAGCACCCACATGGTAGCTAAGAACCATCTTTAATTCCAGTTCCAGGGGAATCCGACACACCCTCTTCTGACCTCTGCAGCTTTGCACGACACACAGTACACTCATACACATTAAAAAAAAATTAAGTGTCATTAGAACATATCGTTTTAAACAATGTAAATTTTTGGTTGGTTGGTGAATGGGTTTTTGTTTTGTGTGAGTGTATTGCTTGGATGTGTGTAAATGCACCTGCGTTGTGCAATACCTACAGAAGTCAGAAGAGGGCATTGGATCCCCTGGAACTGGAGTTATGGACAGTTGTTAGCCACCATGTGGGGGCTGGCAATCAAATCCTGGTCCCAGCCCCATATTTTTAGGGTTTTTTTTGTTTTGTTTTTTTTTTTAGACAGGGTCTCCCTGTAGCCCCAGCTGGCCTAGAACTCACTCTGTAGACCAGGCTGGCCTTGAACTCACAGAGATCCACTTGCCTCTGCCTCCCGAGTGCTGAGATTAAAGGCATGTACCACCACACCCAGCCTAGTTTTGGTTATTTTTGAGTCAGGGTCTTGATGTGTATTCCTGGCTAGCCTTGCTGTGTAGATCAGGCTGGCCTGAAGCAGAGATCCACCTGCCTCTGTTGGGATTAAAAGTGTGCCTCCACTTTCTGGGTGTGGGGTTACAAGTGTCTACTCTATACCTAGTTTGTGTAATGCTGGAGATTAAATACAGGGCTCTGAAGACGAGGCAAGCACGCTACCAGTCGACCACATCCAGAGCCAGAACCTTGGGTTTCTTAGCTGTAATTGAAGAACAGTTACTGTGTACCCTTCAGAGTCTTCATGGCCCAAGAAAACTTAAAGTTTTAAATTAAAAAAAATAGTGTTATTTTTACCTTATACGTATGAGCGTATTGCTTGCATGTAGGTAGGTGTACCTATGTTGTCCAGTGCCTACAGAGGTTGCATCGGATCCCTTTGGAACTGAAGTTATGGACAGTTATTAGCCACCATATGGGTGCTGGGAATCAAACCCAGGTCCTCTGTAAGAGCAGCCAGTGCTCTTAACTGCTGAGCCATCTCTCCAGCCCCTTTACACTACTTCATTATCATCCCATGTGAAATTTATTATGAACTCAATGTTTGGCAGTAAAGGTTTTTTGGGTTTGAAGATTTTTCACATTGCTAACTCTGAGCTTCAGCATCAGCTAGGGCTTCTGAGCCTCTGTTTGGATTTGGTTTGGCTTATAAATATTTTTATTACTTTTATATGTATGAATGTGTTACCTGCATGTGCACCCATGTTTCGCAATGCCCATGGAGGCCAGAAGAGGCTATCGGATCCCCTGGAACTGGAGCTACAGATTATTGTGAGCAGCCATTGCTCTTAACTGCTGAGCCATCTCTCCACCCCCCTGATACTATTTGTAATTTTAGTCATTTATTTGGTAAACATTCTTTTGTGTATTTAATTTTTTTCTCTCATTTCTTTTTTCTAGGGCATTCTTGCTTTCTGTAACATTGAGTTCTAGAAAGCTGCTTAAACACATAGATTAAATGCAGAAAACACACAGAATTATTTTATGTTGTCTGGTTTTGCTTCTGTTTTTTGATCTTGTGGAAGATTAAAACCTTAAACTAAGTCCCCCTCTTCGTAGGTGTTGACAGTGATCCCCCGTTAAAGCGGAGTCTCGCACAGAGGCTGGGGAAAAAAGTTGAAGCTCCAGAAACGAACATTGATAAAACATCAAAGAAAGGTAGGTGCTTCCATTCCACTATACTTGCTGTCTATAATTATGGCTTTTTTTTGGGGGGGGGGTAATGTTAACACCTATGGATGGTCATTCTTTGATTTCTCAGTGGACCCATTCCTGGAAGTTAGAATACTTAAAATACTGTGATAAATACTGTGCTAGAGGAAAAATACATAGTCCTCTGAGACTATGGAAAGGGCAGCACAACATCATTTGTTTTGTTAGGAAAACACAACAGAAGTGGTATTGAAATTCAAACCTAGAATCATGAGTTAGCTAGGTGGAATTGCAGCACCAGGCTTTGTATTCAAGAAAGAGAGAATGCAGTCAGAGAGCTAAAGATCCGTGATTTACTCAAGGAACTGAATATGCCTAAAACAGAGTTGAGATAAATGAAGGGCATGATGGCAAAAGAGTTGCTGCTTACTCCTAATACAGTAAGAAGCTATTGAAAGGTTACTGGAGCTGGAGATGGTTCAGGGGTTAGAGCATGTCATGCTCTTTCAGAGGATGCAGGTTCAGTCTCCCAGTCTCCAGCATCCACATCAGGCCAATCACAACCACCACTCCAGCTCCAGAGGATCCAGTGCCTCCTTCTGGCATTGGCAGATACTGTACTCATACACATAAACATAGCACACACACACACGCGCACACACACACACACACACACACACACACAATTTAAAAATGAAAAACATTTTACCTCTTATTTTTATGTGTATGATTGTATTGCCTGCATGTATGTAAATATACCCTGTGAAATGCCTGCAGGGGCTAGAAGAGATCATTGGATTCCCCTGGAACTAGAAGTAGGGACTGTCATTAGTGACCATGTGGGTGCTGGGAACCAAACCTGGGTCCTGTGGAAGAACAGTAAGTGCTCATGGGGCTGGAGAGAGGGCTCAGCGGTTAAGAGCGCTGACTGCTCTTGCAGAGGACCGGAGTTCGATTCCCAGCACCCACGTTGTGGCTAAGAACCATCTTTAACTCCAGTTCCAGGGGAATCCGATGCCCTCTTCTGACCTCTGTGGCATTGCACGACACGGGCACACCAACCTACATGCAGACAGTACACTCATACACATAAAAATAATAATAGCTGGGCGTGGTGGTGCATGCCTTTAATCCTAGCACCTGGGAGGCAGAGGCAGGCGGATCTTTGTGAGTTCAAGGCCAGCCTGGCCTACAGAGTGAGTTCCAGGACAGCTGGGGCTACAGGGAGACCCTGTCTCAAAAAGACAAAAATAATAATAATAATAAATAAGTGCTCATAACCGCTGAGTCATTCATCTCTCTAGACCCAGATTAGGTCCTTTTAAAAATATACTTTATTATTTTTATTTTATGTGAATGAGTGTTTTGCCTCCATGTATAAGTGTACCTGTGTTATACAATGTCCGCAGAAGTCAGAAGAGGATGTTAGTAAATCCCCTGTAACTGGACTTAGGGGTGATTGTTAGCTGTCATGTGGGTGCTGAGACTCAAACTTGGCTTTTCTGAGAGAGCAGCCGGTGCTTGTAATTGCTGAGCCATCTCTCCAGCCTCTATGAAAAGCATAAGCAGAGTTCAATCCGCGACACACAGGAAAGAAGAACTAATTCCTCGTGGCTGTCCTCTGCCCTCCACAACACAATAACAATTATTTTGCCAAGTCTGTAAATTTTGCTCTTCAGATCTAAGGAAAAAATTATTTATTTATTTATTTAGTCTTTTTGAGACAAGGTCTCCCAGCTGGCCTGAAGCTTGCTATGTAGACCAGGCTTGCCTTGAACTCACAGAGCCTGCCTTTCCCTCCCAAGTGCTGGGATTAAAGGCATATACCACCATGCCTGGCAAGAAAAAAAAATTCTATTTTTTGTTGTGTGTACAACATGTATGTGAACAGGCATGCATGTGTTACAGCACACATTTGGAGTCAGCTTTCCCCTTCTATCTTTATTTGGGTTCTGGAGCTCAAAGAAGGAAAGATGGTTCAGTGGGTAAAGTGCTTGGTGTGCAAAGGAATGTAAAATTCACACAAGTGTATTCTATGGAGAAGAAAAGACCTTAGGAATTTCTTTAAATTGTATTAGAATTATAGCCTAATTTGTGAACTTTACAAAACACTTGACATTAACAAAAAAAATCTCATTTCAGCTTTTTGATTTTTGAAAGCTTTTCATAACAATAGTCAGGTCTCTGAAGGAACAGTTAGGCATGTCAGCTGGTTAGTCAGCAAGGAGGCAACAAGTACTTAACAAAATCAAAGACCCAAGTTTTGATACTTTTTCCTTGCTGGTTTTCTTTGATTTTTTTTTTAAGGTATTTTATTATTTTTATTTTATGTATATAAGTATACTGGGTTAGGTTTAGGGTGAAGTAGAGGCTTTTTCCTTTGTTGGAAAAATAAGTCTGTGATACACAAAACTTATTCCTACACTTAGGTTAGGGTTAGTGTTTGTTCATTCGTTCGTTCATTTGTTTATCAAGACAGGGTCTCCCTGTAGACGAGGATGGCCTTGAACTCACAGCCTGCCTCTGCCTCCCATGCCTAGCTTAAAGACTGTTCTTAGCCACCATGTGGGTGCTGGGAATTGAACTCAGGTCCTCTGCAAGAGCAGTCAGCGCTCTTAACTGCTGAGCCATCTCTCCAGCCCCAGGGTTAGTGATTAGGGTTAGATTTCTTGTTAGGCTTAGTGTTACTTGGATACATGTAAGTGCATCCATGTCATGCAGTGCTCTCAGAAATCAACAGAGGATGTTGGATCCCCTGAAACTGGAGTTACAGATGATTGTTAGCTGCCATCTGGGTGCTGAGAATCAAACCCCCGTCCTCTGCAAAAGCAGCCAGTGCTCTTAACCACCAAGCCATCTCTCTAGCTCCCTTTTAAAACATTTTTATTCTAAAAAAAAAAAAAAAATTATTCTAAGTGTATGAGTGTTGCCTGCATGTATGAGAGTGTACCTGTGCATGCAGTGCCCACAGTGGTCAGAAGAGAGCATCAGATTTCCCTGGAATTAGAGTTATGGGTGGTTGTTAGCTGTCATGTGGATGCCAAGAACAAAACCTCATCCTCTGCAGGAGCAGCCAACATGAGCCATCTTTCCCAAACCTATTTTGGTTTCTTTATTGTTGTTGGAGTGAGAGGGGAAGAGAGGACAAGTGAACATGTACCAGGTGCATGTGTTAATGTCAGACAACAACTTTTGGGAGTTGATCGTTTACTTCCACCATTTTCTGGGGATCAAACCAAATGCATGTCATCAGGCCTACGTAGCAAGCACTCTCAGCCTACTAAGCCATCTTACCAGCCCCTTTTTGGGGGTCTTTCTTTTAATGTGTATAAGTGTTTTGTCTGGATGTATGTTAAGTGCACCCATGTGTTCCTTGTCTGCAAAAGCCAGAAAGAGGGTATCTGATCCCCTGGAACTGGAGTTAAGGATGGTTGTTAGCTGCCATGTGGGTGCTAGGAACCAAACTTGGGTCCTTTTAACCACCAGTCCATCTCTCTAACCCTTTGAGTTTCTTCAAGAAATTAATTTTCTTGCCGGGCGTGGTGATGCACGCCTTTAATCTTAGCACTTGGGAGGCAGAGGCAGGCGGATCTTTGTGAGTTCAAGGCCAGCCTGGTCTACAGAATGAGCTCCAGGACAGCTGGGGCTACAGGGAGACACCCTGCCTTGAAAAAACCCAAAAAAAAAAAAAAAAGAAATTTATTTTCTTGTCCAAGAAACATTCTCAGCTGAGGGTATAGTTCAATAGTCAGTGCTTACCTAGCATGTGTAAGAAAATCCTGGGTTTGATGGCCAGCACCACAAAACAAAAACAGGCTGGAGAAACGGCTCAGTAGATAATAGTACTTGCTACTCTTGGAGAAGAGCCAGGTTCATTTCCCAGCATACACAAGACAGCTCACAACCATCTAGTTTCAGGGGCCAGATGCCCTTTTCTGGCCTCCTCAAGCACGCACGTGTTACATAAACATGCAGAAAAAAATTCATACACATGAAATAAAAATAAACCTTTATACAAACAAAACCCTGAAACTTGGTCTCAGAATAATCACATATATGACTCTAGTTTGATAAATATAGAAGCACATGCCTTTGAAAAGCTGCAGAAAGGGGGCTGGGATAGGACTACAATGTTTGCCTTCTTGTATGAGGCTGTGGATTCCATCCCCAGTATTGCAAAGCAAAAAAACCACAACAAAAAAACATCAGAACTAGCTGTGCTCAGCTTTATTCTTGAGAAATGGTTAGGATTTTCTCTCCCTGCTATGCTGTAGTTTCCCTGAGATGGGTCTAAACACAGGTCTCTGTTTGGCCAGCCACGGTTTATTGGGTCCTTTGACATAACTAAGTCTTCCCTTTCTCTTTCTTTCCTTTGTAGGAAAATCTTACTGGACAGATGTTAGAATTTTTGTACATATGCTTCACTCCTCTTGACTTTGCTTCATGCTTTCTGTCCTCTTTGTTTCTGGCTAACCTTTTACAAGAAGTATTTTATTTTAGTATAGAAATTGGTTTCTGTAAAGTTTACATAGTAAATATGTTCATCTTTGAAAAGGAGGTGTAGCTGACTAGCATGGTGCTACCCTCAGTTTGATCCCTAGTATCCTTAAAACATAAATGTTTGGGGCTTTGTGGTCCACAGTGTCTGTCACAGTAATTCACCTTCACCATTGTAGTATGAAACCTCTCAAATACAACATGATTGCAAATGGGCAAGTGGCTGTGTTCTGCCAAAACACTTTATAAAATTAGTCTGCAGCCAGATTTGGTCACTTTATAAAATTAGTCTGCAGCCAGATTTGGTCCCTGGGCTGTAGTTTGCTTACCCTGGCTGATTGCAAACTAACATTACCTTTTTCTCATTATCTAGTCTTTCAAATGAGTTTTTTCCCCCCTGTGGGATTTTGTTGTCACTATATTTTGTTGTGTTTTTGAGATTCTGGGAATCAAACCAGGGCCTGTGCGTGCTAGGCAAGCACTCAGTGAGCCCTAGTCCTTAAATTTCTATTCTTTAACGATTTCATTGTTGCTTTTTTTTTTTTTCCTTCGGTCTTTTCGAGACAGGGTCTCCCTGTAGCCCCAGCTGTCCTGGAACTCCCTCTGTAGACCAGGCTGGCCTTGAATTAAAAAAGATCCACCTGCCTCTGCCTCCCAAGTGCTAGGGTTAAAGGTGTGCGCCACCACGCTCGACTCATTGTTGCTTTTCAATTTAGTTAACTAAGCTTTGGCAGTTGACTGTTACATTAGGAAGAACAGATCTTACCCTGCCTTACTATTCTTTTGCCATTTTTCTATAAGTCTCTACAGTTTTATCTACCATGTTTACATTTATATCTCCTGGCAATAGATTTCTGTCTACTTTCTCAGTTGTTTAAGGTGTGGTAAATCCCCGCATTCAGGAGCTTAAGGCCAGTCTGGTCCTTAAGATTACTCTACCAGGGCTCAGCAGTTAAGAGCTCCAACTGCTCTTGCAGAGGACCCTGGTCTGATTTCCAGCACCTACATGGCAGCCAACAGACATCTGAAATTCCAGTTCTAGGGGATCAAACACCCTCTTCTTACCTTCACAGGCATTGCACAACATGGGTGCACTTACATACAGGCACATTCGTAACACATAAAATAAAAAATAAATAAATTTTTTTTTTATTTATCCGAAAACTTAAGAGTTAATTTAGTAAGTACTTGAGTACTTCCCTTGTTTTGGGTACTTTACTAAAATATTGCAAGGAACCAAATAGAATCATCTGTACTCTTAAAGTGTGTGCTATATTAGGAGGTATACACAGTTATAGTACTGTGTGATCTGTGCTGTGACCAGAGAAACAAAGTAGATTAGAGGACAAGATTCTAAGTTGTGTTCAGTTAGAATTAACCAGGCAATTGGCTGGGTGTGGTGGCGCATGCCTTTAATCCCAGCACTTGGGAGGCAGAGGCAGGTGGATCTCTGTGAGTTCAAGGCCCGCCTGGTCTACATAGTGATCTCCAGGCCAGCTGGGACTAAAGGGAGACCCTTTCTCAAAAAGACAAAAAAAAAAAAAAATTAACCAGGCATTAAGACAACCTAGCTCAAGCCTGTAATCTAAGCTGTGAGGCAGAAGGATCATTGTTAAATTTGGGGCTAACCTTGACTATGTTATATTAAGAATTCCAGGCTAACATGGGCCACAGAGTGAGACCTTGTCTGGGAACAGAATGAGAGACTTGTTTTTAATTAAAATCTCATATTAGTTGTGTGTGTGTGTGTGTGATCTCCAAATTATTCTTTGTTCTTCATCACTTAATTGTTTCTTTCCTTAGCCCAGCAGTAATGATAGTGGTTCTGTCATATCGGAAATTTGCCCCTTAACAGTTGTTGAATGATCATTTTAAGGCTGGGAATGTGAATCAGGAGTAGAACACTTGCCCAGCTTGCACAGAGCCATGATCTCGAAAACCAGAAAAAAGCTCTACAGTAGCATTCCAACTTGGCACCCTTGGTGTTTTTGTTTATCCTGTCACCTGTTTTATTTCTTTATTTCTTTACTTATTTACTTTGGTCTTTTTGAGACAGGACAGGGTCTCCCTTTAGTCCCAGCTGGCCTGGAGCTCTCTCTGTAGACCAGGCTTGCCTTGAACTCACAGAGATCTGCCTGCCGAGTGCTGGGATTTAAGGCATGCGCCACCACACTCAGCCTGTTTTACTTATTTTTAATCTTTTACTTCTGTTTTTATTTTTTTGAGGCAGGGTCTGGAACTTACTATATCCATAGATCAGGCTGGTCTTGATCTCACAGAGATCTGCTTGCCTCTGCCTCCTGAGTGCTGGAATTAAAAGCCTTGGCCTTTTTTATTTTTTTAAATATTTCATTATTTTTATTTTAGTGTCTGGGTGTATTGACTGCATATGTGTAAGGGTGCCTATGTCATGCAGTGTCTGCGAAGGTCAGAAGAAGGTGTTGGATTCCCCTGGAACTGGAGTAATGGATGGTTGTTAGCTGCCATGTAGGTGCTAGTAATTAAACCTGGGTCCTCTATAAGAGCAGGACAATATTCCTAGACAAGAGTTGAAGTTTTTACTGTGCTTCATTCAAGGCAGTTTTCATTCCGGTTCTATTGAGCCAAGTGAGTTTTTTGGCCTATTGGTGAGACTGTACATTACATGCGGGCAGAAATATGTCTTGCTTAGTATTGTATGTGTAGCACAATGTCCAACGAGAGAGAGAGAGAGAGAAAGAGAGTGTGTGTGTGTATATACATGTGAGTGAGGGGTTTACTGCTATTTTTACTGATAGGCTTATGATGTAGATTTGTCCAGTAGCAAATGGTTTTCTGATTCCTTGATAATAAGCTTCTGGATAGAAACAGAAGTTAGTAGTTTTGTCTCCTAGAGTTTTTCTTGAGGGCCACTGCCTGGAGTATGGAGTAATCTGAAATTGAGAGTGAAACTAGTGCTATATATTTGGCAGCTATTGCCTCTTTGTTGGATGGACTGTTTACTAAGACTTAGAGAGATCATAAATCATTGAGATTGTGAGTATAATTACATGTTCTTCACCTGACAGAGAGAGTTAATAAAGCTGGTGAGATCCATGTGAAGACATTGGAAGAAATTCTTCTTGAAAGAGCCAGTCAGAAACGCGGAGAGTTGCAAACCAAACTTAAGACAGAAGAACCTTCAAGAGCTGATGATTCTACATCAGCAACAAAAAGCTCTTCCACTGTGCGAATCAAAACCTTCTCAGAGATGTTGGCTGAAAAAAAGCATCGGCAGCAGGAAATTGAGAAACAAAAATTGAAAAAGGATGCAAGTTGCATCAAGCTAAAGACAGATACTGAAATTAAAAAGACAGTGATTTTGCCACCCGTGATTGTCGGCAAAGGACAGTCAGAGGAGCCTGCGGGAAGAGCTAAGCCAATGCAGGAGGTGCACATTAAAACACTAGAGGAGATTAAACTGGAGAAGGCCCTGAGGGTGCAGCAGAGCTCCGAGAGCACCTCTAGCCCCCAGCTTCAACCGGAGGCCATGCCAGGGGCAAAGAGACTGCTCCGGATCACAAAAAAAACAGGTCTGTAGTGCCTCTTTTCCAAATAATATACCAAAGACAGGATAATGTGCCACAGAATCTTCAAGGGGATTCTTTGAGAACTTCTCAGAAACTTTTGAGGCCCTGGATTCAGTACAGTAAGCCGTTTATAGCCACTTTATAGCTCTGTGACAGACTGATACGGGTTTTGAGGTTTTACAGAACCATTCTCATCAAGAGAGGTTTTATGTAACCTCATTTCTCCTGATTCAGCCTGAATAAAGTAATGTTGTCTTTAATGTGACTAGGTTTGAAAGAAGAGAAAAAACTGGAGGATGGCAATGAAGTTGTTTCTCAGAGCAGTGCGACTAGGACAGAGGCTAATGAGGTAAGTTCATGTGAGATTATTGGTCATGGCAAACTAAGACTAGGTGGATGGTACTTTTACTTTACAGTATATTTCTCTCAGAAATTTCACTGGTACATTAAGTAATTCCAATTTGTTTTATGTCTTATTTTTGTTTGGTCATAGTATAGGGGACAGTTTCTCACTGTATACAGTTAGGCCACTCTGGCCTCAGAGTTGAAGCTGTCTGGTTTGCTCTCCTTCTAGTGCTAGATTACAATCCCAGGACTGTGATTATAATTTTCTCTGGAAGTTTCTTACGGTTCTAGATAACATGCAACATGTAAAACTTAAAGAAGACTTTTCGAGGGGTGGGAGGTGGTGTTTTGTTTGTTTGAGACATAGTCATAGCTAAGGCTAGCCTCTTGTAGCTGAGGCCCTTGAATTCTTGATCCCCTTCCTCCACTTCCAGAGTGCTGGGGTTACAGGTGTATGCCGTCACATCCAGCTAGACGTATGATGACACAGGCTTGTAATCCCGACATTTGGAGTGCTGAGGCAGGAGAATCTGGAATTAAGGCCAGCCTGGGCTACACAGTCACATCTTCTCTCTCCAAAAAAAAAAAAAAAAAAAAGAATAGACCCTGGGAGAGAGAGAGAGAGAGAAAGGAGAGAGAGAGAGAATGTGTGTTGTTTGTGTGTTGTGGTGTTTGTGTGTTGGTGGGGTGGGTGTGAACTTAATATTTATCTTGGGTTGAGAACATAATTGAGAGCTGTATATGGTATATCATTTTGCAGCCTCCCTTAGTCATTCCTCGAACTATTTGTTTTACTCTTTACATAATCTTTTTTTTTTTTTTTTTAATATGTTTTATGTGTATGAGTGTATTGCCTGCCTATAGTTAGGTACACCAATATCGCACAATGCCTGCAGAGGTCAGAAGAGGGCATTGGATACCCTGGAACTGGAGTTACTGTCAGTTGTTAGCTGCCATGTGGGTGTTGGGAGTCAAACCCAGGTCTTCTGCAAGAGCAGCCAATGGTCTTAACCACTGAGCCATCTCTTTAGCCCTCACTAATTTGTACCTATAATCTCTTTCTGGACATTTAGATTTTGTTTTACTTAGTTATAAATAAGATAATATCTTTGCATAAATCTTCATATCTAAGGCCTAGTGTGATGACACCTTTAATCCCAGCACTTGGGAGATAGAAGTAGTTGGATCTCTGTGAGTTCCAGGCCAGACAGAGCTACACAGTGAGGCCCTGTCTCAAAAAAAGCAAACAACAACAAATCTTCATGTAATAGGTGTCTGGTTGTTTAATGAAGTCATTAGTGTCTAGCTTGGGGTCAAGTTCATACAGCCTACAGAATTTTCTGTTTCATACATGTTCAGTTCTAGTCTTTTAGTTTCTTTTTTTTTAGACAGGGTCTCCCTGCAGTCCCACCTGGCCTGGAGCTTATGTAGACCAGGCTGGCCTTGAACTCACAGAGATCCACCTGCCTCTGTCTCCCAAGTGCTGGGATTAAAGGCATGCGCCACCATGCCCAGGCTAAGACGGTTCTTAGGAACCGACATGTGGGTGCTAGGAATCGAACCCAGGTCCTCTGCAAAAGCAGTCAGTGCTCTTAGCCACTGAGCCATCTCTCCAGCCCTCGTCTTTCAGTTTCTCATCTTTAAATTAGCATGTCCTCTGTTTAGTATCAAACAATGAGCTTTCTCTTGGATTCTGAATTGTACTCTGCTTACCTTACATGTTAGCCCAGAACTTTATAAATGAAAATCAGATTATTTGAGAAAGTATATTTAATTTTGTCTTTCATTTTTATCCATAGACTTCAGGTGAAACCACAGGGGATATCACTAAAGTTCCACTCAAGAGATGTGACACCCTAAGAGAAAAGCATATGCAGAAGCAACAGGAAAGAGGAGCTTCACAGAAAGAGAAATCGGTCTTGACACCCCTCCGGGGAGATGACACCTCTTACTATACTCAAGTAGTGGAAAAACCAGTGCTCACTGCTGTATCAGGCATCACGCGGCACCTTACTAAGCGGCTTCCCACAAAGTCATCCCAGAAAGGGGAGGTAGAAACCTCTGGAATTGGGGACTCAATATTGAATGTGAAATGTGCAGCACAGACATTGGAAAAAAGGAGTAAAGGCAAGTGATTTGTATAGCGTATCTTCCTTTAGAGTATCAGAATCACCAAGTTTCAATTGCATTGGCAAGAGTTGGGTTTAATTTCTTGGTCACACAGCTAGGTTATTTATACACACACACACACACACACACACACACACACACCCCCCAAAGGGGGAATTGATTCGGCCTGAAGAGATTGCTCAGTGGTTAAGCACTGGCTACTCTTGCAGAGGACCAAGGTTTGGTTCCTAGCTTCCACATGTCAGCTAACAATGGTCCGTAACTCCACTTCCAGGGGATCCCATGCCCTCTCTGGTCTCCATGAGCATTCCATGCATGAGGTACACTTGGCATACAAGCAAAACTCTTACAATAAAATGAAAATAAAAATTTTAAAAATTTAAATGGGATGGTTTTATTAGATTAGCTTACACAGTACAGTGTGGGTAGTCCAGCAATGGCTGTACCACACTGGAGAGGCTGAGAAGCAAGGCTGGGTACCTCAGCAGTCCGAAGTTTCTACTGCTTTGTAAATCAGCTAATCAAATGCTGAGGGTTTAAGTTTGATTTTTGGCAACTTGAGCCCTATGGCTTCTGGAGGGAGAATTGTCTTCCAGGGCACAGTTAGAAATCTTGAGATTATTTGTGTGCATCTGGAGCTGGTGATTTAATAACTGAGCTCCTCATTTTGTTAACTTTATCCAGAGTTGCTAGAAGCAAAGAGCTTGCAGGATTATTTACTTTTCCACAAATGTCCAAAAGTTTATATACAGAGTCACCAGATTACTTGTGCCTCATAAGAGTTGAATCAGGAATTAAAAGACCGGAAGATCAGAAGTTCAAGGCCATCTGTTGCATAGGGAATTAGAAGATAGCATGGGTTATGAGACCTTGTGAGGAAAAAACATATGGAAAATATATTTTTTTAAAGATATAAATAAAATTCTATGTTGAACTTCTGTAGAACAACTCTCCTCTGGGTTTTGGTTTTTTTTGAAACTGGTTCTTTCTGTTTAGCTCAGCTGGCCTTGAACTCTCAGGTCTGCCTTAGTCTTCAGGTGCTGAGATTACAAGTGTGTAAAACCACACTCAGATTTTCCTCTAGTTTTGCAAAAGAAAAATACCAAGGAATACAAAAGTTACAATGAAGAGTCAGAGTAGTGGGTGTCCGTGGGGACTGCCTGGGTAGCAAAGCATTCTCATTCACGCATTTGCTTTTTCTATATTTCTAATACCAGAGGCGTTGTATCTTGTTCTGAGTTATGTGAGAGAGATTATTGTAGTTTTTAATCAGATATGTTCTGTCTGTTATAGCTAAGCCCAAAGTAAACGTGAAGCCATCTGTGGTCAAGGTTATCTCATCTCCTAAATTGGCTCCAAAGCGCAAGGCAGTGGAGGTGCACTCTGCTGTCGTTGCAGCCGTGAAGCCACTTGGCTCCAGCAGCGTCCTGCAGGAAAGCCCACCCAAGAAAGCAGCTGTGGTAAGAAGGGATCCTCCAGTGATTTTTAGTTCTGTGCAGAAAAAAAAATTTCTATGCTTCTCTGCCTACATCTGCGTATAACACTTCCCACCATTTTCTAAGTGTTTTGGTTGTTTAGACACTCTACATCTGTAGTTGAATATTAGTGAAATGGCAGGACAGTGGTTTTTTTGTAAAGCTACTTTTGGGGGATGGCAATGTATTAATATGTATTTTTTTTATTATACACTCAGCCTTTGGGTTGATTCTTGGGTTCCCAGATTTAAAGAAGGCCAAGATACAGCTCAGTGGTAAACTGTTTACCTAGCATGTGATCTCCAGCACTCCCAAAACAGAAAACAAAACAAACCAATAACCATGATTCTAAGAAGGCAACATAAGAAAATATGCTCGGGGCTGGAGAGATGGCCTAGCAGTTGAGAGCGCCGACTGGTCTTGCAGAGGACCGGGGTTTGATTCCCAGAACCCACATGGTGGCTGAGAACCGTCTTTAACTCCAGTTCCAGGGGAATCCGATGCCCTTTTCTGACCTCTGCAGCATTGCACAACATGGGTGCACAAACCTACATGCAGACAGTACACTCATAAAAAATAATAATAATAAAAAAAAAAGAAAGTATGCTCAAGTAAAACAGCCAGACTAAGAGGCCGGGAAAATGGCTCAGTGGGCAAGAGCACCTGTTGCACAAGCATGAGGACCTGAGTTTGAATCCCCAGCACTCATGTAAAAAACAAAACAAAACAGGTGTGCCTGCACTCATGCCTATAACCCCAACATGGAGGGATGGAGATAGGTAGCTCCCGGGAGCGCCCTCCAGCGTAGCTCTAAATAGCAAGTTTGAAGTTCAGTAGGAGACCCTGTCTTTTTAAGGGAACAAGGCAGCAAGCAATAGAAGACACCAAATGTCCTTCTCTGGCTTCCATATACATGCACATGGCTACAGACATCCACAGACATACACAGTAAACATCACAAGAAAATTCTCTTTAACTCCTGCTGCTGATTTACCTTACTCTTCACCTTTTGTAGGCTGTTGTTCCACTCCTCTCTGAAGACAGATCCATCACCATGTCTGAGACAGAAAAACCTAAAGACAGGTAATGCCTTTTGGGGGGCTGGGGGAAGAAAGCATCTTTTTGATACAGGATCTTCCTGTAGCTCCAGCTGTCCTGGAGCTTACTATGTAGACCAGGCTGGCCTATAGATCTGCCTACCTCTGCCTCCCGAGTGCTGGGATTAAAAGAGTGCACCACCACACCCAGCTGCCTTTAAAAAAAATAATACTTTTGGGGCTGGAGAGATGGCCTTGCGGTTAAGAGCTCTGACTATTCTTGCAGAGGACCAGGGTTCGATCCCCAGCATCCAATTTTTAAAAAAAACTTTTTTTTTTAATTTTATGTGTATGAGTGTATTGCCTGCCTGTGTGTAAGTGTACTCATGTTGTGCAGTGCCTATTGAGGACAGAAGAGGGCATCAGATTCCCTGGAACTAGTTACAGATGGTTGTTAGCTGCCATGTGGGGTGCTGGGAATAGAAGAGCTCTTAACCATTAAGTCATCTCCAGCCCCAGTAATAACATTCTTAACCACATTCCACTATTACTGGTTTCGCTATCTAGAGAATAACACTGACGACTGAGTGAACATTTACAGGTTACACACAGCTAAGTAAATCGGCTGAACTTCACACTAAGGACAAAACATAAAATTCTGGGTAATTGTTCTCCTTCAAAGCTGCTTAAAAGTGACTTTTCTTTTTGAGACATGGTCTCCCTTTAGTCCCAGCTGGTCTGGTGCTCACTACGTAGACCAGGCTGGCCTTGAACTCACAGAGATCCACCTACCTCTTGCCTCCCGAGTGCTAGGATTAAAAGTATGCACCACCACACCTGGCAAAAGTTACTTTAAATACCCAGCTAAACTTGAAAAGAACTTGGCTCCAAATTACTGTAGGAATCCTTTTGTATGTGTTTCCATAGAAACAACTTCTTGTCATCTGTGTCCCTGTGTCTGGGTGGCACAGCATCCAGGAAGGAAGGGTGCAGCTAGGTCTAATAGTCTTTCTTATTTCTCACCTACAGTTTTGTGCTGCCTTCAACCCAGGCTTCTTCAGAACTCTCACCCCCAGAAGCATCCGGCCCTTCCTCATCCCAGGTGGCCACAAAACCTCGCCGACTGAGCTCCGCCTCAACCGGAAAGCCTCCACTGTCGGTGGAAGATGATTTTGAGAAATTAATATGGGAAATTTCAGGAGGCAAATTAGAAGCAGAGATTGACCTGGATCCCGGGAAAGATGAGGATGACCTTCTCCTTGAGCTCTCAGAAATGATTGACAGCTGAAGGCGATTGTGAGAGCCCTTAAAACTCACCAAAAACTGGACTTAGATTCATCTATTTTAACATTGACATGAGGTGATCATTTCTTTCATGTTGAATTTGCCCGAAATCAAAAGTATACCTCTGAAGTACCTGTATGTGTCCTGGATTCCCTTGGGGTCAGATCTTTTAAGTCCCTCGATAACCATTTTGTGTATTTGATGCCATTGTTTAGCATCATTGAGAAGAAAGTTCTGTAATACCCATCTCCACAAAAATGAGACTGAGTGATCCAAATGAACAGGGTACAAGAGAACTAACTCAGTGACTCCTTGAGGTGTTTGTCAGTTTGGGCTGTTTCCCTCTTTGCTGTATTCCTTTATGTATTGTCTTAATGTGCATAATATTCTCAGAGTCTAAAATGAAGACAGCTGCTACCACTGTGGACCAAATTTCATGATGCCACTAAACAGAAACCCCACTCAGTCTGTGTTAAATTGTATGTCTTTTTAAAGATATTTGGAGATTCATCTAAGCTTTAAAGAGGGCAGAGCAGCTTGAGAGAAATGAGGTATGGTCAGCATTTGGACCTAATCCCAGTGCTTTAGCTGTTCTGTGAGCCTCTCAAGAGCAATAGCTAATTTATTGTTACTGTAATTTTTTAAAGGCTTTAAAGTGCCTCAGGGGTCCCCTGAAACTAATTTTCTACTTCTAGGATTCCCTGGATTCTTTATAAGAGATGGTGGTGTGACTAGGGAAATTCTTTTTTAGTATGAAAATTGTCCCTTTTCTTCAGTACCTTTCTCCTACTGGCTTTGAATTATCACAGAGACAAAATTTGGTTAGTTTTTTATTTCTAACTTCCAGAAAACTCCTCTTGCCTAGCTTTTGATGTCCCTTAACCATGGGAAGAGGAAGAAGAAAAGAAAAAAAGAGAGAGAGAACCCTTTCAAGCTGCCAGTATTTACCTACAGACCGCAGCTGTACACTGAATTGTACCGTAGCGGAGTTGGGGGTTGTCGAGATGCTCTGGGGGTGTATTGTATGCCCTTCCAGTTTTCTTCATTTCAGAATTGAGTTTTCTTTTCTTGATGTTGGTCTCCTTCATATCACCTCAAGGTTTAGACTTGTGAAGGAACAAGTGTGATGAGGATGATAGTCTTGAAATAAGACATACTGTACATAATTGGGAGGAGGAGGAAAGAAGGACTTGCTCATTGTGACATATTGCTGTAGGTGGCCAGTTTGTTTCTTATAGGGAAATCCTGAACCACCTGTCATGTTGGCTCCTAAGGAACTGCTGTTGTAAGCGGCTCATCAAGAGTTGAACTTCGTGTAGCCTTGTTGGGAATATGGAAAAGGAAGAAAGCCACAGGACTGCCCATTCAGTCTTGGGAAGATCTGGATGATTCGGCACATGCAAAAATGACTTGAAGTATATGTATAGACATTCTACAATCCATCTTCAGCTGACTGAATGTTGTATGATAGCCCTTCTCCAAAGCAGGGGTGGAATGTTCCTGTTTCACCACATATTTTATAAACTCATTTCCTTTTTGGAATTGGCCTATAGATTGCAGGTCCCTTTTGTATATAACCTTTATTCTTTTGCTTTAAAAAAAAAAATTGTTCCTATTTAAAGCCTTGTATTAGTCAATGATTCGTGTTCAGCATTATTTGAACCATTTGCCATTACAGAAAGAGAAATACTTATTTGTGTTTTAAATAAAACTGGTATAGGAAATACTTAGCTCTTATCATTATAACTCAAGTGATGCCTTTTTTTTTTTTAAGTAGGGCATGTTTAAAAGTGATCTTATATTCAGTGATTTAGAATTTTCAAGCATGAAGGTATGGCATGGGAGCTGGCAGGATGGCTCGGTGGGTAAAGGCACTTGCCACACAGGCTTAGCAACCTGAATTTGACCCTTGGAGTCAAATTCACATAAAAGTAGAAGGAGAGAACGAACTAAACAGTTGTCTAAATTCCATACATTTTGCCATGCCATATTCACTCTCCAAACAACTTTTAAAAATTAAAAACGTAGGCCAGGCATGGTGGCAAAGGCCTTTAATCCCAGCACTTTGGAGGCAGAGGCAGTGGATCTCTTGAGAGTTCAAGGCTAGCCTGGCCTACATATTGAGTTCCAGGCCAGCTGGTGCTATGGGGAGACCCTGTCTCAAGTAGACCAAAAAATTTTAAAAACATTAGAGCCTGTGGGATGATTAAATGTGCTTACTACCATGTCTGATGGCCTCGAGTTCAGGGTTCTCCCACCCCACCTACCCACCTACATGATGGTGTGAAAAAATAGACGCCTGCAAGTTGCCCTATGACTTCCACACATACTGTGGCATATGGCAACTCGGTTTATTAAAGGTGGCTAGGTGTGGTAGCTCATGTCTTTAATCCCAGCATTCAGGAGGCAGAGGTAGGCAGGTTTGGGGCTTTTTTCCAAAAAAATTAGGAAAACACTTGAACACAAAATACTTGATAGTGACCATGTTCTTAACATTGTACAATTAAATGAGAAAAAAATCAATAACTGAGGAACAATCTAGGATTTTATATTTTCTTAAATTTTTTCAGACTGGAGCCAGGCATGGTTGCTCACACCTTTAATCCCAGCACTCGAGAAGCAGAGGCAGGCAGATCTCTGTGACTTCAAGGCTAGTCAGCCTGGTCTACGTAGTGAGTTCCAGGCCAGCTGGGGCTACAGGGAGACCCTGTTTCTAAAAGACCAAAAATAAAATTAATTGATTAAATTTCTTCTGGTTGGAGAGATGGCTAAGTGGTTAAGAGCTGCTCTTACAGAGGACCTGGGTTTGTTTCTCAGCACCAATATGGCAGCTGACAAGTATAACTATAATTCCTGGGAATCTGACATCCTCTTCTGGCCTCTGCAGGTAATGCATGTAGGAGTAAATTTACATGCAGGCAAAAACATAAAATTTTAAAAAATTTTAAACAGATGGCTTGGTAGTTAAGAGCACTGGCTATTCTTGCAGAGGGCCTAGGTTCAGTTCCCAGCATCCAGTTGCGGCTAACAACCATCTATAACCAGTTCCAGGGGAATCTGACACCTTCTGACCTCCGCAGCCACTGCACAACATGGGTACACTTTACATACATGCAGACAATACACTCATACACATAAAATAACAATTTTTTAAAATCCTTTTGAGACAGGGTCTCCCTGTATCCCCAGCTGTCCTAAAACTCACTATGTAGACCAGGCTGGCCTTGAACTCAGAGATCTGCCTGCCTCTGCCTCCTGAGTGCTGGGATTAAAGATGTGCACCACCACACCTGGCCAAAAATATTTTCTTTCCTTTAAAAAAAGGTGGGGGGGGGGCTTGAGAGATGGCTCAGTGGTTAAGAGCACTGACTGTTCTTACAGAAGACCCAGGTTCAATTCCCAACACCCACATGGCAATTAGCCATTCAGAACTCCAGTTCCAGGGCATCTGACATCTTTGACCTCTGAGGGCATTGCACTTACACACATGCAGGCAAAACACTCATACACACAAAATAAGAAAATGCTTTTAAAGATTAAAAAACAAAATGTGCTGGGTGTGGTAGCGTACACCTTTAATCCTAGCACTTGGGAGGCAGAGGTAGGCGGATCTTTGTGAGTTCGAGGCCAGCCTGGTCTACAGTGTGAGTTCCAGGCCAGCTGGGGCTACAGAGAAACCCTGTCTCAAAAGACCAAAAAACAAAAAAATTAAGTTTCAGAAGTTTTACTGAATTACTAACATTTATATTTGGTTGATCTAAGTCCTAAGATGAGTCTTGAGTCTGTGGCAGATAGCAAAGATGAGTGAGTTCAAACTTGGCTTTGTTGCTGATTTTTAAACATCTTTGACTTGTCCTCAAATGGTGTCACGTCCCCGTTCGTTCAGCGAAAGAAGACACGACACAAGAGCGATCTTCCTCAAGCAGTTTATTCGGGTAACCTTACATCCGCTCTCTCTCTTTCCCTTCCCGGTTCACCACCTATAAGGCATGTCACAACCAATCGACTTCCACCACGTGGGTCTCAAGGATAGGATATCTTTATGCTGAACAGAGGGCTTCAGCAAAGCCAAACCAAATAAGGACATGTTTGCTGCATGGAGTGCTCACCCCCATGGGGGTGGGAGGCAGAAACCGGCGCCATCTTTGAGGCACGGCACTCCGCAGCTCCCAACAAAATGGGAGTAAAACAAGAGTCTAGAAATCAGCACTGTATATAGTCAAGGTGCTGGGGAAGGAACAGGGTCTTAAAGGTGTTGAGTATGTGAGAGAACTAGATGGCGCAGGAAAATATTTAAATGGATAAGAAAATTCAGGCGAAGGACAAGGAAACAAGGAACCCTTACCTGGTGAGAAGTCACTTGTCTGGGTTGAGAGCCCAAGGATGATCACCTTTAGAAAAGCCACCAAATATGTTGGCATTGACAAAGAATTTTGGAGTCCTCCTTGAAGAGGCTCAATAGAACATTTTGAACTTAAACTAAACACTATTGACCATTAGAGATAGAAATACAAAAGTCAAATTCCTGGTCTCAGGCATGAAGTACTTAGGAAATAATTCTTAAAGGTACATGAGTGGGACAGGGTGATTGTTCCTGCCTGTTGTCCCAGTACTTAGGAGGTAACGCAGGAAGATCAGGAGATCAAGGCCAGCCTCAGTTACGTACATATTGAGTTAAAGCCCAGACAAAACAGGAGTGGAATAGGCATAAGTTTTATTGGATAATGCTATAGACGGAAGGACCTTGAAACTGGTCAAGGACGAGCTGGAATTTCAGCTTTTACTCGAGGCAGGGTTACCCGGAACTCCCCACGTGGCCATGGAGGCTTTGACTTCTGATCTGTTGCCTTCACCTCTCGAGTGCTAGGACTGCAGCAGGCACTGCATTACCTAGTTTTTGTAGTTCTAGGGCCTGAACTCAGGGCTTCATGTATATCAGGCAAACACGGTACCCCCTGAAGCCACATCCCCAGCCCATCTTAGGAGATGATTTAAGCCACAAAGTGCCAACCATATACCTCCCTAATACCTGCCCTGCCTGCAGCATTCTTACCCTCCCCTATTGTTAAGGTTAATGCTGCCTCTCCCTAAAATAGCCTGTGACTTTGTCTTCCAAAACTCTCCTTTCCTCAAACAAGGCTGATGTATTTACCCCTTATTTTATTTTTATTTTACTTATGATTATTTAATTTTTGAGATTTTATTTATCTAATTTCCTAGCCCCAGCTGGCCTGGAACTCACTTTGTAGACCACCCTGGCCTTGAACTCATAGAGATCCACCTGCCTCTGCTTCCCAAGTGCTGGGATTAAAGGCATGCACCACCACCCCCTCTTACCCGTTTTTTAAAGTTGTTTGCCAATACTTCTCTAGTATAGTACTGAAGATGTAGTTTGGAAATAGGGTGTTTGCCTAGCAAAAGTTGCAGAAGGTCCTGGATGTAATCTTCAGCACTAAAGGAAAGTGTGGGAGGGAGAGGGAGAGCGAGCTCTTTGAGATAGCTTCTTGCCTTAATATCCTCCAGATAAACAGGAGGCCTGACCCTACAATGCTGGGTGCGGCGGTACCAGGTGATGTATACAAGGAGTGTGATTCAGGGGTCTGGGATTGGCCCTGAGAGATGTCATTTTGCTTATAAAAGTGACTTGCAGCCGTGCATGGTGGCGCACACCTTTAATCCTAGCACTTGGGAGGCAGAGGCAGGCGGATCTTTGTGAGTTCAAGGCCAGCCTGGTCTACAGAGTGAGTTCCAGGACAGCTGAGGCTATAGGGAGACCCTGTTTCAAAAAGACCAAAAGAAAAAAAAAAAAAAGTGACTTGCAGCATGCAATAAATTGAATTCTCCATTACTGTCAGAAAGAATTCCCCATCTGTTGTTTTTGTGCACGTACAGGCTGGAGTCGGCCTGAATTTCGAGTGTCGTGTGCTAGGGGCTAGACAGGTCCATCAGACCACCAGCCTAATATACTACCATGGAGGTAGGAAGGAGGCTAATCAGGTCACCAATACGTGGAGTGAATTATGAGTGGTTGTAGGCTGAAGATTGGCCGTCAGCCATCAGCCTGAAATCCCTATGTCTCCGGGTAGGTGAATGGACATGGCCAGATGGGAAGCGTTCCACTTCGAAGGCTCAGGGCCTGGGAAGTACCACCCAGGTCAGGCTAGGAGAGTGGCCGGCTGACCTCTGGGTCGAGGGGTCATTTCCCCAGCAGTGACCCCAGGCGGCCACTGCTCCCCTTAACAGGACTGCACTGTGCATGCTCATAGCAAGAGAAGGTTCCTGTAGCCAACCAGTCCAGGTGGCCCCCAGGAGGCACTTTTGATCCTAACATCCTCCAAGAGCTAGAGAACTTTTGTCGACGTAGGAGCAAGTGGACAGAACTGGTCTACATGCAGGCTTTGGGCAAGTGGACAGAACTGCTCTATGTGCAGGCTTTGGGGCAAGTGGACAGAACTGGTCTACACGCAGGCTTTGGGGAAAGTGGACAGAACTGGTCTACACACAGGCTTTGGGCAAGTGGACAGAACTGGTCTACACGCAGGCTTTGGGCAAGTGGACAGAACTGGTCTACACGAAGGCTTTGGGCAAGTGGACAGAACTGGTCTACGTGCAGGCTTTGGGGAAAGTGGACAGAACTGGTCTACGTATGCGCACGCTTTGGGCAGATGGACAGAACTGGTCTCTGTGCAGGCTTTTGTGACTTGTGTTCTTGCCCTCTCTACTCCCAGTGCTCCATAGCACAGGTCCTGCTGGCTGCCAGGCTGAGCCACCACAGCTACTGAGTGTCCCTTCTTCTCTCCATGCTCTTTCTGCCCCCCCCCCTGCTGGTTCTGATCTTCCCCCATGCTCCTCCTGCCCCTGCTGCTGTGTTTCCCTCTACTGACCCCCCACAATACCCTGCATCCTCTTCCTGTCACTGATGCTCCGCTCTGACTACCTTGCCAGAGGCTGAGCCCCCAGGCATCCCCTTGGCTCCAGCCAAGGACTCTCTCCCTGGAGGCCCCTCTTCCCTACACCCTACTCCTTCTGTTCTGTCTGTGCCTCTTCAAGGACTCTCTCCCTGGAGGCCCCTCTTCCCTACACCCTACTCCTTCTGTTCTGTCTGTGCCTCCATCTCCCCAACCCCACCTCCCCCTTTCTTGCTATCCCAACCAACCGCCACCCTGGTCTCCACACACACATTGGTCACCATCACCTCCAAACGTCAACTTTAAGGCTTTCCTCTCCAGGTTTTTCCTCTCCAGCTACTGCCCTTGTCTGACTACTGCCAAAGTACCTGGCCAGTGGTCTCCTTCAAAAGTTCTATTCAAGCCGGGCATGGTGTCGTGCACCTTTAATCCCAGCACTAGGGAGACAGAGGTAGGCGGATCTCTGTGAGTTCAAGGCCAGCCTGGTCTACAGAGTGAGCTCCAGTACTAAAAGGGAGACCCTGTCTCAAAAATACCAAAAAAAAAAAAAAAAAGGATAAAACAAAAGTTCTATTCAACGGAGTACTCATCTCTAAAGAAATGGTTTCTCCTGCCATGCCAACAGATCAACAGATGGCACTGGCAGGGCCTTGGCCTCTGTGCCGGGGACACGCTCCTTGGCGGGTCTTGGGGGCCCTCGGGAGTGTGCTCCTTTTGTGGCTTTCCCTTGCTTCTCAGAGTGCCCTGCCCAGCTCCTGGCTGCTCCCTAAGCCTCCTTAGCTTTGACCCACCAGTTGGTCCCCCATCATTCTTTCCTCAGCTTTTTTGGACTCTGAGAGCTCAGCCAATGGAACAAGCCCTTGTGGTTAAGGTTCTTTCATTTCATATCATGCACAGAAACTGTTAAATTTAATTTTGGAATGCCTCTCAAACCTTTTTTCAAAGGCTGAAAATGAACCCAGGTTCTTGCTACAGAGTAAGATCTAAATTTTTTTTTTTTGATTTGTTACCTGTTAGACTGAATTCAATCTCCGAGTTCCAAATTAACTGTCTCAAGGTTCTGTGTGTGCGCTGTTGCCGTGGTCTACACAATGGCCAAGCAGGTTTGCATGTCTGCCCTCCTCTTTTATTCTCTGTTCCTGAATACCATTCTCCTGTACCCAACGCTATGTTTTTGGTATTGTCAGTGGCCATCCTTACTCGCTTTCATGCAACTGTATTGCTGCTCCTCGCACCTTCTCCATGCTCTCATCTCTTTTTTTTTTTTTTTTTTTATCTCTGATAGCCTCTCAGGTTTCTGCTTTGGGTTGTCCAGTCCTTGCCCTCCCTGATCCTGTTGACCCTCAGGTCTGGGACATTTCCACTCCAGTAACTGCCTCTCACCACCCACTGCTCCTGGTATGCCTCACGAACCTCGCCTCTTCTTCTTCCAGGCCTCAGTTTCCTATTTCTGTCATTACCCGCCTCCTATTCTGACTCACTCTGCAGCACCCCTATTCTTCTCTAGTTCGTGAGCCCTCCGGTGCCTACCCTCTAGTTTGGGACTTCTGTCTCATCGCTGACGCTGTCATCCCAGTGTACCCTGTGGGACGCCCTCCTGACAGCCCCTTCTTTGGCTCTCCCAGACCCTTCATGCCCTCTCCACTTCTTTGCAGACAAAGGGTTGGGAGTGGCCCCGGGGGTGGGCCCTTACATCAGGATGGGGGTGGGCCCTTACATCAGGCAGTGGTGTTTCTTTCCAGACAGCTCAACCCTCCTGTCTGTGGATGGCAGCCACATCTGAGAGTTCTGGCAGCACCAGCTGAACTCACTCAAGAGCCTGTCACACTTCCTTTACTCCAGCCTGTCACGGTGTGCTCTCCGCATAGGCTTTCAGTCCTCCTTGGTCATTCCTCTCCCTCTTTGCACTTTCACATATTCAGGTTTTCTTCTTGCTTTTCTTGCTGTCCTCTCTGGAACTCCTTCTCACTTCTGCTCCTCACCTGAGCCCTACACATCGGTTTTAGAGCTCTGTTCCAATTCCTGGAGCCATTCTTTTTTTTTTTTCACCCGTGTCGTGCAATGCCACGGAGGTCCTCAGCCGCTCTGTGGGTGCTGGGGATCGAACCTGGGTCCTCTGCAAGAGCATTCGGCACTCGTAACCGCTAGGCCATCTCTCCAGCCCTCTGGAGCCCTTCTTTGACCCTGCCAATCTTCGAGTTTGTATCTTGCAGGTTCATTTCTCCTGCCAGATCTGTGCCACACCAACCCATAGGGGGCGCTCCAGGTGTGCTAGCTCCTGCCCAACTCCGTGGACACCAACCGGGCAAGTGGATGGATGTGTTTTCCACCTCTAAGAGGCTGAGGATGTGGCACAAACAGTCCTGGAGCACGTAATTCCACATTTTGGGGTTCTACTCCCCATCCTGATGGGTGGCAGCCCGGCATTCATCTTCGGGGGTCGGGGGTTGGTCAATGGCTCAATCAAACAGCAGCTCGCAGAGCTCTCTGGCCAGCTCCGAGACAGGGTTTCCCTGTAGTTGTCCTGGAACTCACTTTGTAAACCAGGCTGGCCTTGAACTCACAAAGATCCACCTGCCTCTCTGCCTCCCAACTAGGATTAAAGGCGTGCGCCACCACGCCAGGCTACTACCCCTTATTCTAACTCGCCTTGGGGCTCCCCCCCACCGGCTTCAGTCCTTTTGAGTTACTCTATGGGTGGCCCTTTCTTATCCTGGCCATGCCGGCTTCAGCCCCCTGTTCGTGCGCTGCTTGCCTTATCCCTCTCTCCGGCACACTTCTCCACTCATGCTGGATGGGTGCCTTCTTGCTCCTACCTCAGTGGAGTCGTGGTCTCTCTCACTGGGGTGCCAAGTGCTCCTCAGATGGTTGTCTCCTGGGCCCTGGTGCTGTGGTCCTTGACACCCCTCCTTAGACACCAGTGTTGATGCCACCTCTCCCAGCTTGGCGGGTGGGGGACTCCAACCCAGGATGGGTGGGCTGTTAGGAAGCTGGGACCTACCACTCTCAAGGACAGGTCTGAATGGCTGGGCATGGCAGCCTTCACCCTCCTCTGCTGTGCCAAGACCGACATACTGCTGGAACGTCCATGTTCAGGAGACCCGGATGCTGGCAAGCCCACATCTAGACCCTTTCATCTGACCAGGACCATCTGACACCAAGAGGAACGTCTCTGGCCTCAACCAGGAGACTCCTTCCGATCTTGGCACCTGGTCCCATCCGATTCTTGCAGGAACACATCCAGGATGTTTCCAGAGTGGTCACTGCATCTCTACATCGCTGTGCCCACAGCCCTGCCTACTCCTGACTCTCCCTCCCTTCAAGGTCCCGGCTCAGTGAGAAGTTAGAGCTGAGTCAGCGCCCCTGTACCCTAAGAGGCGGGGATATTACATTGAGGCCCCGAGACAGGGATCAAAATGGTGTGGACCCCAGCGCTTCTCTTCCGGCTGGGACCTGTGTTTGCAAAAGCACTAGAAGCAAGCCCATGCAAGGCACGGGAGGAGGCTAACACCTGATTCCAAAGAGATCACCACCAGATCTGAGTTTCACCTTTGGGACTTTCACCTGGCCAGATTTAGATTCAGATTTTCAGGGCTAGATTCTAACACCTCACCATCTTCCCTCTCTTGCCCTATAAGAGACCTCCAGCCCACCCCGAGGCCCGTTACCCTTGCCTTTTCCCTTGGCTCCTTTCACTTTCACTCCACCCTGCCCTTCATGTCTTTCACCCTTCAGTCCTTTCACTCCCATCGGCCATCGGTTTCGCCCAAGAGCGCATTTCCTTTCCCTTGGAATAAAGCCTGCTTTTGTTTACTTTTAATTCGGATTGATTTGGCCTCCCTCTTGTTGCTGGGAAACCAACAGGCCTCTCTTCCGTTCTCTTGGAGAAAGAGATCTTTCTGGGGTCTTTTTGTTACTGTTTGTATGGTTCTGGGGATGGAACCCAGTGCAACTACTCTACTGAGCTACTATTTCTCCCCTTTGGGCGCTTCCAGAGATGGGGCGAAGGTAAAGTAAGCAGGCACAATTTAAGGACCTGCTCACTCTTGAGGTTGTAGTTGAACAACTTGTAAATGTGATCCTCAGTTTTGCTACAACCTTAGATTTGCCTTACTATTACTTGCCTTTTTTGTTCTTAACAGTACAGCATTGACTATTATTTCATATAAGGACACAAATTCCAAAGACCTTTAATTTTTATTACTGTTGCACAGAATTACTATCTATGGAATAATTTATTTTTGAGATGTGTACCACCACACCCAGCCCTGTCAGTATTTTCAACAATGCTGATCACATAACACAAGTTTATGTGGGGAGACTGAAAGGATCAAACAATATGTTAGTCAAGCACTATACCACTGAGCTAAACATCAAAAACTAATAATTCTTTGAACAAATAAATATCATGTACTTGAATTAAAAACTTATACTAGGGTTTAACATAAATACGAATCCCAAAAGAGTTTTTTTTTTTTAATTAGGTAATCTGGGGGCTAGAGAGATGGCTCAGTGGTTAAGAGCACTTTTTGTTCTTGCAGAGGACTGGGGTTTGGTCCCCAGCACCCACATGGCAAATAACAACAGTCTATATACCTCTAGTTCCAGGGGATACGACACACTCTTCTGTCCTCTGTGGCTACTGATTTGCATGTGGTGAACCTACATATATGCTATATATATAGGAAAAACAGTCATACACATACAAATAAATATTAGATCATCTCATCCTGAAGTTGGCCTAAAAAGGAAAATTCTACCTACTTCTAGACCTTCCAAATAGAATATAAAGCTAATATACTTATGGACAGGTGTCGCTAAGTGAATACAGGAGTTAATTGGGAAAAATATAAACTCAACACATACATGCATGTGCACACACATATGATATAATTATAAATGTGGTATTACATACCAAGTGAACAACAGTGGAGGTTTTTAGGGGGTTTCATTTAATTAGTTTGTTTTTTAATTTTTATTTTCTATGTGTATAAGTGTACTGTCTGCATGCAGGTTGGTGCACCTGTGTCCTGCAATGCCAAGGAGGTTAGAAGAGGGCATCAGATTCCCCTGGAACTGGAGTTAAAGACGGTTCTTAGCTGCCATGTGGGTGCTGGGAATCGAACCTGGGTCCTCTGCAAGAGCAGTTGGCGCTCTTAACCACTGAGCCATCTCTCCAGCTCCAGTTTGGGTGTTTTTTGTTGTTGTTTGGGATTGGAGATGGAAAACTAGGTAGTCATACAGAAATCACAACAATATATTAGCCCTTGGATATACTAGAAGAAATTCCAGATGGACCAAAAACTTTTTTCTCTCTCTTTTTTTTTTTTTTTTTTCTTATATTATTCCAAAATATGCATATATATAATCCGCACATAAATCAAAATTCCAAAGTCTGAAAATAGATCTCCCTGTAGCCCCAGCTGTCCTGGAACCCACTATGTAGACCAGGCTGGCCTTGAACTCACAGAGACCCGCCTCCCTCTGCCTCATGAGTTCTGGGATTAAAAGGTGTGGACCGAATGCCCGGCTTAGACCAGAAACATTTTTTTTAACATGTATTTTTGGTTCAAAGACCAGAAACTCTTAATGTGGGCCAGATGTGGTGGAGAATGCCTTTATTCCTAGTAAAATTAGTATCTCCAAAAAATTTTGTTCTTTTTGAAACAGGGAAACTGTGATGAAGCACCCCAAGATTGCCCATAGCCACACCATATTACGAGCCCCAGCTGAGCCCAGTAGTTAAAACTTAACTGAAAGTATGGACATAAAAGCTTAATTCAACTGAACTGGGAAGGAGTTCTGAGAACAGGTCATCATGTACCTGGTTGCTCAGAAACTCATTCCCTATGGCCTCTGCACGTTATGCTTGGCTTGCTTTTAGAGAATAGGAATTGTTAGAGGGGCTGTCCACCCCCAAGCTTGGGAACTTAAACTTTTCACCCCCCCAAATATGTTTTTTCCTATATAAATGCCTCCCATCTGTGACTTGACACTACACACCCTCTACTTTTTTTTTTTTTTTTTTTTGAGACAGGGTCTCCCTTTAGTCACAGCTGGCTGGCAATCCCCATGCATTTTTAAAGTTTCTTTCTTGTAGTTTAAAAACAGCTTTGGGCTGGGCATGGTGGCACACTCCTGTAATCCCAGCTCTGGGGAGGCAGAGGCAGGCAGATCTGTATGAGTTCAAGGCCAGCCTGGTCTACATAGCAAGCTCCAAGCCAGCTGGGACTAAAGGGAGACCCTGTCTCAAAAAAAAAAAAGCTTTCATTGTGCAACTTTCATTAAGGTTGGCATGTAAATTTTTCTCATTAAAGAGACTACAGTTAACCAAAATTTGATTCTGTTATTTCACCCCAAGTGGTGTCTCCTCAAAAATCAATCACTTTAGGCACCAACTGAAGTCCCTTCAATTCCTAGCTTCAATTTCCTTATTGTAAAGTGAAGTGAATATTCTAATTAAATAAAATTTGAACTAAGCTATAAGCCATGTCATAATAGAAAGTTAGGTTGGTTCATCTACTAATTTAGATATGCTTAATCCCAGATCCTCATCTTGCTAGTTGTGTTATCCAGGGAATGAGATGTTTTCTTTTTTGTTGGTTGGTTGGTTTTTTGAATGACATTTTTTTTTTTTTTGGTCTTTTTGAGACAGGGTCTCCCTGTAGCCCCAGCTGGCCTGGAACTCACTATGTAGACTAGGCTGGCCTTGAACTCAAAGAGATGCCTCCTGGGGCTGGAGAGATAGCTTAGCAGTTAAGAGCACTGACTGATCTTGCAGAGGACCCAGCTTCAATTTCCAGTACCCACATGGTAGCTAAGAACTGTCTTTAGTGCGGAGCGTGGTGGTGCACACCTTTAATCCCAGCACTCAAGAGGTAGAGGCTGGCAGATCTCTGTGAGTTCAAGGCCAGCCTGGTCTACAGAGAGAGCTCCAGGCCAGGCCAGCTGGGACTAAAGAGAGACCCTGTCTCAAAAAGACAAAAAAAAAAAAAAAGAGAGAGAGAGAGAGAGATGCCTCCTGACTGTTGGGGTTAAAGGCATAGGTGTCACCCCCACCCTGAGCTTGGGAGACCAGGCCTCTAACATGTACGGATGTACAGACAGCCTCCTGACTTACAGCAGTTCAACTTAAAAGGGGCATGAAAATAATATGCATTCAGTGAAAAGAATACTTTGAATTTTGAGCTTTTCCCTGGTTAGTCATTCTAGACTCTGGTGGTATGGGCGTTGCAGCTCCTAGAAAAGGTTGTAAGCTATGGTGTTGGGTAGGCTCTAGGTGTGTGTATTTTATTTTTAATTTTGTAAGTGGACACATGCATACAACAAGGCCAAAGGAAATCAGGTACCTCAATTACACTCTATCTTAATTTTTAAAATTTTATCTGTGTGTGTTTTTGCATGTGAATACAATGTCTACAGAGGCCAGAAGAGGACAATGGATCCTCATTTGACAGCCATCTCCCCAGCCCCTATGTAGTCAATGTGTGTGTGTGTGTGTGTGTGTGTGCCTGTGAGAGAGAGAGAGAGAGAGAGAGAGAGAGAGTCTCCCTGAAGCCCCAGCTGGCCTGAAACTCACTATATAGACCAGGCTGGCCTTGAACTCACAGAAATTTACCTGCCTCTGCATCCTAAGTGCTGATATTAAAGGCATGTGCCACCACGTCCAGCTTTGTATTAAATATACATTTTTTAATTTATTTTATTTTATATTATTTTTTAGTCTTTTCGAGACCGGGTCTCTCTGTAGCCCCAGCTGTCCTGGAACTCACTCTGTAGACCAGGATGGCCTTGAACTAACAAAGATACACCTGCCCCTGCATCCCGAGTGCTAGGATTAAAGGCCTGCGCCACCACGCCCGGCTTAAATATATTTTAAATTGATATTTACATCTTAACATGAGTTAGTTTATCAGGTTGTAACCCCTGGAGGTATTTTCCCTCTTTTGAACGGGATCTCTTGTAGCCCACACTGGCTTCACACTCACTGCGTAGAATATGACCTTGACCTGATCCTCCTGCCTGCACCTTCCAAGTGCTGCGATTACAAGTGTGAACTAATTCCATACTGTTCCAGGAACATGTATGCGCTGTTCCTGTAAGCAGGGAGAACGCAGGCGCAAGGCCCCATGGCCGCCCCATCACATAGCCTCCCTCTAGGTGGCGCTGTCGGACCAGCCTCACTTCCAAACAGCAGCGGACTGAGCGGAAGCTAGGAGCATAGAGAAAAAGCCACGCTCTGGCTAGACAGACATTTCCCTGGAGCCACCGGGGTCACCGCTATGCACTTCCGCTTCCAGTTCTCCGTTCCGGAAGTTGCTTTCTGAGACGGCGTGTCGATTCGTGTGGTCTTTGTGACTCCCACCATGGCGTACCGCGGCCAGGGCCAGAAGGTGCAGAAAGTGATGGTGCAGCCCATTGTATCCTGTGCGGCGTGTGGGGCCTAGGGGCTTTGGGTCTTCGGCGGACGCGAGCGCGGGCGGGGAGCAGGCCTGAGAGCGGGTGCCGGCCGTTTCCCGTGAGTCCCCGGGGCGGCCTAGGGTGCGGGAAAGCGCGGGGAGTTGAAGGCTGGGCGAGCGGCCTGGGCACAGAGTGTAGGCGGAGTCGGCGGCCTGGGCTAGGGGGAGGGGGGTCGGGGGGACCGCCAGTGCCCCAGCAAGGTGGGTAAGCCGACCCGGCCGTGGGCAGACGTCAGCTGAGGCTTGGGTCAGACCTGTTCCAGGACCAGATCCATGCTCTTCATGTGTTTTCCTGAATCACTGTGGTGCAGAACCTCATCTTCAGATACTTGCAAAATGTACGTAAGTTACTTGTTAATTAAGTTGGGTTTATTTGGCTACTTGTATGAACTTCCCGGATGGTTCAGTTTTAGAATTTAAAAATGTATGAAATCTTGGGCTGGAGAGATAACCTAGCAGTTAAGAGCACCGACTGCTCTTGCAGAGGACCCGGGTTCGATCTCCAGCACCCACATGGCGGCTGAGAACCGTCTGTAACTCCAATTCCAGGAGAACTCCAGTTCCAGGGGAACTCCAGTTCCAGGGGAATCTGAGACCCTCTTCTGACCTCCGTGGCATTGCACGACACTGGTGCACAGACCTACATGCATACAGTACATTCATACACATACAAAAATAAATAAAATTTTAAAAAGTATGAAATCTCGAGATAGGGACAATGAAGGAAAAGGTTACAGGGAAAGCTCTTAATGCAATAAAAATGTACATCTTCAAGCACGCACACAGTCGTCACTCCCCTGCAAAGACAAAATTACTAATTCCACAATACTTATTTGTTAACGTGACAGCATTTACATATTGCTACTTTTCTCTTAGAAAAACTTAAAATGAAGAAAAGACACTAAAAAGAAAGGGATAGATTGAGAAGCATCTGCTCTTCTTTGGAAAGATTATTAACCATGTAAATTTTAGAGTGTTATAACACAGTTGAAAATAATTTTAAACCATTGCAATTTTTAGTTGGCCAGAATTGAAATTAGGTGTGTGACAAGGAAAACTGAAAACCTAGCTGAAAAAAGCTGGGTTCTGGATCTGGATTTTTGCTATAGCAGATTTAAGGAAAAAAGAAAAAAAAAAAAAGGACCTGCTCAATAGAGAAGACTGCTTTCTACTATACTGTCACCCATTTCACCCTTAAGTGTATTTGGTAAAGAAAGTAGTGATTAATTAAATCTCAAGAGCTTATGAAAATTATTAGTTTGGGCAGCCCCATAGTAGCATTTATTAGATGAAAATGTTACTCAACAACCAGTCATCATAGTTACCAGTTTTTAGATAGGAACTAAGTTAAAATTCTTGGCTTATGTTCATTGAACCTTTAGAAGTCATTTGGGGAGTTGGGGAGGGGGGAAGGCAACGAACACCTTTAATCCCAGCACTCAGGAGGCAGGCAGATCTTTGTGAGTTCAAGGCCAGCCTGGTGTACAGTGTGAGTTTCAGGCCAGCTGGGACTATAGGGAGACCTTGTCTCAAACACCAAAGGGGGGTGGGGGGAGGAAGACAGATCTGATTTTCAAAATCTCCTTGTTGCTTTCATACTATTGTGACAGAGCAAACTTTTTATTAGTTAGACCAAAAAAAAAAAAAAAGTCTTTTGTTGTGGGATCAAAGTAACTGATGTAACTGGGTTTGTTTATGTTTTTAAAAACATTACTCTTGCCAGGGTGGTGGGGCACGCCTTTAATCCCAGCACTTGGGAGGCTGAGGCAGGGATCTCTGTGAGTTCAAGGCCAGCCTGGTCTACCTAGCGAGCTCCAGGCCAGCTGGGACTAAAGGGAGACCCTGTCTCAAAAAGACAAAAAAAAAAAATTACTCTTTATTTCAGAGATCTCGGATCCAGGTGTGGCTGTATGAGCAAGTGAATATGCGGATAGAAGGCTGTATAATTGTGAGTACCCAGGCTGTATGAGCAAGTGAACATGCGGATAGAGGGTTGTATAATTGTGAGTACCCAGGCTGCTGTTTGTATATAAATTTGTTACTAGAAAAAGATTTTGAGCTGGAGAGATGGCTCAGCAGTTAGGACCACTGGCTGCTCTTGCAGGAGACCAGGGTTTGGATCCCAGCATCCACATGGCAGCTAACAGCCCTTTGTAACTCCAGTTCTGGAGAAGTTGACACTCTCTTCTGACCTCTATGAGCATTTCACAGGTGCACTTACATACATGTAGGCAAAACATTCATACACATAGAAAAAAATAAAAATAATAAAATACTTTTTTTTAAAAAGATGTTGTAAGCTGGGCGTGGTGGCGCACGCCTTTAATTCTAGCACTCAGGAGGCAGAGGCAGCTGGATCTCTGAGTTCAAGGCCAGCCTGGTCTATATAGTAAGCTCCAGGCCAGCTGGGATGAAAGGGAGACCCTGTCTCAAAAAGACCAAAAAAAAAGAAAAAGATGTTACAGAAAATGGCAAGAAAGAAATATGCAAACAGTCAAGGCCTCAACCCAAGGAAAGCTTTTTAGACTATTCAGCCTTTTCTCCTTACTCTGGTTGATAGAGGTTAGATAGTTCTAAAGGTTGGGGGTACATTAAACTTTTAAATTTTATTTATTTATTTATTTATTTGTTTGTTTGTTTGTTTGTTTGTTTTTTTGAGACAGGGTCTCCCTTTAGTCCCAGCTGGCCTGGAGCTTACTATGTAGACCAGGCTGGCCTTGAACTCACAGAAATCCAGCTGCCTCTGCCTCCTGAGTGCTAGAATTAAAGGCCTGCACTACCACACTCTGCAACATTGAATTTTTTAAAAGAAGTTAATTTGTGGGGCTGGAGAGATGGCTCAGCAGTTAAAGAGCACCTACTACTGTTGAGGTAGACTGGGTTTAGTTCCCAGCACCCTTATGAGGTGACTCACAACTACCTGTAACTTCAACTCCAGGAGGATCTGGTGCCCCTGGCCTCTGCAGGCACCTGCACTCATGTGCACATACCCACATAGGTACACGTAATTAAAATTAGAATAAAAATGTTTTGTTTTTGTTTGTCTGTTTGAGACAGGGTCTTCTGCAGCTCCAGTTAGTCTGGAAATCACTGTGTAGACCAGCTCTGTCTCAATAAGCCTCTGCTCCCAAGTGCTGGGATGAAAGCTGTGCATATGCTGCCATGCTTGGCCAGAAAAGTAGCATTTATTTATTTATTTATTTATTTATTTACTTATTTATTTTTGTCTTTTCAAGACAGCCATCTCCCTGTAGCCCTGCTGTCCTAGAACTTACTATGTAGGCCAGGCTGGCCTTGAACTCAGAGATAGGTCTGCCTCTGACTTTTAAGTGCTGGGATTAAAGGTGTATACCACCACTCCTGGCAGAAAAGTAGTTTTTGTTTGTTTGTTTGTTTATGTATAAATGTACTGTCTGCGTGTAGGTAGGTGCACCCATGTCGTGCAATGCCGAAGAGGTCAGAAGAGGACGTCGGATTCCCCTGGGACTGGAGTTAAAGACAGCTCTTAGCCGCCATGTGGGTGCTGGGAATCAAACCTGGGTCCTGTGTAGGAGCATTTGGTGCTCTTAACCTCTGAGCCATCTCTCCAGCCCCATAGAAAAGTAGTTTTTAAAGAAGCTTTTATGGGCTGGAGAGATGGCCTAGTGGTTAAGAGCGCCAACTGCTCTTGCAGAGGACTGGGTTTGATCCCCAGCACCCACATGGCAGCTGAGAACCGTCTGCAACTGCAATTCCAGAAGAACTCCAGTTCCAGGAGAATCTGACGCCCTCTTCTGACCTCCGCAGCATTGCACGACACGGGTGCACAAACCTACATGCAGTCAGTACATTCATACACATAAATGAAAAAAAGCGGGGGCTGGAGAGATGGCCTAGCGGTTAAGAGCACCGACTGCTCTTGCAGAGGACCCAGGTTTGATCCCCAACACCCACATGATGGCTGAGAACCGTCTTTAACTCCAGTTCCAGGGGAATCCCATACCCTCTTCTGACCTCTTCTGACCTCAGGGGCATTGCACGACACAGGTGCACCAACCTACATGCAGACAGTACATTTATACACATAATAAATTAAAAAATTAAAATAAAAATAGTTATTTAAAAAAAAAGAAGCTTTTAGTAGTTTTTTGAGGTGGTTCTTGCTATATAGTTCAGTCTAGCCTTGAACTTGAGGTCCTACCTCAGCCTCTGGAGTGCTTGAGTTACAGGCACACACCACTCATGCTCAGCCCCAAAGCTGTTTTCTTTGTGTGTGTGTGTACATGTTCATGTGGAGACCAGTGTAGACAGCAGGTGCTTTCTTCTGTTGCTCTCCACCTTATTTTTTGAGACAAGACTCTGAGTGAACTCAGAGCTCACTGATTTGACAAAACTAGCTGGCTGGCAAGCCCCAGATATGGTCCCCTGCTAGACTACAGATGTGTGTCACTGCACCCTGCCCTGTTGTTGTTGTCTTATTGAGACAAGGTTTCCCTGTAGCTCCAACTGGGCTGGAACTCACTATGTAGACCAAGCTGGCCTTGAACTCACAGGGATCTGCCTGCCTCTGCCTCCCAAGTGCTGGTATTAAAGGCCTGCACCAACTGGCTGTGCCCTGCTTTATTCTTAAGTGCCAGGGAGTCAAATCAGGTTTTTTGTTGTTGTTTTTTGTTTTTTAATAATGGTCACTTTTTCAAATCAGGTTTTTAAGCTTATATCATCAAGTATTCTACAGTGATAGGGCTGTCTCCTTAGCCCTCTCCCTTCTCCATAATGCTTTGAAAAAAAGAAAACATCTCTGGAAGTGTTGTTAGGATACTTTGGTATTCTGTTTCTGTATCTGGTGTTCCATCAGCAAATCTACTCTTTCACCACTTGGAAAACAAACATGATAGTGTGCTGTGATAGTGTTTGTAAGGCGCAGTGGCAGAAGGTAATTTTTGTGTGTGCACACTACTTTGTTGGGCAAGTAGTAAAGGATAGGAGAATGGCTGGCTAAGATAGCTAAACCCCAAGTCCAAAAGATTGAAGAAATACTGGGGTCACATTCCCTTTATTATTTAAAAAGAGGCAGACTGGTGATGCAGCTCCTTGGTAAAACACCTCTCTTAACATTTGAAAGGCCTTCATTCAATCCCCAGCACCTTCTAAAACAAACCAAACCAAAAATTAAATTGAAGATGCCCCAAGAGTGGGTTGTGTTACATTTGGACAAGAATAAAGGGACACACATTTAATCCTATCACTTGAGGAAGGTGAGGAGTTTGAGGCCATCCTTGGCTATGAGATGAGCCTGAGGTACATAAGTCCCTGTCAGGTGTGTGTGTGTATATCCATGAGGCTTCAAGTGCTTGAGCTGAAGTATGAATTTCTGAAGTTGGTGTATATATCTGGCTATTTTAGAATGCTTTGGATATGATTTCCTTGGTGGTGACTTGTCAATTGACTTTCTAGGGTTTTGATGAGTATATGAACCTCGTATTAGATGATGCAGAAGAGATTCATTCTAAAACAAAGTCAAGAAAGCAACTGGGTAAGAATGTAATTGGCTTTACAGATTCTGTATTATTTCACTGGCAGAATTGAATGACCTATAACTCAATTTGTGTTCAAATTACATTTGAAAGGTTACTTTGGAGGTGAAGTACAGTCTAGAAATCATCCTCTGCTACTTAACTCCCTAAACTCTTTTTATATTGTTTGGGTGTTTTTTTGTTTTGTTTGCTACTTTTTTTTTTTTGGTCTTTTTCGAGATAGGGTCTCCCTGTAGCCCCAGCTATCCTGGAACTCACTCTGTAGACCAGGCTGGCCTTGAACTCACAAAGATCCGCCTGCCTCTGCCTCCCAAGTGCTAGGATTAAAGGCGTGCGCCACCATGCCCAGCTTGTTTGCTACTTTTGAAACAGGGTCTCCCTGGCCTTGAACTCCCAGAAATCTGCCTACCTCTGCCTCCAGAGTGCTGGGATTAAAGGTATGCACCACCACACCATGTTTTTCTAAAAATATTTTATCATTTTTACTTTTTATTGAATTTATTCCTATGTGTATGTAAGTGCACCTGTGTCATGCAATGTCCTTGGAGGTAAAGGGAGGGTGTCACTTCCCTGGAAATAAAGTTATAGGGAGTTAGTTGCCGTGTGGTTACTGGGAGCCAAACCCAGGTCCTCTGCAAGAGTAGCTGGTGTTCTTAACTGCTGAGCCATCTCTGCAGCCCCATTTATTTGTGTTTCTTTTGTTTGTTTTGCTTTTTTTTTTGAGACACGGTCTCCTGTATCTCCAGCTGGCCTGGAACTCACTGTTTAGACCAGGCTGGCTTTGAACTCCCAGAGATCTGCCTGCCTCTGCTTTCTGAGTGCTGGGATAAAGGCGTGTACCACCATGCCCAGCGTTTTTATTTTTATTTTTGTTTTTGTTTCTGAGAGAGTATCTCATGTTGCCCAGTTTTGCTATGTGGCTGAGAATGACACTAAACTGATCTTCCTGTCTGAACCTCCGAAGTGCTGACATCATAAGTATGTGCTGTTGTGCCCAGCTAATGGTGTTAATCTAATGGTTACTACGAGTGTCCACTTGTATTACTTATATTTGACATTAAATAGAATTTGACACAGTTGGCTACTTCTCCCTACCATACTTTGATCCCTTATGTGACATTGTACATAAGCTTTCATTATTCATCTCTGGTTCTTTGTTTTCAAGCTTTTGTATGTTCATCCTTTGCCACCTAGCCATTAAGTATTTAATTCCCTGGCTTGGTTTGAGCTCTCCTTTGTTGACTCAGTCTTAGTTCCTAACTACTTAAAAATGACTGTTTCAGTTACTATCTGTATATTGACTTCCACATTTGTGTGTCTAGCCCAAACCTCTGTGAGCCTATTTACATTTAAAGTCATCATATCAGAAACCAAATACATTTCTTGTTTACACTCTATTAATGTAGTTTTGGTGTTTACTGCCTTACTGAATGGCCCATGACCTCAGTCATCCCCCCCCCAAAGTACCATCCGTGCTTTAACGATGGCCTTTTTTTTTTAAGGCTTTGGATTTATTTATTATTCTTTTTATTTATTTATTTGGTCTTTTCAAGACAGGGTCTCCCTGTATGTAGCCTCAGCTGTCCTGGAGCTCTCTGTAGACCAGGCTGGCCTTGAACTCAGAAAGATTCACCTGTCTCTGCCTCCAGAGTGCTAGGATTAGCTTGGCTCTATTTTTTACTTCTTATGTGTATGAGTGTGCTGCCTGCATGTAGGTAGGTGCACCTGTGTCGTGCAGTGCTGCAGAGGTCAGAAGAGGGAGTCGGATTCCCCTAGAACTGGAGTTAAAGATGGTTCTTAGCCACCACGTGGGTGCAGGGATCAAACCCTGGTCCTGTGCAAGAGCAGTTAGTGCTGAGCCATCTCTCCAGTCCCAGAGCTTACAGTTTTACAATTTCATCACTACATTTTTTTTTCACCAATGTTTTATTGAAGCTCTGTATTAGGTTATAAAAAGGGACATGCAGCCCCCAGGCAAAAAGGCACATGAGGCTTAAGTCATGCCAGGAACATGCTTTATTTACTTTCATGTAAGATTACCACAAGGGCTCCTTGCAGCCACATGGTAGAACAGAGCAGCATGGCAGAGAGAGGTTTTTTTGTTTGTTTGTTTGTTTGTTTGTTTGTTTTTCCTTTTTTTGGTCTTCTTGAGACTGGGTCTCCCTTTAGTCCCAGCTGCTGGCCTGGAGCTCTCTATGTAGACCAGGTGGCCTTGAACTCAACAGAGATCTGCCTGCCTCTGCCTCCCCAGTGCTGGGACTAAAGGCGTGTGCCACCATGCCTAGCCCTCAGTCATTTATTTATTTATTTATTTTTCCCCTCGGGTCTGTTTGGGACCTTACCAACCTTTGCTTGAAATTCATTGACTTTATTATTCTTTTTTATGAAAAGACGAGTCTTTGGTGTTTTGCAAGGCTTTTCCTGATCTGGCCTTGCCTTGTGCCCATCTTTTGTCCCATTCTCATTTTCTGAGTGTTAGCTATACTAGTCTTCTTTTTCTTTTTCTTTTTCTTTTTTTAGATTTTAAAGTATTTTTATGTGTATGAGTGTTATGCTTACATGTTTGTAAGTGTTGGATCCCTTGGAACTGGAGTTATGGGTGGTTATTAGCCACCATGTGGGTGCTGGGAATCAAACCTGGGTCCTCTGCAAGAACGGCCAACAGGTGCGTCGTTACCTGCTGAGGCCATCTCCTCTACCCCCATCTTTCAGTTCTTTGAACCTGTACATTTGTTACTTTTTTTTTTTTTTTTTTTTTTTTTGGTCTTTTTTGAGACAGGGTCTCCTTGTAGCCCCCAACGGTCCTGGAACTCATCCTGTAGACCAGGCTGGCCTTGACTCACAAAGATCCCCGGGCCGCTGCCTCCCAGTGCTAGGATTAAAGGCGGTGGGCCACGCCAGCCCCCGCTTTGTTAGCCACCTTTTTGGAGATGTTTCTCTTATTTAGCCCAGGCTGTCTTGAACGCTGTAGAATGTACCTGCTTCAGTTTTGGCGGGAGTGGTAGACTAGCACTGTCACACAAAACAGAGGGACTCCGACCCATTAGAGAGGCCTTTTTTTTTTTTTTTTCGTCTTTGCGAATGGTCTCGCTCTATATAAAGCCCCCCCCCACCCCAAAAAACCCATAACCCCAACCCCAACCCTAATAACCCCTCAGCTGGGCCTGGAACTCACTATGTTAGAAC
>VZQC01012643.1:789500-808588 GCA_009823505.1 Rhizomys pruinosus
TTTTTTTTTTGTCTTTTTGAGACAGGGTCTCCCTGTAGCCCCAGCTGTCCTGGAACTCACTCTGTAGACCAGGCTGGCCTTGAACTCACAAAGATCCGCCTGCCTCTGCCTCCCAAGTGCTAGGATTAAAGGCGTGAATTTTAACTTTTTAAGAGAGGGTCCCTGTATAGCACAGGCCTTTGCTTCTCAACTGCTGGGGTTAAAGGTGAGCACTGCCAAGCCCAGCATTGAACAATTTCTTAAACCCAGGTAACAAGATATTTAGGATTTGTGGTCTCATCAAGAGACATTGAATTGTTGTAACATCTCATTGACTTAGTTTCATTGAGGTATTTTTGTGTTTTGGGGGTGGGTGGGAGGGGGTTGGTCATTTTGAGACAGGCTCTCTCTCCGCTTACCCCCAGCTGGCCTGGAACTCATTATGTAGACAAGGCACACCTTGAACTCAGAGATCCACCTGCTTCTGCCTCATGAGTGCTAGAATTAAAGGCATGTGCCACCGCACCCAGCTTATTTTGTCTTTTGTTAGAAATGTTTGGTGCAGGAGCTGGTAAGATGGCTCAACAGGTTAGGAGTATTTGTTGCTCTTGCAGAGGATCTGGGTTCAATTCCCAGCACCCACAATGGTGGCTAATGTGTATTACGGTCTGTGACTCCGGTTCCAGGGAGTCTGGTTCTCTCTTCTTTGACACTCAGACAAAACAACCACGCACATAAAATAAAAATTAAAAAAAAAAAAAATGTCAGTACATAGCTCACTAATTCATTTTTCAAGGTGAGGTTCAGGTATCTTTCCTAAACCCTAAGGATTCTCTTGAAATTATTCTAGATACTTGGAAAGTAGGTTCCAATAAATGATAGCGTTTTGTTTTGAGATGGTCTCACTCTGTTATAGCCTAGGCTGTCCTTAAACCTGGCATCCTGCTTGGCCTCCCAGTGCTGGGATTACAGGTGTGCACCATCTTGCCCAGCAAGACTATTAACATATTAACTTGCAGCCAGTTATATAAAATAAAAATAATACATAAAATATTTTTTAGAAAACATTAATAGTTCTTTTTTTTAACATTAATAGTTCTAAAGATGGAGAAAAAGATGCTGCATTTGCCAAACTTGACTTGTACCTCATTTCTAAACTTTCACAAACTTACTATTGGGAATTACTGGATCAGGCCTTTTCTGTTAACTATTAAAAACTACTTTTCATTAAAACAATGCTATTTTAAGTAGGTTATTCTTGAAAATGTACATGTGTACCATTAAACCTGGTGGAAAGCCTTTCAAAATAGCAACACTTAAATGTCCACATACCTTTATAAGAAAGAACCAGCCGGGCATGGTGGCTCACGCCTTTAATCCTAGCACTTGGGAGGCAGAGGCAGGCGGATCTCTGTGAGTTCAAGGCCAGCCTAGTCTACAGAGTGAGTTCCAGGCCAGCTGGGGCTGCAGGGAGACCCTGTTTCAAAAAGACAAAAAAAAAAAAAACAAAAATCTCTGAGTATTGTTCCAAAACTATAGATTCTGAGGCTAAAATATGAGTGTATGTCTCTGGGTGATTATTAATAACTTTTGTTGTTGTTACAGGTCGGATCATGCTAAAAGGAGATAACATTACTTTGCTACAAAGTGTGTCCAACTAGAAATGATCAAGACAGAAGTTGAGAAGCCAATACAGTCTGTTCTTTTTAAAGGTGTCTTCTGGGAGCATAGTCTTAAACATTTATTCATATTTTTCATGACCATAATGTTATCAAGTGATAATAAATGCTGTGAGATTGTTTTTGTTAAATTTTTACATTGTTTCTTTGATTCCAAGGGGTAAAAACCTTTTTACATGGTGGTGTTTTTAGCTGTTGATAAAATTTCTGAAAGGTTACCATTTGCCCTGAGTATTTGCTTTTCTGAGCATGGACTTGTACATTCTTGAGGCAAAGAATAGGAATTCTACCTGAAGGGTAAGCTTCTGGAATTGGTGGGGATAGGGGTAATAAACTAGGTGCGTTGCACTAATGTGTTCATTAGCTCTAATTTGGGGGGGCTGGGAGTATAGTTCAGTGATAACTACTACTTATATAGCATGGATGAAAAAACAGATTACTTTTAAAAAACAGATTACTTTTGGATGCCAGAACACTAGATTTCTAAGTACAATAAATTGAGGCCAATTTGACAGCTCTAATGTTTGCCTCACACTAATTTTTATTATTTATTTATTTGTGTTTTTTGAGACAGGGTCTTGCTTTAGTTTAGCCCCACCTGTCCTGGAACTCACTGTGTAGACCAGGCTGGCCTTGAACTCAGAGAGCTCTGCCTGTCTCTGCCTCCAGAGTGCTGGGATTAGAGGTGTGTGCCACCATGCCCGGCAACCTCACACTATATTGAAACATTGAGGTCTTTAGGGATTTTATCACTAAGATCAGAATGGGAGAAGCCAGGCATGATAATGGTGCAAGAAGTGAAAAGTGTTTGAGGACAACACCTAGTATCATCCTTGGACCTCTGTACATGTGAGCACGTGCATATGAACACACAAGTGTACCACACACACTTTGTGCTTCTTATGTTTATATTTTGGGGAGGGGGGAAGGGTGTGTGCCATGGTATGTGTGTGGAGGTCCAAGGGCAACTTGTAAGAGTACCTTCCTGTAAGAGTTATTGAACTCAGGTAATCAGGTGTCCTGGGAAGCTCCACCCACTGAGCCATCTCATTAGCCATATGTATTGTATGTGTATGAATGCAGGTACAACTGCTATGATGCATGTGGAGGTCAGGATAATTTTCAGTAGTAGGTTCTCTCCATGGTTGGATCTGGAGACCAAACTCAAGTTATCAAATTTGATAGCATGGCAGGCGCCATGTTTCAGGCCTCTGTTTTTCTTTTTTTAAGTTTTTTTTTTTTTTTAGAATTTTTTTATATTTATTTATTTATTTATGTATATGAATGTATCGTCTGCATGGAGGTTTGTGCACCCGTGTCGTGCAATGCCGCGGAGGTCAGAAGAGGGCGTCGGATTCCCCTGGAACTGGAGTTCTCCTGGAATTGGAGTTACAGACGGTTCTCAGCCGCCATGTGGGTGCTGGGGATCGAACCCGGGTCTTCTGCAAGAGCAGTGGCACTCTTAACCCCTAGGCTATCTCTCCAGCCCCAGGCCTCTGTTTTTCTTGTAAGATTTATTTGTGCATATGTGTATATGTGTCAGTGTCTCTGGATATATGTGCATGTGGATGAATATGCCCGTGGAGCTTAAACATGCCCTTGGAGCTGGAGTTGCAGGCTTTTGTGAGCTGTTTGATTTGGGTGCTGGAATCTCTTAGTTCAGTGTCTTGTAATTGAATACCTAGTTATCTCTACAACCCCTTTTGTACCCCTGATTCCCTACTGCCCCCCCCCTTTTTTAATATAGGAACTTCATATATAATCAAGGCTGGTCTGTAATTCATGATCTTCCTGCCTCGGCCTGCATCATCATGACTGGTTCTTAATTTTTCTTTTTGGGTCAATGTCTCATGTAGTACAAACTGGCATTAAATTCCTGATCTTCCTGGATCCACTTCCCAAGTGTTAGTATTATAGGCATGCATCACCACACCTACTGTGTAATGCTAGGGATTGAACCCAAGGCTTCATACATGTTAAGTAAGCACTGTACATACCTAGCCCCTAGCTCTTTATGTGAACAAATAACTTCCTCAGTAGCCCAGATGTTAATCCTACTACCTCTTTTTTTTTTTGTCTTGTTTTTTTGTTTTGTTTTTTTTTTTGAGATGAGGTTTTCCTATAAGTCCAGCTGGCCTGGAGCTTGCTTTGTAAATCAGGCTGGCCTTGAACTCACAGAGATCCATCTACCTCTGCCTCTGAGTGCTGGGATTAAAGGCAGGAACCACCATGCCCAGCTAGGATTCTTTAAAAAAAAAAAAAAAAATTGAGGGGGTGCTAGAGAGATGGCTCAGTTAAGAGCAGCGGCTGCTCTTGCAGAGGACCCGAGTTCTGTTCTCAGCACCCACATGGTGGCTAACAACTGTCCATAACCCCACTTCTGGGGGATCCAATGCCCTCTTCTGACCTCTGCAGGCATTTCATGACACAGGTGGACTTACGATACACTCATGCTCATAGAATAAAAATAAATATATTGAAAACATTTTTGTTCTTTTTTTATGTGTATGGGTGTATTGCCTGTATGTTTGTATATGCACCTGTGTTGTGCAATGTCTGTGGAGGTCTGAAGGTCAGAAGACGGCATCGAATCCCTGGAACTGGAGTTAATGGACTGTTACTAACGGCCAACTAGATGCTGGAAATCAAACCCAGGTTCTCTGCAAGTGCAGTCAGTGCTCTTAACTGCTGAGCCATCTTTCCAGCCCCAGGATTCTTTAATTTTGTTAGTAATGGGTTCCATTATGGCATTTTCATGCATATATCCCATTTTGTTAATTGATCCCCCTTCCCCGCTTTCTGCCTGTCTTCTACCCGTTCCTTGATTCCTTCGAATGGCACTTCCTCAGATTTTCTCTTTATCTCCTTTGTAGACTGAGTTTGTTGTATGTTTGTATGCATGACTGAGTCTGGGTACGCAAGTCCCATGGCATGCAAGTAGAGGTTAGAAGATGCAATGGTTTGAATGAGAATGTCCCCTATGGGCTTAAAGTATTTGAATACTTGCTGGGTTGGTGGTAGTGTGTGGGGATGGGCGTGGAACCTTTAGGAAGTAATGGCATTCATGGAGAAGGCAGGTCACTGGGGCAGGCTTTGAGTTCATTGCCTCATCCCACTTTCAGTTTCTCTGCTTCCTGTGCTTGCTGGAAGTCCAGTGTTCAGCTTTCTGCTCTTGCTCCCCCTGCCATGATGGACTCTGACTCCTCTGGAACCATAAGTCCAGTAAACTCTTCCTTGGTCATAGTATTTTATCACAGCAACAGAAAATCAGAGAGGTCAGCCTCAGGTGTTGGTCCTCACCTTCTACTTTGTTTGAAACGGGGTTTTTTGTTTGTTTGTTTGTTTTGGGGTCTTTTTGAGACAGGGTTTCCTTGTAGCCCCAGCTGGCCTGGAGCTATATTGACCAAGATGGCCTCAAACTCACAGAGATCTGCCTGCCTCTGCCTCCCAAATGCTGGGATTAAAGGTGTGGGCCGCCAGGCTGGGCTTCATCTTTTTTTTTTTTTTTTTTTTTTTTCAGAGACCGCGCACTTTCGTCCCTAGTCTGGCCGGCGAGCTTTCTCGTCGACTAGGTTGGTCATGAACTCACAGAGATTCTTGCCTGCCTCTGCCTCCAGAGAGTGGCTTTTGGGGATTTAAAGGGTGCACACCACACCTGTCCTACTCTAAAATGGTTCCTAGCTGCCCTGTGGGTGCTGGGAATTGTACCCGGGTCCTCTGCAAGAGCAGTCAGTGCTCTTAACCGCTAAGCCATCTTTCCAGCCAGCCCCCCAGCTTCATCTTTTAAAAAAAACAAAACTGCAAGCACACCAAATGGGTCACCTGCTAGGATGAGCACTGGAATGTTTATTTACAATTTCTGCCTATGGGGAAATCATCAGGTTGATTCAAGATACTCCCAGCTGACCTAGCTCCCCCAATGTACAGGGAACACTTACAAATAAAAAGGGTCGGGCTGGAGAGATGGCTCAGTGGATAAGAGCACCAACTGCTCTTGCAGAGGACCCGGGTTCGATTCCCAGCACCCACATGGCGGCTAAGAACCATCTTTAACTCCAGTTCCAGGGGAATCCGACGCCCTCTTCTGACCTCAGCATTGCACAACACGGGTGCACCAACGTAAATGCAGACAGTACACTCATACACAAAAAAAATAATAAAAGACTAATCACTTTAAAAAAAAGGGTCAGTGATAGGGTTTGGCTATTCAAAGGAAGGATTCTCCAGGAACTGCTCAAGTCACCCAGGTAAAGTTAAGAATCTTTTCAGGGGCTGGAGAGATAGCCTAGCGGTTGAGAGCGCCGACCGCTCTTGCAGAGGACCCGGGTTCGATCCCCAGCACCCACATGGCGGCCGAGAGTCGTCTGAGACTCCAATTCCAGGAGAACTCCAGTTCCAGGGGAATCCGAGACCCTCTTCTGACCTCCGCGGCGTTGCACGACACGGGTGCACGGACTTGCATGCAGACAATACATTCATACACATACGGAAATAAAATTAATAAAAAAAAAAAAGAATCTTTTCAAATTATTCATATTCTTGAGGCCAAAAATATTAAACTATTTCCTTGAGTAAGCTCCTACAAATAGGACACTACCTTTATTACCTGATCGTAGATGAAGGGTGAGATATAATGATTTTTAGTCTCCAGCAGACAATATGCAAACTCATGTGCTTTAGTAAAGCACCATCAAGAAAAGGACCAGGCCCTGATCTCCCAGTGTGGTTCTGGCCATATTTCATTAGTTTAAAATTTTATCAATATACTCCCCATTCTGGAACACAGGTTACATAGTAAAGTATTATTCTAGCCAGTGTCTTTTTTAAGAAAAGTTTATATATGTGAAGTGTGGTGGTGGTGGTGGTGGTGGTGGTGGTGCACACCTTTAATCCCAGCATTTGGGAGGCAGAAGCAGGTAGATATGTTTTGTTCTGGGTTTTTTCTTCCATGTTTTTGTTGTTTTTTTTTTTCATAAAATACATCGTGATCATGTTCACACCCTCTCCCCTGTCTGTACCCTTCATTCCCCCACAGGTTTTCATGCTCTCATGTATGTTGCGGTCTATTGAACCAAGTTTCTGTTCCCTCTCTAGTGTCAGTCCCTTAAAGCCAGCTCTCCAGCTCTCCCTCCCCTGTGGTGCAGTCATTCCGTTCAGTTGTTGATTTTTTTTTTTTTGATACAGGGTCTCCTGGTAGCTCCAGCTGTCCTGGAACTCCCTAAGTTGACCAGGCTGGCCTTGAACTCACAGAGATCCACCTGTCTCTGCCTCCTGAATGCTGGGATTAAAGGTGTGTGCTGCCACACCCAGCAAGGCTGGAGTTTGTTACCAGTTTTCCACCTTCAATGCTGGGATCTTATCTAGTGTGAATTTTCCTGGGCCCTGTGCATAGCTTCCCAGTTGTCTGGAAAACTGTTTCCTTATGGTCTTCTACCACCCCTGGCTCTTACAATCTTTCTATCCCTTCCTCTGCAATGGCCCCTGAGCCCTGGGTGGCAGAAGTTCGATGTAGGCATCCTACCCAAGGACATGTACTCTTCGGACTCTTACTCTCCACTTTGATCAGATGTCTCAAAAAAAAAAAAAAAAGAGACCCCGTTCCATCTGTTGCATGAAGAAGCTTTGCTGCCTCCTGTTCTGTTCTGCTGCAGTCTGCCCTGCCCTGCTCTGTCTCCTAAGTGCTGGGAGTAAGCGTGCACCACCACTCCCGGACTCTTCCCGCTTGCTTGTTGTTTTTGGATACAGTTTTGCCTATAGCCCCAGCTGGCCTGGAACTCTGTGTAGACCAGGCTAGCCTTGACTTTACAGAGATTCTCCTGCCTCTGTCTCCTGGGTGTTGGGATTAAAGGCCTACACCACCATACCTAGCCTCGTTTCCTTTTAAAAATTTTTCTTAAATTTATTCTGTAGGGATGGAGGTCAGAAAACAAAGGAGTTGATTCTCTTCTTCCACCATGTGGGTTCCAGGGACGGAACTTGGATCATCAGGCTTGGAGCCAACTTCCTTAACCTGCTGAGCCATCTGGCAGTCCTATCTTGGAGCTCAGTTGAGGAGTTAGGATCAATTGGAGGACCCATGTTCCCTTGACTTTCCTTTTTTTTCTTTTTCTTTTTTTGTTAGAATTTGCACATCTGTGCTTTGGATCTTTCATCTTTATTTGTGGATCTTATCGAGCAGCCTAGCCATGAAGGCCCAGTCCCCAGTACCTTGAGTGAGGAGAAAAACTTTGTAACAAAAACATCAAACCCTCCAAGATAAAAAAAATACATCCATATCAACTGAAGCTCCTTCATACGTCACCAGTTACCATAAAACAGAATGATGCAACCACTGTAGAATGTGCCGTGAAGTTAAAAATTAGAAGTGGAAATAATAAGTGAGAGGAAACACCAAATCCAGGTTAAATGAGAGAAGTGAAGAAGAGCGTGATGTCCCAATAATGGAAACGTTTAACAAAATTAAGTCTAAGAAGAGAAATGAAAAATAAAGTTTGTTTTCAAAAGAAAAAGCAGTCATGTATCATTAATGTAGAAGGGGGAAGGAAGAAATTAGCTGTGGACAGAGTTCAGTGGCTGAGTGCCAGGCACAGCAGTCCCTGCTCCAAACCCCAATACCACAAGAGGGAAAATGCCCAAAAGGGGAACTAGTGAGAAAATGTATAAACAATTAGATAAACATATGAAGGATAATAAAAACAAATTCTAATGCAGGGAAGTAAAAATACTGCTAAAAGAAGCTGAGGCTGGGCCTGGTGGTGCACACCTTTAATCCTAGCACTTGGGAGGCAGAGGCAGGCGGATCTTTGTGAGTTCAAGGCCAGCCTGGTCTACAGAGTGAGTTCCAGGACAGCTGGGACTACAGGGAGACCCTCTCTCGAAAAGACCAAAAAAAAGTTGAAGGGACTGGTGAGATGCTGAGCAAGTGAGGACACTTGTTGCTAAACCTAGTGACCTGAGTTTAATACCTAGGACCCACGTGGTAGTAGAGTTCTGACTCTGCAAGTTGTCCTTTGACCTACACATACCCATCACAAAAATGTAACAAAGATTTTAGGTAATAATTTGCAAGGGGTGGGGCAGAATCTCAATATAGCCCTGTCTGGGTTCAAACTCAGCTTCTGCCTCAGCCCCAGTGCTGGGATTAAAGGTGTCTACCATCAGTCCCTGCCATAAAAATTACATAGGTCAAAAATGTGACTAGCTTCTTTCTGGGTTATCTGATCTTCCTCCTGTTCTACCTCTCTGCTGAGATTTCTTCTCATCATCCCTGCCCCAGCAGCTCAGTACCAGATCATGTCTGGCTTCTGTCCTCCAAATTCTAGAGTGACAAAATGCCATAGGAATCACTGTCTTACCAAACCTTCAACTGGTTCTAGGCATGAGGGCTGTGGGCTTGTCTTGAAGACTGGTTCTCTTTGTTGGCTTACCTTTTGGAAGCATCCTCAGCCCGAGGTACAGTGTAAGCTGTGTCTGACTTCCTGGTACACAAGCTACATACATGTTTTTTAAACTCTAATTCCTGATTTTCTACGAGTTTATAAGATCCAAGAGATCCTTTTGGAGAGAGAATTGTAATGACCATAGCAGTCAGTCCATCTTAGCACTCTGCACTTCAGCTACAGTGCTCTCCTCTCTGAGTTTGTGCCTTTTTGGTTATATTTTCTTTTTTTTTTTGGTCTTTTTGAGACAGGGTCTCCCTGTAGCCCCAGCTGTCCTGGAACTCACTCTGTTGACCAGGCTGGCCTTGAACTTGCAAAGATCCGCCTGCCTCTGCCTCCCAAGTGCTAGGATTAAAGGCGTGCGCCACCACGCCCGGCCCTGGTTATATTTTCAATAATGGACTCCTTTAGTTCTTTTAACATACTTGAGTTTGAAATTCATTAAACCAACTAGTATGCAAAGAAAATCCCAGGTAGTAGAGGGAGTTGCAGCCCTGAGACTGCTTCAGCCCTGCTAGTGAAAAGACAAGCTTTTTCAGAGCTGAGCAAAAGCCCACCCTGCAGCTTTCCTGGCAGCAGAATAGCTGGGAAGAAGGATGAAAGCTGAGGTTTCATTCCTAATGCTTAGGAAAACCTGCTGGCTGCTTTTCCATTCCCCTGTGTGGCCTTTCTGACCTGGTTACCCCGTGTAAGCAAAGCTGTGCCTGCTGTGGCTTATTCTGAATGGATCAAGACATGGAAGGTTCTATTTTTGACAGAGCAAAGGATGATATAGTGAGAAGTAAGGTACTCTTACAATTGAGCTCTGTATTTAGAAAGCTGCCTTGTTTGCCTGCTCTATGGAGCCTGTGGTGTTTGCCTTTTAACTTATACTTTTCCACCATCTGTAGATCCTTTCTTCCAACCAGAATTTGTATGACAGGGGGCGTTTCTCTCTGCTTCATTAAAGTTACTAAAACATGCTACTGGGAAGCAGCTCTTGTTGGCAGCCTTTAGTATATGAGCAATTATTTTTCTGGAATGGCTGTTTGTTTCTGAGGGGTCTGGCTAACCATCCACTAACTCTTGTAACATTCTTGAAGACAGGATGGGAGTAGTTAGAGAATAAAGATATGAAAGAAAATTAAGTACTGATGTGAGCACAATATTTTATCAATAGCAGTAGCAAGTAGGGAGAAGTTTGAAAATCCTAGCACTCTGTGTCCATGGAGGCCAACTATTGTCATGTCACATGTGTCAGCAGCTTTACAGTTTAGGATCTGTCTTACTTGGGTTAGTGTATTATGGGCCAGGCAGTGCCATGGGCAAATATAATATAATATAATATAATATAATATAATATAATATAATATAATATAATATTATATAATATTATAATAGCTTCTCCTGTTAACTGAACAACATTGCTTTTCCTTAACTACATATTTCTTTTATAACCATAACCACCCATTATTCAAGCATGTTTTTATGAAGAAATACTTGGAAATACTTTTTTTTCTAGAACAGCAGCAGAATTTATATCTATTAGTATTGGATAGTTTAATTTAAATGGAAGACAGGTGAATTTTGTTGAGGATTTTTACATGATCTCTGTTCATCAAGAATATTGGGGGAGCCAGGCATGGTGGTGCACACCTTTAATCTTAGAAGAGGCAAGCAGATCACTGTAATGTGGAGGCCAGATGGAGCTACAGGAAGACCCTGCCTAAAAAAAAAAAAATGGGGGGCTGGAGAGATGGCTCAGTGGTTAGAGAGCAGCAGCTGCTCTTACAGAGGACCTGGTTTCGGTTCCCAGCACCCATGTGACAGCTAACAGCCATCTGTAACTAGTTCAGGGGATCCAAGGGTCCAGGAACTGGATGTTCTGCCTCCACAGGCATTGCATGCACATACACTTATACACACACACACAGGCAAAATATTCATATATATAAATTAAGAGTTTTTTATTGTGTTTTTAAAATTTTATTTATTTCTTATGTGTATGAATGTACTGTCTACATGCAGGTCTGTGCACCCGTGTCATGCAATGCCGCAGAGGTCAGAAGAGGGTGTTGGATTCCCCTGGAACTGGAGCCAAAGATGGTTCTCAGCCACCATGTGGGTGCTGGGGATTGAACCCAGGTCCTCTGCAAGAGCAGTTGGTGTTCCCAACTGCTAGGCCATCTCTCCAGCCCTTAAACATAAGTTTTTGCATTCAAAAGAATATTGGGCAGCAGTTCTCTAGCAGTGTGCTTCTTTGGATTTGATAATAATAATAGCCATGTAAAAAGGATTGAGAGGTAATCTTTTTTGATTTTAAAGAATTTGAGAATAATTGTATTAGCTGCTTAAGAAGTGAAGGCGTGGTGGTACACACCTATAATCCCAGCACTCAGGAGGCAGCGGCAGGTGGATCTCTGAGTTCAAGGCCAGCCTGGTCTACAAAGCAAGTTCCAGGACAGCTGAATTGAAACAGACCAGTAATTGAATAAGGAAATTCAAAAATTAATAGAAAGACTCATTGGCTTATAACCAGTGTGAGAATGCCCACTTTAACATCGAAAAGAGTTCAGGGATTATAGGCATGTGTCCCCAGGCTCAGCTTTCAAAAAGCAACACTTGAATTGGTGAAGTGACTCAGCAGATAAAGATGCTTGCCATGCAGGCCTGGCAACATGGCTGCAATCCACAGAACCTGGGTAAAGGTGGAAGGACAGAATTGATCCACAAGGTTGTCCTCTGAATTCCACATGCATGTGTACTCACATGCACATACACACAATAGTAACAATGATAAGAAAGGAACTCTTGCCAGGTGTGGTGGCACACACCTTTAATCCCAGCTTTGGGAGGCAGAGGCAGGTGGATCTCTGAGTTCAAGGCCAGCCTGATCTACATAGTGAGTTCCAGGCCAGCTGGGACTAAAAGGGATACCCTGTCTCAAAAAAAAAAAAAGAAAAGAAAAGAAAAGAAAATATACTTAGCTAACCCCTCATCTGTGTGGGTTCCAAACTACTGGTTCAACCGATATTCAGGAAAATCCCGTGTGGAACATGGGAGAACTTTTTCTTGCCATTATTCCTTAAACAATATAGCGCAACAGTGCTTTGCATATCATCCTCATGGTACCAGGAATTCTAAAGACTATGGGGAATGGTACAGCCTGTGAGGGTATGTGCAGAGCTTCCGTGCACCCACACCATCTTGCAAGGCCATCAGTCTTGGTATCTGCAGGGCCTGGAACATTGCTCCCATGGATTCTGAGAGCCTCTGTATTCGGATGAGCCCTGTGTGACTTAACTATTCCCATTAACCTGGTTTTTCATGTTTCGTAAGATTCACTTCCAGAAGTGGAACTTAAGGAACAAAGGGCAGAAACATTTTAAAGGTTTGAATGTCCTTCTCGACTTCCCTCCAGCAGCTGCAACAGAGACCTGTTCCCTAATAGGGAAGAGAGCTGGGCCTTAGGCTTTGGGAGACAGTCACCCACCCACAGCTTGTCCTCAGGCTGCTTCTTTCTCACTGCTTCTGTTTCTCTGTCAAATTTCATACTTCGTTTGGGGCTGGAGAGATGGCTCAATGGTTAAGAGAACTGCTCTTGCAGAGGACCCGGGTTTGATCCCCAGCACCCACATGGTGGCTGAGAACCATCTCCAAGGGAATCCAACACCCTCTTCTGACCTCCACGGCATTTCCTACATGCAGACAGTACATAAAAATAAATAAATAAAAATTTAAAAATATAAATAAATAAATAAATAAATAAATAAATAAATAGAACCATCTTTAAGCCAGGTGGGGTGGTGCATGCCTTTAATCCTAGCACTTGGGAGGCAGAGGCAGGTGGATCTCTGTGAGTTCAAGGCAAGCCTGGTCTACAGAGTGAGCTCCAGGCCAGCTGGGACTATAGGGAGATCCTGTCTCAAAAAAAAACAAACCCTATTCTGAATTGTCATTGTGGCTTTCCATTTCTTTAGGGTCTATTATTGGAACTTTATTAGTTTATTCTGAACAGATCATGATTCCTTGACATTGGGGGCAGGATGGGAAGACACACTTTTTCCTTGCACTGTTGTCTGTATATCTGAGGAGGAGCTCCTCTGCTGGCCTGTGGAGATATTCTTTGTTAAGGATAGACATTTCGTATTTAGCATCCGACTATGAAGGGACCAGATGACCTGGGAAGGCAGAGTTTGTTATGGGTCCCTAGTTGGGGAGGCTGCTACCTTTGTACTGATGTTGGATGGGGCTACTGGCTGGGCTACAATTGCTCCGTGTGACCACTGCCTAAACTCTACTATTAGGTTGAATTCTTAGCTGTGTGTACTATGACAACTTCTGGTTAGATTGATCACTACATGTATTCACTGACTGGAAAGAATATATAGCTCGAGAGGCTTTGTTCTTAGAAATGCATGATTGAAGGGCTGGAGAGATGGCTCAGTGGTTAAGAGCACCAGCTACTCTCCAGAGGACCAGGGTTGGATTCCCAGCATCCGCATGATGGCTAACAACCATCTATGCCTCCAGTTTCAGGGGAATCCAATGCCTTCTTCTGGCTTTGTGGGCATTGCATGACACAGGTACACTTACACACTTGCAGTCAATACACTCATACATACAAAATAAAAATAATAAAAAAGAAATGCATGGTTGAGGATTGCTCACATCAGAGTGTGGCCATGGGTAATATTTTGGCTGAGCTGAGCAATCTTATCCCATACACATCTCTGAAAGGTCACAGGAGGAGTCTCCCTACCTCTTTCCCACCATGAATATGGTCATTAGGTAGGCATTTAGGGTCCGTGGAGGTGCTGCTTGGCTTCCTATATCTAACAGGTCTAGCCCTTCATCCTCCCTCTGCCTTGGAGGTGTCATTGGGATAGACTCTGGAAACTAGCTATTTAGAGATTCAAAGTAGGTTCCCATGATGCTTCTGAAGGCGACTATTCTAAATCAGGTGAGGCTGTGAAACTGGCTTGTGTCTTGAACAGAGCACTACAGCTGCCAGGAACAGAGGTCATGTCCTGGTTTCTATGACCTTTTCTTCCTTCCTTGAAGCTGGACCATAAGTCTGCTATTACCCCAGTGTATTGCTTGAGCTGAGACTGGAGTGGGCTTCTTGGGAAGCACAGTGGAATTCCCAAGAAGCTCTGTGGCTGCCCCCCAGTTCTTTCTCCCCCATTAAAAACAGAGACCCAGAGTCAACCTCTCCCTCTGGTGTTGTCCAAACTTGGGGAGGAAAATGGAGCGACATGGTCCAAGTAAGATTGGTTTTATACTTCTAATTCCATTTTCACTTAGCTCCAGATATTTAGCTCAGATGTGTTTCCAAGTAATAGCTGTCAAAATATGCTTTGGTCTTTGGATAATGGATCCTTTTAAAAAAAATTTTTTTTAATTTTATTTATTTTTGTATGTGTATGAATGTACTTTCTGCATGTAGGTTTGTGCACCTGTGCCATGCAATGCCGCGGAAGTCAGAAGAGGGTCTCAGATTCCCCTGGAACTGGAGTTCTCCTGGAATTGGAGTTACAGACTATTCTTAGCCACCATGTAGGTGCTGGGGATCGAACCTGGGTCCTCTGCAAGAGCAGTCGGTGCTCTTAATTGCTAGGCTATCTCTCCAGCCCCAGATCCTTTTTTTTTTTTTTTTTTTTAATTGCAAAATGTACTGTCTTGATGTAGGTTGGTGCACCCGTGTTGTACAATGCCGCAGAGGTCAGAAAAGGGTGTCGGATTCCCCTGGAACTGGAGTTAAAGACGGTTCTTAACCACCATGTGGGTGCTGGGAATCGAACCTGGGTCCTCTGCAAGAGCAGTTGGTGCTCTTAACCACTGAGCTATCTCTCCAGCCTGGAATAATAGATCCTTAAACTTTCTGTGGGTGCCACATTCTACCATCTTGCCAGTATCACCTTCTATTTTTATTTCTTTTTTTTCTATTTTTATTTCTGTGTGTATACTTTGAAAGATTGGCAAGAAGGAAAGATGAACAAGGGATAAATTACTTAAGACAGTGCAAGCCTTCATTTGGGGCAAACACCTGCATAGGTATCTCTAAGAATCAGAGCCTGCTATCTGCTTAGAGGCTGGCGTACTTAGTTACAGGTCAGAAAGGGGGCAGCAGGGAAAGAGGTTGAAAATTTTCCTTTCTTGGCCCATAGTTTGCTGTTGCCAGAGGTAACCAGTGAGTGCTCAGTTAATGAATGTCAAGTGATTGATAAACATCTTTCCTGGCTAGCCATTGGGGGTGGGGTGGGGCTGTTGGGTACAAAGGCAAGAATCTTGAAAAACAAGTTACATTAGTTCTGGAAATCAAATTTTTGTAGTTAAAGGGTGTTATCACAGTTCAATAAAAATAATGGAGGAGCTTTACAAAAAGGTGTGGCCCTGACTAATGCCCTTAACTCTGTAGATTGCATCATACTGATAAACTTGGATATATTCCCATGCTATGTGATTGTGACATACTCTATTATATGATGTCTCGATTTAAGTAGTGTTACTACTTCCATCAGTAAATATTTTAGGGTCTTTGAAATTTGTTGTTGTTAAAAGTTTTGGAACTGGAGTCAGTGATGCACATCTGTAGTCTTGGCTACTTGACAGATAGGATTGCTGGAGCCCAGGAGGTCAAGACTAATCTGAGAAAATAATAAGACCCTAACACTTTAAAATGAATAAATAAATAATAAAAGGGCTGGCTAGTGAAATGGCTTAGCAGGTAAAAGTACTTGCTATGAAGACTAACAGTCTGAGTTCAGTGAAGAACTGACTCCCTACAGTCGTCTTTTTTTTTTTTTTTTATTTGTTTATTAATTTTTATTATATTTCTGTATGTGTATAAGCTCAAATGTACTGTCTGCATGCAGGTTTGTGCACCCGTGTCGTGCAATGCCGCGGAGGTCAGAAGAGGGTCTCGGATTCCCCTGGAACTGGAGTTCTCCTGGAACTGGAGTTTCAGACGGCTCTCGGCCGCCATGTGGGTGCTGGGGATCGAACCCGGGTCCTCTGTAAGAGCAGTCGGCGCTCTTAACCGCTAGGCCATCTCTCCAGCCCCCTTACAGTCGTCTTTTATACGTGCTCATGCTCTTAACACGATTAAAAAAAAAAGTCAAAAACTTGAAGCATGGTGGTACGTACCTAATTATGCCACCATTAGAAAGGGAAAGAGGCAGAAAGATGAGGAGTTCAAGGTCATCCCCAGATACATAGTGAATTCAAGGCCAGTTATATGAGATCCTACCTCAAATTAATAGTTTAAGTCTGAGGCTGTAGCTTAATGGTAGCAGTAGCCTGCCTGGCATCTACCAAGCCCTGAGTTTGAACTCTAGCACACGCACCCTGTCCTGACACACAGACACCCAAAGACAGCTTTGTGATACATGTTTTGATCTACTTACATATCTCTGTGATACGGAGTCTTAGAACTACTAGATAAAATACCGTGCCTTTTACTTTTTCTATTGGAAAATTCTTTTTTTCTTTTTCTTTCTTTTTTTTTTTGTCTTTTTGAGACAGGGTCTCCCTGTAGCCCCAGCTGTCCTGGAACACGTTCTGTAGACCAGGCTGGCCTTGAACTCCCAAAGATCCGCCTGCCTCTGCCCACCCTAGTGCTAGGATTAAAGGCGTGCGCCACCATGCCCAGCTGGAAAATTCTTCTTTTTGTTGTTAATTTTTATTGACCACATTTCTTAATCAAATTTAGACTCATTTCCCCATACATGCCCAGCCCTCGTGCCCCCTCCATACCAGAGTTCATGGATTCTGCCATATATGTTGAGTCCTGTCTTGTATATTTTTTTCAGTCTTTTTTATCCTTTTCGATGCAGAAGTTTACTGTTTTGGTCAGTTCTTGAACAGTTTTTTCCCTCTCTTTTTTTGTTCCCTTTAATTTTATATTACTCCAAAATATGCATACATACATTCCACACATAAATCAAAATTACAAAGTCTGGAAATAAACTATAGGTTAATTCCAAAACACATTTAGGGATTCACATTTTAACAGTAAAGTTGCATGCAGGTAGAAAGAAACATAACTTTACATTTTAAATTACATATTAAGGGGTTGGAGAGATGGCTCAGCAGTTAAGAGCATCGACTGCTCTTGCAAAGGACCTGGGTTTGATTCCCAGCACCCACATGGTGGCTAAGAGCCATCTTTAACTCCAGTTCCAGGGGAATCCGACACCCTCTCTGACCTCCATGGCATTGCACGACATGGGTGCACCAACCTACATGCAGACAGTACACTCATATACATAAAAAATAATAAAATAAATAAATTACATATTAAGTTGATGTATGTTTTAATGTACTTTTTTGAAGGTTCTATAAAAAGTTAATATAAATTTTACAATAAGTTTACAGTGTAAGCTATTCATTATTATATTTCAATAACTCAGGGATTCTATTGAAATTATTCTGTAAAGCTATCAATACTTTTTTCCTCCCCTTTGTATTACCCCAAATTATGCTCATATAATCAACACATATGTATCAAAATTATGACCTCTGGGAATGAACTGTATGTTAATTCCTAAATATGTTTTGGGATTCACATTTTTTCCCTTTGATTTTATATTAGTCTAGAATATGAATACATATTTTCCACCAATATATGGTAATTAGAATGTGTAAATATAAGTGTCAGATCAATTCTAGAGCCCATTAAGAGATTCACTTTATAATAGCACAGTTGCTTACAGATACAAAGAAATATAATAATAAAGTTGCTTAGTTTGCCTGCCAACTGGGGATTTGGTGTTAGCATCCACAAATGAGGAAAACCATTTGCTTTTCTTTTCTTTTTTTTTCTTTTCTGGGAGTGTGTTACTTCACTTAGCATAATGGCTTCAAGTTCCACCCATTTACTTGCAAAGTTCATGATGTCATCTTTCTTTACCGCTGAATAGAACTCCATTGTGAAGATGTACCACATTTTTGTTATCCAGTCATCAGTTGAGGGGCATTTGGGTTGGTTCCAGCTCTTTCCTATTGTGAAGAGAGCTGCAGTAAACATAGCTGTGCATGTATCTTTGCAGTAGGATGTGTCTTGGGGGTATATACCCAGGAGTGGTATGACTGGGTCAGGTGATAGGCTCATTTTAAGTCTTTTAAGGATTCTCCACCCTGCTTTCCAAAGTGGTTATACAAGTTTACATTCCTACCAGCAGTGGATGAGTGTTCCCCGATCCCCACCACCCCTCTAGCATTTGGTGTCTTTTGTTTTCTTGATCTTGGCTAGTCTTATTGGAATGAGATGATACCTTGGTGTTCTAGTTTGTCTTCCATTGCTGTGACAAAATACTCTGACCGACACCAACTTGAGGAGGAAAGTTTATTCAGCTTCCATCTCCCGGGTCACAGTTCATTACTTAGGCAGCCCAAGGCAGGAACTCAGGGCAGAAACCTGGAGGCAGGAGTTGAAGCACAGGCCATGGAGGAATGCTGTTCACTGGCTTGCTCCCCTGGCTCATGCCCAGCCTGCCTTCTTATATGGTACACAACAACCTGCCCAGGGTGGCACTACTCATTGTGGGCTGGGCCCTCCCACATTGTCTTACAATCAAGACAATACTCCACAGATGTGGCCACAGGCCAAACCAATGGAGCTAATTCCCCAACTGAGGCTCCCTCAACCCAGGTGTGTCAAGTTGACACCAAAGCCATCCAGCACAATTGACCCCTTGTCAACTTGACACACAAAACACATCACTACTAAACCACCACCTTTCCAGTTCTAATCCCCAAAGTATGACGTTAACATTAATCACAATCTAAGACAGTACATCCTTAAAAGCCCCACAGTCCTTAAAATGTCCAAACACTTAAAAGTTCACAGTCTATTAAAAGTCTCTTAACTGTGGGTGCTGTAAAATCCAAAACAAGTACTGTCTTATTTCAAAGGGAAGAATCAGGCACACTCAAACAAAACCTAAGTCCAGCAAAGTAGCTCAAGGCTGGACACCTGGGATTCACTCACGATCTTCTGGGCTCCAAA
>VZQC01012643.1:812917-841266 GCA_009823505.1 Rhizomys pruinosus
ATATATGTATATAAAATAAATAAATTAAAAAAAAAGTCAAATGTGGCTGGGTTTGGTGATGCACACCTTTAATCCCAGCACTCAGGAGGCAGAGGCAGGCAGATCTCTGCAGCCAGCCTTGTCTACATAGTGAGTTCCAGGACAGCTGTGGCTACAGGGAGACCCTGTCTCAAAGAGAGAGAGAAAAAAAGTCAAAATGTGTGTGGTGGTGTAAAAAAAAAAAAAAGGAAGGATCCTGCCTTGAGAGCTTTAGGCCTCATGTTACAATCTAGGGGACTTCAGTTAACTGAGACCAATGCCCTGAACACTTGGGAGACTATTGTCTCCCTTGCCCCTTGGATTACAGGGGCCAATCTCTTCTCTTGGCAAACCTGGGCTAGGGTGGAGAAACTGGCAAAGGAAAGGGAGAGGCATTTTGGCGTTGATCCACCCCTTGGCTTTTACCCTACCATAACAGCGCTAAAGACTTCTTTCCACCCAAATGCACTCCCTCCCCCAGAGGAGGGAACCTCGGGGAGAGCTTTGGGAGGCATAGAGAAGGCCACCGAAGAGAAATGGGCGGCCTTTACGAAAGAGTACACCAAGGGGACAGAGATGCGGGCAGGAGAGGGAAAGAGGAAACCAACACCCGAGTCCACCAGCCCCGCCCCAACTAAACCTCCTCCTTAAGACCATGGGGAGGGCCCAGGAAAGACGTCCTCCCCCTACGCCGCCCTTCAAGCAGATCTCAGGGACATGGACTCCTATACACAACCAGGGAGGAGAGAGGGGATAGGAGAGGCCACATATGCGGAAGTTCCTCCTAAACAGGGACTACAAGCATTTCCTGTGAATATGCCCCAGGGGGAAATCGCCCCTTGGACTGGTATCCATGGGAGGCCAAAGACCTTAAGGAGCTCTGCAAGGCAGTGGCTGAGGATGGTGCCAATTCCCCGTGGGCCACGACTCTGTTGCAGGATGTCGCCTACCACCCTTGTGTTCCTAAGGACTGGATCGACGTGGCTAAGGCCGTCCTTCCCAGCCCCATGTTCATCAAGTGGACAGCCTTTTTCAAAGAGGAATGCAGGGTTAGGGCAGAGGAGAATCCTGCCATCCCCATCACGTTTGGGATGCGCTCAGGGATGGGGGATGGGTACCACTCGGGGATCCAACAAGTCACAATCCCAGGCCCCTACTGCAATCAGGTGAGGCAGTGAGGACTGCATGCCTGGGGAAAGTTAAATGAGGGGCCTACAGAATCCCCCATTGCTGGGGTGAGGCAGAATCCTGGGGAACATCTGCCAGACTTCATTGACAGAGTCCAACAGAGCATTCACCGGAAATTCCCCGCAGGAGAACTTAGAGACAAATTCATAAGATTACTGGTATGGGAGGGGATGAACAATGACCATCGTATGGCTTGCGAAGGCCTGAAAGACCAGTCCATGAGTAGCTGGGTGATTGCATCACAAGATGTAGGCACCCAGCACCACCAGTCTCATTCTTTGGACCTTGCCCTACAGGCACAAACAATGGCAATGACTGAGGCCATTACTCAAGTGTTGACGATGCAGGGGCAGAAAGTCCAGGAAAAGGGTAGAGCAGGAGCCTGCTTCAGGTGTGGGCAAGAAGGGCACTTTAAATGGGACTGCCCTCGGGGGGGGGCAGGATGGCGCCAATGATGGGGGCCAAGCCTCCTTCCACCCCATGTCCCCAGTGCAGAAAAAGCTTCCTTTAGAAGGACTGCAGGTCGAAATTTGACCTGGAAGCCAAGCCTTTAAACTAGTCCTGGGGCGGCCTCTAGCCCCGTCATACCAAAGAGGAGCATGTCTGGAGAAACGAGGTGCCAGACATGGAGATGTGAGGACTCAGGCTCACTGGACGATCCCCCTAACCGAGGGCCTGCGTCCCCAGATGTCAGTCATCATTGGAGGTGTCAAGTTCCAATGCCTAATAGACACAGAGGCAGACAGAACAGTTTTGAGAAAGGAGGAAGTGCCCGCCACTTGGTCCCTAATGCCTGGGCCCATGGTTCTAGGGGTGGGAGGGAACTCTAGGACAGAGGAGACTTCTACCCGCATGAGATGGGTGGGCCCAGATGGAGATCAGGGCAAGATTAGACCACTAGTGGCCTGGGGCCTCACATCCAGCCTGCTAGGCCAGGACTTACTGGAGCAGATGGATGTGGTACTGACCACTGACCATAAGATGTTTTTTGAGGATCCCCTGACTGACCCCCCCCTATTCAGAAAAAGGGAAACAAGTTAAAATCTATTCCCAATCATAGAGGCCACTGCTCCCCAGTTTCCCCCTATTAGATGGAAGCTGGGTAAACCCGTTTGGGTGGAGCAGTGGCCTTTAACACAACCAAAATTAGAAGCCTTACACCAGCCAGTGGAGGAACAACTGAAGCTCGGACATATTCGCCTGACCATGAGCCCATGGAACACCCCCATCTTTGTTATCCGTAAAGCCTCAGGGTCATGGCGCATGCTCCAGGACTTGAGAAAGATAAATGATCAAATGGAGCTGTTGGAACCCCCTTGCGGGGCGTGCCCTGGATTCCTGAAATCCCTACAGATTTCACAATTGCAGTCATTGACCTTAAGGACTGTTTTTTCTCTGTTCTCCTGCACCCAGAGGACTGTAGTAAGTTTGCTTTCTCAGTGCCTTCGCTCAACTATTCACGGCCAGATCACCGATATGAGTGGGTGGTGTTACCCCAGGGTATGGCCAACAGCCCTGCATTTTGGCAACAGTACCTTGCCATCCTCCTGGCCCCCATGCTGTCGTGGAAGGATTCCCTTCTGTACCTCTATATGGATGATCTCATCATTGGCCACCAGCACCCCCATGAGTTGTGGGGACTCCTTGAAACAATATCGCAAACTTTAACGCAGGGGGGGTTCACGGTGGCACCTGAAAAGACCCAACAAATCCGCCCTTTTAAGGTACTGGGAACCCATCTTTCCCTTACAAGGGTCAGTCCTATGAAGCCTGATATAAGAATGCCAGAGCGTCTTACTCTGACACAGCTCCAGAGTCTGCTCAGAGAGATTAACTGGCTTAGGCCTTGGGTAGCTATGGCTACAGAAAAACTAACACACCACTGTTTGACTTACTGAGAGATAAGAGTCCCCAGGAGGAGATTCCTATCACACAGGAGCATCGGGAGATTTTCGGGGCTTTTCGAGAGGCTTTGCACGGCTGCTCATTGGCTAGATATCCTAAAGAATATCCTCTGTCCCTATGGGTGCTTGCAGGATCTGACTTAACTACAGCAGTAATTACTCAAGAGGGGGGGGACCCTTGGAATGGATACACACATCCACAGCAGATACGCCTCGGGTATACTCTCAGACAGACCAATTGGCAGATGCCATAATACAGGGAAGAACACAGGCGCAGAGGCATTATGGGACAGACCCCTATCACATTATCCTCCCATACAGGACATCAGACATTGAATGGCTGGCCCGCAAGCACTCGAGCCTGGCTATCTCTTTGGAAGGGTTCATGGGGAAAGTAGATAGCCACTTTGGGCCCTCTAAGTGGGCCACCTTCTTACAGAAATTTCCCCTAGAGCTCACAATGCCCCCCTGCTTTCTGAGACACCCGTACCGCACGCACTGTGCATCTTCACTGATAGATGGAGAGCCGGGTCGGCCTATGTAGCCTTTAGAGGGAACGGTCCACCCCAACTAGTCAAAGATTCCAACTGAGCCAAGGATCCGCTCAATATAAGGAGTTGCTGGCAGTTGTGATGGTGCTGCAGGACATCCATGAACCCTGTAACCTCTTCTTCGACAGCCTGTACGTAACTAACCTTTTACCCCACTTGCCACAAGCCCACATTAGGCTTGACAGCAACCCAATCTCCCCCCTCACTGTAGCACTTAAAGCCCTCTTAGAAGGAAGGAGTGCTCCGATATATCTCCAGCACCTTAGAGGACACTTGGGCCTCCCTGGCTTCTTATCTATGTGAAACACCCTAGCAGACCAGCTGGCTTTGTGGCCTAACATCTTAACAGCTCAGGAAGCTGCAAGCTTTCATGAGCTAACCCATGTAAATTGGAGAGAGCTACACCAAATGTTCCCCCAGATGCCTGTGAAGGAATTGAAAAAAATTGTCCAAACATGTAAATCTTGCCAACCCTTTCTCAGAGTACCCCCTCTTCAACCCCAAGGAGTTAACCCTCGGGGCCTGATACCTAATGCCCTCTGGTAAACAGATGTCACCCACTTCACTGCCTTTGGCAAACTTAAATATGTTTTCGTGTCCATTGATACTTACTCCAGAGCCTGCTGGGCCATGCCCCATTCTGGAGAAAGGGCCAAACATGCCCAATCCCACTTTCTCCAATGTTTTGCAACATTAGGACTGCCCCACCAAATCAAGATGGACAAAGGAACTTGCTTTGCCTCTAAGGCCCTTGCAGGCTTCTTCCAGATATGGGGTATTAAACATACTACAGAAATCCCCTACAACCCCCAGGGACAAGCCATTGTTGAAAGAAATCACCAATACCTTAAGGAACAATTACCAAAACAAAAAGGGGGAGTAAGCCCCCACCCCCAATTGGCAGAAGCTCTGTTTACTGTAAATATTTTAAATTTTTCTAAAGATATGACAGAATCCAGGTTCCAAAAACACTGGGGACACCAAGCCTCAACCCCCAGGTGAAGGTTAAATGGAAAGATCCTTTAACACAACAATGGAAAGGCCCAGACCCACTAATTACGATGGGAAGGGGCTTTGGGGTGTGTATCCTATAGGGGAGGAGGCGCCTATCTGGGTGCCAGCAAGGAACCTAAAGTTTTTGCCCATTCCCTCAGAACAGGACGATGACCAAAGACAAACTAACCAACAAAGAAAGAAAGAGGATATGGTGGTCTCAACTCACCTTCAGAAACAAGAGAAAACACAAAGTGATAAAAAGGGCTAACCAGGCCCAAGGGCAACAGACCCTTGAGAAGCTCTTACGTGCTTTAACGCTTACAGATGGCAAGGTTCCTGAGTCTGCTGGTGGCTGCATGGGTGACGGCAGGAGTGGCAGGAGTGCTGCACAGAAACCCCCATCAACCGCAGAGAGTGACGTGGCTGGTGACCAATCCCGTCAATGGAGGGATCCTCAACAGCACCACGAATGATACCCTCCCCCTCGCATGGTGGCCACCGCTCTTCTTCAATCTCTGCGATCCGGCCCAAGGAAGTTGGGACGTGGCTGATTGGACCCCGGCTCACCTGGGGAGGCCAGAATGTAACGGACAAAAGGGATGCACCCTGCCAGTGGTGGGGGACCCTAGATCCCCGGGATGTTCTCACGTCCTCAAATGAGCTGCACTTAGGGACAGTGACATTTACGTATGCCCCAGGAGTAACCAGACTGCAAAAAAGATATCTCACTGTGGTGGGCCAGGAGACTTCTACTGTAAGTCATGGGGGTGTGAGACTACAGGATCATGCTCTTNAACAGCACCACGAATGATACCCTCCCCCTCGCATGGTGGCCACCGCTCTTCTTCAATCTCTGCGATCCGGCCCAAGGAAGTTGGGACGTGGCTGATTGGACCCCGGCTCACCTGGGGAGGCCAGAATGTAACGGACAAAAGGGATGCACCCTGCCAGTGGTGGGGGACCCTAGATCCCCGGGATGTTCTCACGTCCTCAAATGAGCTGCACTTAGGGACAGTGACATTTACGTATGCCCCAGGAGTAACCAGACTGCAAAAAAGATATCTCACTGTGGTGGGCCAGGAGACTTCTACTGTAAGTCATGGGGGTGTGAGACTACAGGATCATGCTCTTGGGTGGGGCACAAGGGAGCTATTTGGGTCACTAGGGTAAAGCCACAAAGGCCAGCAACCCCCTCTATGGGGCATGCACCAATTACCACTGCAACTCCATTCAGGTAACATTCACTGAAGAGGGCAAGAAGGGGACAGATTGGGAAGTTGGGAAGATGTGGGGTCTCAGACTATATCAATCTGGCTATGACCAGGGGCTGTTGTTTTCCATCAGGAGATAAGTGAACCCCCTTGAACAACTCACCATGGTGGGTCCAGCCGCCCCCCTCCCTGTGCAAAAAGCGATGCTCCAGGCTCCCTGGCAGGCAGCAGAGATAGGGTTGCCAGTGACCCCAGTCATTCGGGGGACCAGGTCAGGGAGCCCATTACCCCCTCTGGCACCCGCTTTGCCCACACCGGGGGACACCAGAGAATTATTGGAGGCCACTGTCAGGCTTGCCTACCTAGCCCTGAATTAAACCCCGATTTTATGAAGGATGGGGAGTGATAGGGAATTACACTTTAGAGAAAAGCCCCCACCAGTGCTGATGGGGAGATCCAGCTAGGGAGCACCCCACTGGGATGACACTCCCCGTTAATGGACCCAACTCCATGTGTGTTACTAACATGGCCTCCCCGACAACTCAATGGGGAGGGTGCACCATCGTTAACGCCTACCAGAGCAGATGGCTGGTTCCAATCAGCCATGGGCTCTACTGGTTATGCCAATTTTCCGGTCTCACCCACCGTGTAGTTACGCAAGTCATTGACGCTCTGAACAACTCCTGTGCTCTGGTTTCTGAGCTCCCTCATGTCCTGTTCCACACTGATGAGGAGAGGCAGTCCAGAAAGAACACCCGACAGATCAGGGAGCCATTCACGGTGATTGCTGTCACCTCCCTCCTAGGCTTTGGGGTAACAGGGGTGGAGCTTGGGGCCACCTCTTTAACTATGCTACACACCAAATATCAGGAATTGAGACACCAACCTGGACAGGGTAGAGTCCACTATCCGATACTTGAAAAAATCGGTCGACTCACTGGCGGCAGCAGCCCTGCAGAACCGTAGGGGACTGGACTTGGTGTTCCTGGAACAAGGGGAGGGGCTCTGTCAAGCCTCGGAGGAGGAGTGCTGCTTCTATGCTGATCACTGGGGGATTATTACAAAAAATCTTGATGAGATAAGGAAGGGAACTGAGGACAGGCAGAGAGAGTATGGGTCCACCTGGTACCAACAATGGTTTGATTGGTCCCCCTGGCTGACCACTCTTATTTCCACACTGATGGGCCCCCTCCTCATAATTTCATTCCTGTGCATACTTGGGCCCTGCCTCTTTAACAGGCTAACCAGGCTGATCAGAGAAAAGGCCCAGGAGGTACAACTCATGGCCCTTAGGTCGCGCTATGACCAGCTGGAACCTGAAGACTTCCACACACTGTAAGGTGAACCTTACATAAGGTGCCTCAATGGTCAACCTCTGAGGAGGTGCCACACCTCTACCTTGGAAAGAGGTGGGTTATAAAAGAAAAAAGGGGGGCTGGAGAGATAGCCTAGCGGTTAAGAGCGCCGACCGCTCTTGCAGAGGACTCGGGTTCGATCTCCAGCGCTCACAGGGCGACTAAGAACCATCTATAACTCCAATTCCAGGAGAACTCCAGTTCCAGGGGAATCCGAGACCCTCTTCTGACCTCTGCAGCATTGCACGACATGGGTGCACAGACCTACATGCAGACAGTACATTCATACACATACGAAAATAAAAAAATAAAATAAACTGTGTTTTAATTATCTTATGAAGTAGTGGGTTTCCAATAAGGTCTGTTCTTACATCCTTACTTTTGGTTAACCCTCCCCTGGTTCCCGTCCCCACTTAAATCTTTCCTCTACCACCCCCAGTATTCCCTTCTTTCATATCACATGTGTTCTAATATCCTCTCCCTCATTATGGTCTCTTCCTCTTCCCTTTCTCATACTTTCCTTACTTCTACAAACACTAAAATTAAACAACTTGTTCTGGTAAGATGGCTTAGTGGGTAAAAAGGTTTGCTGTGCAGGCTTGACAATCCCTGGAATCCATGGTCTTCTACTATAAACTGACTCTTGAAAGTTGTCCTCTAACCTGCACACACACAATAAATAAAATACATTAAAATATTTTGTCTATTATTTTTATTTTATGTGTATGAATGTACTGTTTGCATATATGTAAGTGCACCTGTGTTGTGCAGTGCCCTTAGAGATCATTAGTGGGCATTGGATCCCCTGGAACTGGAGTTACAGATAGTTGTTAGTGCCATGTGGGTGCTGAGAATTAACCCTGGTCCTCTGCAAGAGCAGCCAGTGCTCTTAACCACTGAGCCATCTCTCCAGCCCCATCAAATAAAAAATTTTAAATAAAATTTAAAGATTCATATAAATCTAAATATTTGAAACTAGGATCAAAATATGAGAGAATTATGATATTTGTCTTTCTAGGCCTTTGTTATCCCACATAATAAAATTTCCAGTTAGGAGATCTCCTGAGCCCAGCGGCAGGAAGAGGGGGAGACAGGTAGGAACTGGGTGCCTCGGCGAGCCTGCTTATTGTGATCCTTTTTGGTCCTGCTGTCTTTGGTTTGATTGGCCTTTGTGGCTGTGAGGTTGGAGTTATCCTCCAAGCTGGGATTAAAGGTGTGGTCTTTGGCTTGATTAGATCTAGTGGCTGTGGGGGCAGAGTTATCCTCCAGCCGGTATTAAAGGCACGCTTGTGTGACTCTTGAGTTTGAGATCTCCTGAGCCAGCGGAAGGTGCCGGGAGGGCTGAAGAGCGCCCCCGCCCCCCCCACCAACTGAGATTATGGAAGACATCTGAGGAGGCAAGCAAAGCAAGCTTTCAACACAGTGAAGAGCACTTAGGACTCACATTGGAATACAGGCAAGGAGAGCCCATATGCCCAGGATCACGAAGAAGAGACTACTACTGGAAAGGGCAGGATACATCCTGTGCCAAGCTTTACCAACCCTATGGAAGACTCCTGCAGTGGGATCCCTCTGGGGATGCCCCAGGAAACAGAATATCAGAAACGAATTGGGAACAATATTAAAGAACTATAAGATCATAAAGAACAAATTAAAGAATACAGAAAAGAGGAATGAAGGAACTCAAGAAGGACAGGGAGAGAGAGAGAGAGAGAGAGAGAGAGAGAGAGAGAGAGAGAGAAGAGAGAATGACAAGCTCCGGAAGGAAGTAGAAACCACTGAAAAGATCCCATGCTGAAAAGAAAAAGAACACCAACAGCGAACAAAAGAGCTACAAAAAGAGATCGAGAAGCTCCAAAAAGAAATAGAAACACTAAAGAAATCAGAAGAGGAAATGAAAAAGGAAATCAAACACTCAGCCATTCAAGAGGAAAGGAATGAAAAAAGCCTCAGAAGAGAATGGGAGGAAGCAGAACAAAGAATATCAGACTGGAAGATAACAGAACAACTAGAAAACCTCAAGGAAAGATTATGAAAAATTTAAAAATACACAAAAATGGAACAACCAGGAGCTGTGGGACCTAATGAAAAGATCAAACCATCGCATCATAAGGAATAGAGGAAGGAGAAGAATCCCAAGAGAATGGTAGTGATCACGATCCTCAACAAATAATAGATGAAAACTTCCCCAAACTAAAAAAAAAAAAAGGACAAACCAATACCAATACAAGAAGCACATAGAACTCCAACACACAAGATCAGAAAAAAATTGCTCCACGCCACATCATGTTTAAAATGCTAGACACCCCAAAACAAAGACAAAATCCTTAAAGCGACAAGAGAAAAAAAGTGACCTATAAGGGCAGGCCTATAAGGGGAAACCTATCAGAATAAAATGGACTTCTCATGCAAAACATGAAAGGCAAGAAGAAATGGAGCAAAGCATTCCCAGTGTTGAGGGACTAATGGATGCCAGCCCAGGTTACATATACCCAGCAAAAATGTCAATCATAGTGGAAGGAGAGAGGAAAATCTTCCATGACATAAACAACTTGAAAGAATACATGTCCAGAAAAACCAACCTTAGAAGAATACTTTGAAGCAATCCAAAGAACAAGAAGAAAGGAGCAACCAACCCAAGGCACCTAGAAAGGAGAAATCAATAGAAAGCATAACTGCAGAAGTAGAAACCTAAATCAAAAACCGCAGATGGAGACATAAGGCAAAAGGAAGCAACACAAACCTATCAGTCTATAACCTTAAATATTAATGGACTAAATTCCCCAATCTCAAAAGACATCAGATGGAGACTGGATTAGGAAACAGAATCCATTATATGTCTGTCTACAAGAACACATCTTACCTTCAAGGACAGGCACCAACTTAAAGTGAGGGATGGAAAAAAATATTCCAGCAAAATGGTACCAAAAAGAAAGCAGGTGTTGTTATTTTAATATCGAATTATAATAAGACTTCAAAGTAAAAGAAATCAGAGAGACAAGAAGGCCATTACATTCTCATCAAAGGAACAATCACCCAAGAAGATTTCACCAATTAATGAATATATATGCCCCAAATTCTGGTGCACCAACTTTATAAAGACAATTCTCCAGGACACAAGTCACAGACTAACCCCAGCACACTCATAGTGGGAGACTTTCAATACCCACTGAGTCCTTTGGATAGGTCAAGCAGGACAAAAAATAAACAGAGAGACATTGAACTGAACGCATATGATAACACCAAATGGACCTCATAGACATCTACCAAACGTTCCATCCTAATACCAGAGAATACACTTCTTACTTCAGACACCCACGGAACATTCTTCCAAAATCGAGCCACATCCGGGACAGAAGAACCTCCACAAATACAAAAAGATTGAAATAAATATTCGATCGCACATTCTGTCAGACCACAGTGCAATAAAGCTCAACATCAACACCAGGACAAGCCCTCCTGCCTACAAGAACACAGGGAGACTAAAAACACAGAAAAAAAAAAAAAGGAAGAGATAAAGAAAGAAATAAAAACTTTCCTGGAACTGAATGACAATGACAATACAAACACAACAAAACATATGGGATACCTTAAAAGCAGTCCTAAAGGGAAGTTTATAGCCCTGGGTGCCTACATTAGAAAAACAGAAGAGCACAAGTGAATGATCTAAGACAAAGCAACAAAAGAGAAAAAAAAAATAAAAAAACAGACAGGAAGAAATAACAAAAATCAGAGCAGAAATCAATGAAATAGAAACAAGAAAACAATAAAAAATCATGAATCCAAAAGTTTGGTTCTTTTGAAAGATAAACAAGATAGACAGAACCTCTAGCCCAGTTAACAAAAGAAAGAAGGAACAACTCACAATCAATACATCTGTGATGAAAAGGGAAATATCACAACGGACAAGGAAAAGATCAAGAAAATTATATGGGAATATTACAAGAACCTGATATTCTACCATTTGAAAACCTAGAAGAAATGGATGAATATCTGAAACCTGGGAATAATCAAAGCTTGGCCAAGAAGAGACCACGCAGCTTAAACAGACCCATAACATAGAAGAAATAGAGGATGTAGTAAGAACCTCCCAACTAAAAAAGCCCAGGCCCAGATGGTTTCATGGCAGAATTCTATAAACATTAAAAAAAACCTACAACCATTATTTCTGAAGCTGTTTGAAGTGATACGAATCAATAAAACAGAAGGAATTCTCCCAAATTCCTTCTATGAAGCCAAACATCACTCTATTACCAAAACCAGGCAAAGATCCAACTAAAAGGAGAATTATAGACCCATCTTCCCTCATGAATACAGATGCCAAAATTCTAAACAAATGCTGGCAAATCGCATACAGAACCCACATCAAGAAGATCATCCATCATGACCAAGTTGGTCATACCAGAGATGCAGGGATGGTTCAACATACAAAAAATCAATAAACATCATCAAACACATAAACAGAATCAAAGACAAAAACCACAACCATCATCTCAATTGATGCTGAAAAGCCTTTGACAAAATCCAGCATCCCTTCTGCTTAAAGTCCTAGAAGGAATGGATTGAGGGATCATTCCTCAGGTAATCAAAGCCATATACAGGAAACCACAGCCAGATATCATCCTAAATGGGGAAACAACAGAAACAGTTCCCTTTAAAGGTAGGAATCGGCTGAAGGCTTCCCCCTATCACCACTCCTCTTCAATATAGTGCTTGAAACACTTGCTAGAGGCAATAAGGCAAGAAAAGGATAATTAAAGGAGTACTAATTGGAAAGAGGAAGTCAAACTATGCCCTATTTGCTGATGATATGATTGTTTACTTAAGGGAATGCAAACAAATCCACCAGAAAACTCTAGAAACGATTAAACAGCTCAGCAAAGTGGCAGGAATACAAAATTAACCTTAAAACATCATGGCCTTTCTTTACACCAAGAAAACAAACTGGAGAAGAATTCAAAGAGACCTTCCACTCACAATAGCCTCAAAAACAATAAAATACCTAGGAACAAACCTAACCAAAAAAAAGAAAAAAAAAAAAAATAAAAAAAAAAAAAAAAAAAAAAAAAAAAAAAAAAAAAAAAAAAATCAGAAGATGGAAAAACCTCCATGCTCTGGATTGGAAAAAAAAAAAACAAAACTCTTGTATAGATTTAATGCAATCCCAATCAAATCCCCAAGAGTTTCTTCACAGGCTTGGAAACAAAAGTTCTTAAATTAATTGGAAAAACAAAAGACCCTGAATACAACAAAGCACACTGAGTGAAAAGAGCTACACAGGAGGGGAATCTCTATACCAGATTTTAAGCTATACTACAGGGCGTATAGTCATAAAAACACCCTGGTACTGGAACAAAAACACAGCTGTTGACCAATTGGAACAAATCCAAAGATCCAATCTGAGCACATACAATTTCAAGCCATCTCATTTTGAAAGGGGCCAAGAAACAGTGGAGAATAAGACAGCATCTTCAGCAAGTGGTGTTGGCAAAACTGGATCACCACTTGTAGAAGAATGAAATTAAACCCCTACCTCTCACCCTGTACAAAAGTCAACTCCAGATGGATTAAAGACCAACTGAAACCCCAAACTCTGAAGGTGATAGAAGAAAAAGTTGGCAGCAGACTACAGAGACATAGGCATAGGAAAAGATTCCTAAATCAGACAGCAGCTGCACAAGAATTAAAGGTCGACATTGACAAATGGGACCTCATCAAATTCAAAAGCTTCTGTACATCAAAAAAAAAAAAAAAACAATCAAGGAAGTGAAGAGAAATCCCACAGAGTGGAGGAAACCTTCACAGCAGATACATCTGACAAAGCATTGTTCTCCAGAATATATAACTACTCAAAAAAACAAAGAAAAAAAGAAAACAAATGACCCACTCAATAGATGGAGCAAAGAACTGAACAGAGACTTCACAAGACGAGGAATTAGAGTGTCTGAGAAACACCTCAAGAACTGCTCAACATCACTAATCATTAAGGAAATGCAAATGAAAACTAATACTTTAAAAATAATACAAAAACTGGCTAGGATCAAGAAAACAAATGATACAAGTGCTGGAGAAGTGGGGAAAGGGGAACCTCATCCACTGCTGGTGGGAATGTAAACTCGTACAGCCACTATGGAAAGCGGTGTGGAGAACCCTTGGAAGACTTGGAATGAACTTGCCACCCGACCCAGCCTGATCCACCTGGGCATGTACCCTCAAAGACTTATGCCACCACAGATATACATGCGCGGCCATGTTTATTGCAGCTTCTCTTCACCGATAGCAAGGGAGTCTGGAACCAACCTAAATGCCCCTCAACTGATGGAGGCGTTTGAGAAAAGTGTTACATCTACAACAATGGAGATATTACATGCATGGCAAGCTAAAGAAAGACGGACTTCCACGAGTTTTGCAGGGAAGAAAATGGTGGGCTGTAGAGGACATCATGCTGACTTGAAGTAACACAGTCCCAAGAAAAACAATGATGAATGTATCCCTCAGTCTTATTGTAGTGCCAAGTACCCAGTTGTAAGTATTTTTGTTGTAGGGCCCCCTGAGCGTTTGTATAATAAGCAGTGGGCAATACATATTTGGAAACACAACAGACAAACTAACAGAAAAGACTGCATCGACAAAGATATCCTGACTGGATGGTGAACTCTGCTCAAAACAGTCACTTCCCCATGAAATACTCGAGAAAGACTGAGCGATGGAAAGCATGTTTGCCAGAATGCATGACTCTGGCGGGAGAACGAGCATGGCGTACTGGGTCTTTGTGACTGTTGTGGTAAAGATGCTCGAAATAGGTAATGAATTTTTGTAAGAAATAAAACTAGATAATTATATTAAAAGTAATAATAATAAAATTTCCAGTATCATTCCGCTATTTCTCATTGTTATATTTTGCTTTTTTTTTTTTTTTTTTTTGATTTTCTTTTTTTTCAACACAGGATGAGTAAAAATTGCATGGAAATTTTTTCATTTCTCCTTAACTTATGATAGATAGCTTTGCATGGAATAAAGGAGTCAAGGGTTAAGCAGTTTGTTTTGGTTTCATAACCTGAAATAACCATTCTTCGCTGGGGCAGTGGGGCACTGCTCTTCTTACATCCAGATCAACATCCGGAGGCCATAAGAGAGTCCAGCAGTTTAGATGTTCTTCAAGTATGCATATAACTTTACTAATTCTGAAGCTTTCTCTTTTACATCTTGCAGTGCCTCTTTATCTCATTTATCTATGTGTTTTTGATCAGAAGTTTATTTGCTTTTTTTGGTTTCTTTTAGCATAGTTATAATCATTCTTTTGAGTTCTCTGGGATTTCATTTAACTTATTCTCACTAGACACCATTACTATAGGAATTGTCATTTCTGGAGGAGTCACATTGCCTTAATTTTGTGTGTGTGTTTCTTTTTCTTTTATTTCTTTTTTTGGGGGGGTATTTTTGAGACAGGGTCTCCTTAGCCCCAGCTGGCCTGGAATCCATTAATAGTAGACCAGGTTTTGGCCCTTGAACCACCAGGCTCCCACTGCCTCTGCCTACCCATAATGCTGGATTAAAGGCAATGCACCACTATGCCAGCTTCATTGTTTCTGTGAACTTGTATTTATGTGTAAAGGTTTATTTGTTGCCTTTTTTTTTTTTTTTTTGTTCTGTTTTTTTTTTTCTGCCTAGCATCCATGTAGTTCTTTAAGCACCAGTCATCTTGTGTAACTCTAGGTCTGGCCTTGAAACTCACAGAGATTCGTGACTGCCTTGCCTCACCAAGGTGCTGGGATTACAGGAATGTCGTTCACAGCAGCATATTTTTTGCTTAAAAAAAAATCAGTGTTACTGTTTCTGTTTAAGTATTTGTTGTGATCAAATGGGGCTTGTATGTGGGTGAGTTTAGGTGTGCAGTTTGGAAGGCAGTGTCTCAGTCCAGGAGCTCGGCATGTTTATTGCAACCTGCTTGTTGTTTCTTGAGTAGAATATTGACTGTGAGAACAATCACAGCTACTGGATATTGCCACTTTGCAGTATGTCAACTCGCCATATTAACAGCAATTTCCCTTTGACTTCAGTAACTGTTAGAGGATAAACAATCAAGATAATAAGGTTTGAGCTCAAATCTTAGTTAATAAGATTAGGAGTGAGAGGGAAGTAGGGTGGGTTAGGGTAGGGCTAAATATTAAATCTACTTTGAAAAGAAAAAACTTGACGGAGGTAGAATAGTCATCTCACTGGCTCCAGAAATATATTCTGTATGACTTTAATTACTTTGAATTTGTTAGGTTTGTTTTATAGCCTATAGTATGACTTACCTTGGTAACCATTTTATATGTATTTAAAAGAACTTGTGGCTTGGGCGTGTAGCTCTATATCGTAAGTTCTCAGCACTTGGGAGGCACAATAGAGTGGATCTCGTGAGTTCAAAGGCAGTATTTGGTCTATATAGTGAGTTCCATGACAGCTGGGACTACAGGGAGACCCTGTCTCAAAAAGACCAACAAAAAAAAAAAAAAGAAAAAGAAAAAAGAAAAGAATGTGTATTCTACATTGTTGAAAGAATAATTATACATTTATTGATGGTGTTATCCTTACTAATTTTCAGTCTCCTTATTTTCTGTCTTGTTTTCATTACTTAGAGAATACTTTATTAGTTTCTGTAATCAAACCCATGTAGATAACACCTTTCATATTTAATACAGTGTGTTACCCCAGTACAAATGGAAAAAAAAATAAGTTTAACATTTCTAGACCAATATGGCTGTTAATTTCTGTTCAATGCCAATTCAGCACAGTAAACTGGGATACTGTTTTCCCCCAAAGTTGACAGCACAGCTGAAGTTTTCAAAAAGTCAAATTATATATGTATGTATATGTTTATAGTTATGTAAAAAACAATAAGAGCAGTGTGTTATGCATCAACAGCAGCAAGTTTCCAGGTTTTGCAGTCATTTGAACAAAACTGTAGAGATGTCAGCACACTGCATTAAGAGAATAAAGGAGGGCCAGAGAGATAGCTCAGTGGTTAAAGCACAGACCTCTCTTGAAGAGGACCCGGGTTTGATTCCCAGCACCCACATGGCAGCTAAGAACTGTCTTTCAGCTCTTCCCCTTCCTTCCTTCCTTCCTTCCTTCCTTCCTTCCTTCCTTCCTTCCTTCCTTCCTTCCTTCCTTTCTTTCTTTCTTTCTCATGTTGGCCTCAAATTATATATATCCAAAGATGACCTTGAACTTCTGATCCTCCTGCCTCTACCTGGGTTGACGGGTATTCATCACTACATCCAGTTTATGCAAGAATCAAACCCAGGGCTTCACGTATGCAATGCAAGTACACTGCCAGCTGAGCTATATCCTCACTCCTTATTCTATCTTAATAAGCAAAGTGCATTTACTGTAGACAGTTTGTGTTCAGCTTGATAATCACTGCCTCTTAACTGAGGTGTTTTGTTTTATCTTGACCATAATTATTGATAAGTTTAGCTTAAATCCACCATCTGGTGGAGACTGTTCCTCATAAGTCTCTTGCATTTCTATATGCCTTCCTTAGTTTTTCTGCCTTCTTTTCAATTCTTTTTCTTTTCTTTCTTTTTAATGTTTTTTTCTTTTTTAAAAATTTTATTTATTTTTTATGTGTATGAATGTACTGTCTGCATATAGGTTTGTGTACCCGTGTCGTGCAATGCCACAGAGGTCAGAAGAGGGTGTCAGATTCCTCTGGAACTGGAGTTAAAGACAGTTCTCAGCCGCCATGCGGGTGCTGGGGATCGAACCCAGGTCCTCTGCAAGAGCAGTTGGTGCTCTTAACCGCTAGGCTATCTCTCCAGACCCTTCTTTTCTTTTTAACGAGGGTCTTACATTTGACTCATAATCCTCTTACTTCAGCCTCTGTGGTACTGTGATTACAAACCCGTATCGCCACATCACATCATTACAGCCTTACACTTGACCCTCTGTGGTGTTTTGTCTCCACATCCTCCCTCCTAGCCTTCCTGCACTTTTCCTGCTGTTAGATAGAAAAGCCATAGTACATCGTTACTATCCTTGGTTTAGACAAAGATTTGTTGGGACTCACACATCGTGTACCCATTGACTGGAAGTGTCCCATCTTTTCTCTTTTTCAAGAGTATGAGATTATTTTTGCCAAATGGATGTTTTCTTGGCTTTTGCTTGAGATCTTTCTATACATAGCCTTCTGATTTCTTAAAGGAGACCTGATTCCATTTATGTATCAGCTGATTCTGAAGTCTTGGCTTGAATTCAGGGTCAGCAAACTAACAGCAGGAAAGGCTGGAGAGGTCAGTAAGGACATTTCTTCTCTTATTGTTAACTTCCTTCAAACAGCAAAAGAAAGGAAAAAGTATTTTTGTGCTCCAGTCTTTATACCCTGTTTTAACTCTGGGAAGTTATCTACCCCCTTCAAAACCTACTTTTTTTTTTTTTTTTTTAAGATGGGGTCCCTGTAGCCCCAGATGGCCTGGAACTTGCTCTGTAGATCAGGCTGGTCCTGAACTCACAGAGATCCACCTACCTTTGCCTATGAGTGTTGGGATTAAAGGCATGCACCACCACATCTGGGTCAAAACCCACTTTTACACAGTTTATCACGACAGTCAAGAAGTAAAAAAAAGATGACTGACACACAACCACGATCATCCCAGTGCACAGTTTCACCTGCAGCAAGCTCATAGGCAACAAGTGGGAAGCCTACCTGGGGCTGCTGCAGGCCTGTACACCGAGGCCAATGCCCTGGACACCCTGGGCCTGAAGTGCTACTGCTGTGTCCGCATGCTGCTAGCACACATGGACTTGATGGAAAGATGCTCAGCTATGCACCCCTGGGGAACTGACTGCTGGAGCTTGCTGCTCTGCTGGCCATGGGCAGTCTGTATCACACCAGGTTCCAAATGACATGTCAGGGAGACCAGTGTCGTGCCTGGCTACAGCACTATGGCTGAGTTGTCCCACCCTGGAAGGAACTGCCCAGTAAAGATCTTTGTAGAACCCCATAAAAAAAAATGAATAAGTAAAAAAAAAAAAAAAAGATGACCAATATCATGCTTCTAGCCATGTCCTGCCATCTACTAGGCTTTGTACGTAGTATTTTATTGAGCTTACCATAACCTATGAAAAACAGTGTATTTGTCCCTTTCACTATTATAAAGTATGATACAGCAAACATCCTTGTGTATTCCTTTTGTACCTCATTAAGTACACTTCTATCAGAGATTTCTGTATTTTGAAAGAATCAATAGGTAAACCTGGTATGGTGACACATATCTGTAATTCCAGCACTTGGGAGGTAGAAGTAGGAGTATAAGAAGTTCAAAGTCATCCTAAACTGTAGAATATTTTCAACACTACCCTGGTATGGGATATTTGAGAAATTATCTCAAAAATAGACAAATGAGGGGCAGGCAAGATGGCTCAGCAGTTAAGAACACTGGCTTCTCTGGAAGAGGCCATGGGTTTGGTGCCCAGCATCTACATGGCGGCTAACAACCATCTGTAACTCCAGTTCCAGAGGGATCCCACTCCCTTTTCTGACCTCCAAGGGCATTTTATGATGCAGGTGCACTTACACACATGCAGGCAATACACTCATACACATAAAAAAATTATAAATAAATAAATAAAATACATACAAAAAGAGCCAGGCATACTGACACATATCTACAGTCCTAATACTGGGCAGGCAAAACCAGAAAGAATCTCTGGAGCTTGCTGGCCAGCTAGTCTTGCCTAATCAGTGAACTCTACTAAGTCCAGTGAGAGGTTCTGCATCAAAAGTAGAGAGTAATAAACTTCTCCACATGTGCACACACATTTGCCCATGTACATACATACACACACACACACACACACACACATGAATGAGTACACATGGCACACATAAAAATACAAAGACATACCACCATTGTGCCCACAATGGCAACAACAAAAACAAGTTAGAAAAGAATCCTAGAATAAAACTGCCTAGGGCCGAGCATCATGGGACACGCCTTTAATCCCAGCACTCAGGAGGCAGAGGCAGGCAGATCTCTGTAAGTTCAAGATCAGCCTGGTCTACAGAGAAGTTCCAGGCCAGCTGAAGCTTAAATATGGTTCTTAGCTGCCATGTGGGTGCTGGGAATCAAACCTGGGTCCTCTGCAAGAGCAATTGGCACTCTTAAATGCTGAGCCATCACTCCAGTCCCCACTTTACTTGAGACAGGGTCTTTTTACCTAATCTGAAATTTACTGATTGGGCAAGGCTGGTGGCCAGGAAGCCCCAGGGATTTTTCTCTCTCCACCTCCCAGTGTTGGGATTACAGAGATGCCTCATCATGATCAGCTTTTTCAGGGATCCCAAGGATTAAGCTCAGGTCTTTATGCTTACATGTTACTTATCTTAGAACACTTTGAATTTTTCTCCATGCTGCATAAGGGTTGCTGTAGGTTTGCCATAGACCCTTTATTCACTCAGATATTATTTGTATTCATAGTCTTTTCAGGGTTTTTAGTAAGACAGGGTGCTGATTTTGTCAAAGACCTTTTCTGTACTGATTGAAATAATGATTCTGTCCTATTTATGTGATGTAGTGCATTTGTTAATTTCCTTGTGTTGATTCACCCCTGCATCTCCAGTAAAGCTAATTTGGTCATGATTCATGAATGATCTTTCTGATTGATTTATTTATTTATTTATTTATTTATTTATTTATTTATTGGTCTTTTTGAGACAGGGTCTCCCTGTGACCCCAGCTGGCCTGGAACTCACTATGTAGGCCAGGCTAGCTGTGAAGTCACAGAGATCTGCCTGCCCCTGCCTCCTGAGTGCTGGCATTAAATTTGATGTGTTCTTAAACTAAGCCTGTAAGTATTTTACTAAGAATTTTTACATCTATGCTCAGAGTTATTGGCCTATAATTTGTTGTTGTTGTATCTTTAGTACCATGGTAATACTGGCTTCATGTGATGAGTTTGAAAGTATCTTTTCATTTTCTTTAAAGACCTGGTCAAATTTTGCAGTATGTCCATCTAGATCTGGATGCTTGTATTTTATTTGTGGGCTGGACATGGTGGCCCACTCAGGAGGCAGATGAAAGCAGATGTCTGTGAGTTCAAGGCCAGCCTGGTTTACATAGGCCAGCTGGGGTTACAGGCTCTCAAAAAGACCAAGAAAAAAAAAGCCTAAAAATACATATTTTATTTATTATTTTGATTTTATGCAATGCCAGCATGTGTGTAAGTGCCCCCATGTTGTACCATGCCCTTAGAGGTCAGAAAACAACATTGATAGATCCCTGGAATTGGAGTTATAGACAATTGTTAGCTGCCTTGGTGGTTTGAATGAGAGTGTCCCCCCATAGGCTTTAAGTATTCAGACATTTTTGTCTCCAGCTGGTGGCACTGTTCTTGGAGGTCTTAGAAGGTGTGGCTGTGCTGGAAGAAGTAAGCTATTAGGGGCAGGCTTAGTGAGTTTAACAAGCCTTGTGATCTCCAGTCTCTCTCTTTCTGCTTCCTGTGCCTATTTCAAGATGTGAACCTCGGCTTGCTGCTCCAGCCCCAGCCACCATGCTTCCCACCACAACGGACTCTAATTCTCTGGAACCATCAATCATAAGCTCAAATAAACTCTTCCTTTTATAAGTTCCCTTGCTCCTGGTGGATTTATCACAGCAACAGAAAAGTGACTAATACAGTTATTTGGTACCAGAGAGTGGGATGTTGCCTGTGAAGAACCTGACCATGTGGCTGTATGGAGAAATGTGGAAGACTTTGGAACTTTGGGCTAGAAAAGCTGTTGACTACTGTAAGCAGAGCTTAATGGGCCATTTTAGTAGAAGCCTGGAAGAAAGCATTGCTGCAAAAAATGTAGTTCCAGAGGAAAATAAAGACTTAGGCAGAAACTGGGATATTTTGATAAAGAGTCTGGCAGCAGTTTGCCCACAGCCCAAATGCTTGCCTGATGCTAAGTTGAAAAGCAATGGACTAATGTCTTTGGCAGAGGATATTTCAAGACAGCCTAATGTAGAAATGGTGGCATGGCTGTTAATGGTGAATATTATACAGATCTACAGTGAAGAAGAGAAAATGGGGCAGAAAGAAATGCAGAATGTACAGTTTGGATCTGAAAAACTGCACTAGGAAAATTAAAGGTGGGGCCAAGGCATGTGAAGGAGAGGCTCCCTTTCAGAAGGAGATTAAAGTGATTAAGGAGAGGTCTAGCTACTTACAAGTAAACAATGGAAAAAGTGAGATTAAAGTGATTAAGGAGGGGCCTTGAGATTTACAAGTAAACAACAGAAATAGTACCTTCAGGGCAAGACCACACCCAGCTAATCCTCCAGCATTTGAAAGGAAAATACTGAAAGGGTTTTCTGCTCCAACAAGTTCAGGGCAGAGAAAAGTTGCAAATGTGGTTGAAATAGGGCCAGCCATCCCAAACTTGCAGCCAAACTCGGCAGTTCATTCACGTGGTGCTGGCTTTAGGCAGAAGTTTGCAAGAGTGAAGGTCTCAGTTCTTCCTCCACGGTTTCAGAGAGCAGCTAGAGGCCAGCAGAGTGCTAGCAGGGGCCCTGACTAAAGAAGGCCCGATAGGCATATGAGCGATGAAGCCGTGAATGTGAAGCCTGGTTGGCAGCGAGACCCCAAGAAGACATTCAAGATGCCAGACCTGTGAGATATTTGCCAAGGAGAGCTCATACGGGGAGTGGTACCAGCCTAAGAAAGAGATGTATGCTGCAAGAAAAGCTGGAAGAGCTGAGCCATCAAAGCCTTTGGAAGTCAATCCCAGATTCACATGGAGCATACTGGACTTGGTTTGGAGCTTACTGGACTTGGCTTGTCCCTGCTGGTTTTCAGTCTTGTTTTGGTTCCAGTTTTTCCTCACTATGCCTCTATTCTCCTTTTGGAATGGGAATGTATATTCAGTTCCACTGTATGTTTGGAATATGTAATTTGCCTTTGATTTTACAGGAGCTTACAGTTAAGAGATTGGCCTGTGTCTCAGAAGAGATTTTGGACTATAGACTTTTGAATAGAATTGAGACTGGTAAAGACTATGGGGACTTTTAAGGTTGGACTAAATGCATTTTGCATTTTATATGGTCAGGAGCCTATGGGGGCCAGGGAGTGGAATGTGGTGGTTTGAATGAGAATGTCCCCCATAGGCTGTAAGTATTCAGACATTTTGTCTCCAGTTGGTAGCACTGTTCTTGGAGGTCTTAGAAGGTGTGGCCATGCTGGAGGAAGTATGTCACTGGGGGCAGGCTTAGTGACTTCAACAAACCTGCGGTCTCCAGTCTCTCTCGGCTTCCTATGCTCATTGTGAGATGTGACCCTTGGCTTGCTGCTCCAGCCCTGGGCACCATGCTTCCCACTACAAGGGACTCTAATTCCCTGGAACCGTCAATCGTAAGCTCAAATAAACTCTTCCTTTTATAAGTTCCCTTGGTCATGGTGGATTTATCACAGCAACAGAAAAGTCACTAATACAGCTGCCGTGTGGGTACTGGGAATTGAAGCTGGGTCCTGTGTAAGAACAGTCAGTGCTCTAAACTGCTGAACCATCTCTCCTGCCCCTATTTATTTATTTATTTATTTATTTATTTATTTATTTATTTGAGACAGGGCCTGAAACTCACTATGTAAACCAGGAGGCTGGCCTTAAACTCAGAGATCTGCCTACTTCTGCCTCCTGAGTACTGGGATTAAAGATATGTACCACCACACCTGTTTAAATTCTGTATCTTATCTTGTTTTCACTTTATTAGATCATATCTATCTAGAAATTCATGTTTCTTTTGGATTTTTCCAACTTAATGGAATATGAGTTTTTAAGGTATGTTCTTAAGATTTTCTAAATTTTGGTTGTCTTTTATGTCTCCTGGTTCATCTTTAATTTACTTATTTCTTTTAAAAATATTTTATTTTGGGGGCTGGAGAGATGGCCTAGCAGTTAAGAGCTCCGACTGCTCTTGCAGAGGAACTGGGTTCAATCCCCAGCATCCACATGGTGGCTGAGAACCGTCTGTAACTCCAATTCCAGAAGAACTCCAGTTCCAGGGGAATCCAATGCTCTCTTCTGACCTCTGTGGCATTGCACGACATGGGTGCACAAACCTACATGCAGACAATGCATTCATATAAATAAATAAATAAATTAATTAATTAATTAAAAGTTTTTAAAAATATTTTTTATTTTTATTGGTGTGTTTGTGTTTGCATATGCACATGTGTATGTGCCCACAGGAGCCAGAAGAGGGGGTCAAGGCCCTGGAGCTGGAGCTATATGTGGTTGTCTGCCTGACATGGGTGCTGGAAACCAAAATCTGGTCCTTTGCAAGAGTATCGAGTCTGCTTAACCACTGAGCCATATTGACAGCCCCAGGTCTAATTTGTTAACTTGGGTCTTCTCTTTCATTTGGTAGTTTGGCTAACAGTTTGTCAGTCTGTTTATCTTATCTTTTCAAAGCACTAACTCTTTCATTAATTCTTTGTATTGTTTTTACTGCTATTTATATTTGTGTGTTTATCACTGTCATCTCTCAAAAGGGCTTCTTCCAGTATCCTCATTAAAGTTTGATTAATGGTAATAATCTCTTTAGTTTGCTTTTGTCATGAATTGTTTTTCTTTCTCCATCAGCTGATAGTTTTGCTAGGTATAATAGCCTAGACTGACCTAGATCCAAGTTCATAAATGACATCTTTCCAGTCTTTCTAACTATCAATGTTTCTGCTATTCTGTTATTCTGATGGCCCTGCCTTTATATGTGACTCAGTGTTTCTCTTTTGCAGCTCTCAATCTACTTTCTTTGTTCTGTATGTTTAGTATTTTAAGTATAATATTGTAATAGGGTAATTTTGCAAGAGAAGACCACTCAGACACAAAGTAAGGCCAATAGAAAGTCAGCTGACAACTACACACTATATCTCCTGTCCAGGGTGTGTAGCACCAAGTCACAGTTGGGAGGCATTTATATAGGAAAAACCATATCCAGGAGTAGAAAGTTTAAGTTCCCAAGCTTAGGGTTGGAAAGCCCCTCTAACAATTTCTATTTCTCTAAATGAAAACCAAGCATAAACTACAGAAGCCATGCAGAATGAGTTAGTTTCTAAGCAACCAGGTACATGCTTACCTGTTGTCAAAACTCCTGTCCCAATTAAATAGAATTAAGCTTTTATTTTATTCCCCTACTTTGAGTTAAGTTTTAACTTTTAACTACTGGACTCAGGTGAGACTCATAATATATCGTAGCTATGGGCAATCTTGAGGTCCTTATCACAATATGGTGTGGGAAATTGCTCTTCTAGTCCCGCATATTTGGTGCTTGTATATGCCTCTTGTACTTGAATGGGCCTCTCCCTAGGTTCAGAAAATTTTATGACAAACATTATATTGAAAATATTTTCTGGGGCTGGAGAGATGGCTCAGTGGCTAAGAGCTCTAACTGCTCTTGTAGAGGACCCAGGTTCTATTCCCAACACCCACATGGTGGCTAAGAACTGCCTTTAAGCCGGGCATGGTGGCATGTGCATTTAATCCTAGAACTCAGGAGGCAGAGGCAGGCAGATCTCTGTGAGTTCAAGGCCAGCCTGGTTTACAGAGTGAGTTCCAGGCCAGCTGGGGCTACAGGAAGACCCTGTCTAAAAAAAAGAAAAAGAAAAAAGAAAAGAAAATAAAATATTTTCTTTGCTTTTTGCATGGAGTTCTTGTGTTTGTAATTCATGGATTTGGTGTTCTCAAAATGTCTCAAAGATCTTGTATGTTCTGTTGCATATGTTATTGCTGTCTTTGACCTAACATACCAATTCCTCTAATGTGTCTTTAATACCAATATTCTGTCTTCTTGATCCATTCTATTAATGATGTTCTACAGTGAGATTTTACTTATTTATTTATTTATTTATTTATTTATTTATACTTCTTGAGACAGAGTCTCCCTGTAGCCCCAGCTGGTCTAAAACTTGCTATGGAGACAAAGGCTGGCCTCCATCTGACATAGATCTCCTACCTCTGCCTCTGCCTCTATCTCTGCCTCCAGAGTGCTGGGATTAAAGGCATGTGCTACCATACTAGGCTTGAGAATTTTTTTGGTCTTTTTTTGAGACAGGGTCTTTTTTTGAGACAGGGTCTCTCTGTAGTGCCAGCTGTCCTGGAACTCACTATGTAGACCAGGCTGGCCTTGAACTCATAGAGATCCACCTCTCCCTCCTGGGTGCTGGGACTATAGGCATGTGCCACCATGACTGGCTTGGGCTTGAGATTTTTATTTGCCATACTGAAATTTTCATTTCCAGCATAATTTCAGTTTGGGTTTTCTTCAGTATTTCTATTTCCATTTTCATTAATGCCTTTTTAAAAATCCAACTGTTTTCTCTCAGAATTCATTCATATATTTATTCACATCCCTTTTTATTTCTTTAAATATATTTAACATTATTCTTTGCCTAGAATTTCATCCAAGTCACTATCATTTGGGTCATTTCCACTGGGATTGGTAGATTTTGGAGGAGACACATTGTCTTGGTTTTTCCATGTTACTTACGTGTTTGTATTTGGAATTTGTGCATTGAGAACTAGATCATTATTTGAATTTTAAAATTTTATTTAGATTACCTTCTTTCAGTTGGAAGTGTTTGCAATGTTTGGGAGAGAGTAAGTTATAGTACCTTTGAGGTATCACTTTCCTCTGTAAATTAATGTTTAGGGCATCGGTTCTATCCCCAGTCATCCCCTGAAGAAACAGTGCTGTCCCTGGTTAGACCCACTGTGAATATAGAGAAACAACTGACTATGCAACAGTCACTCCTTAACTGCTAATCCTTGATAGCAGTGTGTGTACTAATATGTTAGCTACTATGGGTGTAAGTATAAAGTAAAGAAAAGAGAAAGGAGAAAAAAAACAGGGAGAACTATAAATAGGAGGGAACTGTAGTGACCAAGAAAGTCTAGAGGATGGGGCTGGAGAGATGGCCTAGTGGTTAAGAGCGCTGACTGCTCTTGCAGAGGACCCGGGTTCGATCCCCAGCACCCACATGGCAGCTGAGAACCGTCTTGAACTCCAGTTCCAGGGGAAACCGACACCCTCTTCTGAACTCCGCGGTATTGCACGACACGGGTGCACAGACCTACATGCAGACAGTACATTCATACACATACAAAAATAAATAAAAAAAAAAATTAAAAAAAAAAAAAAGAAAGTCTAGAGGTTAAGGAAGTTTTAGCTAAAAGTAGACCGAGGAGAGGTAGACTGTGCTATCTGTTGGCATAGAATGGCTCTGTCTCTCAGGAGGCTGAGGCACGGGGTGCTGCAACTGGGTCAGACTAGTCTTTGGGGGGGAAGCAAAAGTTAAAAATAAAGAGAAAAGGGAGAGAAAAGAAAAAAGAAGCAATATAAGCATGAACAGAGCAGCCTGCTCAAATGAGACAGATGCAGAGAAAGCTGGGTGCAGAGACAGAGCATGAACATTGACTAGCCTGAGGGTTGGCTTTCAGTGGACTCTTGCACTCATTCTCTGCCACTAGGAGATCTGCTATGGGAGGTCTGTTCTTTCTGCACTGGCCTGGGATGATCTGATAACCTTATACTGTTTCACAGATGGTGACTCTAATCTGGTAACCTCTTTTTTAGCCGGGTGTGATGGTGCATGCCTTTAATCCCAACACTGGGGAGGCAGAGGCAGGCAGATCTCTGTGAGTTTAATGCCAGTCTAGTCTACCTAGTGAGTTCGAGGACAGCTAGGGCTATGGGGAGACCCTGTCTCAAAATACCAAAAAAAGTTAATTTCTTTAATGTGTATGAGTGTTTTACCTGTATGTATGTACGTGTACCATGTGTATGGTGCTCAGAAGCCAAAGAGGATGTTGGATCCTCAAGACCTAGAGTTATAGACACTTGTTAGCCACCATGTGGGTGCTGGGGACTGAACCCAGGTCCTTTACAAGAGCAGCCAGTGCTCTTAACCCATGAGCCATCTTGCCAACTGTTCTCATCTACCTCCAATTGCTATAACAAAACGCTCTGACTAATACCAACTTGGGAAGGAAAGGGTTTATTTGTCTTACATCTTCCAGGTCACAGTTTATCACTGAAGGAGCCCAAGGTAGGAACTCAGGGCAGGAACCTTGAGGCAGGAGCTGAAGCACAGGCCATGGAGGAATGCTGTTTACTGGCTTGCTGTTTACTGGCTTGCTCCCCTGGCCCATACTCAGCCTGCTTTCTTATACAGTACAGAACAACTTGCCCAAGGGGTGGTACTGCCACAGTGGGCTGGGCCCTTCCACATCACCCAACAATCAAGAAAATACCCCACAGACATGGCCACAGACCCGTCCAATGGAGGCAATCCCCCAACTGAGGCTCCCTCAACCCAGGTGTGTCAAGTTGATACTAAAGCTATCCAGGATACCAGTCCTGGTCATCACTTTGAATTTCTTCTGGTGGTTGTGAACATTGGCCCTACCCCTGTACAACTGTTGTCTGTGTCTTGCCTACTACTTGAAGTCTGTGCAGAAGTTCCAGTGAAACTTTAGTTCCCACCAGGTTTTTGGCTTACTGAGTGATGTTCATATCTGATTCAAAGCTTGTTTTCCTTAGTCCCTCAGTGTTCTCATGTCAGATTTTAACATGAAGTCAGGTTCCACTTGGTCTGCACTTCTCTAGAGCGTGCTTGCTTACCAGTGGTCTTTGGCTGTTGAACTGCAGAGACAGCAAGAGTCCTATTGAAATGTCATTTTGCTTCTGCTCTGCTGATTGTCAGTGTGGAGCATCCCCAGAAAAGGAGAGGTCTCCTAGCTTCTCCCACTGTTGCTGCTGCTGCCATGGCCTTGGCTGTCCCCCGACGTTTAGAGTATCCTTTTCTTTTTTCAATTTATTTTAATATTTTGTTGTTTTTGAGACAGGGTCTCCCTGTAGTCCCAGCTGTCCTGGAACTCACTCTGTAGACCAGGCTGGCCTTGAACTCACAAAGATCCGCCTGCCTCTGCCTCCCGAGTGCTAGGATTAAAGGCCTGTGCCACCACACCCAGCTGTAGTTTCTTTACAACATTTAGAAACCTAGTCCACTGGAATGTTTGGTTACTACTCGGCAGAGATTTTATCCTCTTGACCATAATGAACTGGTTTTCCCTAATGGGCCTTACTGCTGCCCTGTCAC
>VZQC01012643.1:847989-859317 GCA_009823505.1 Rhizomys pruinosus
TTGATGCCTTTAATTCCGACCAGCAGAAATAAAGCACCTCTAGCTCGTTCTTCTCAATGCGGTTTATTCAGGCCTTTTACAGTATTTTTACTTCCTTTTTTCTTCTTCTTGTTCTTCCTCCCCCCAAGACCAGAAAGTCCCTCTATTTATCCACCTTCCCAGCCCAGGTTGCGTGGCCTCAGTCTATTGGTATCATCTGGCCTGATCTTGTATACAGGGTGCACCTGCGCAGCTCAAACGGTGAGCGTGGCTTTACTTTGAGGTAGGAGGGAATCAGGTGTGAGTCATAAGACTCAGGTGTGAGTCATAAGACTTGGCTAAAGTCCCGGGCGCCTTCTTGGGACTGTCACCACACCCGCTCTCCACAAGGTCCAATTCCAAAGCTGTCCACCAGAAGGGGTCAATGTCTGGAGTGGACTTCTATTTCTACTCTTATGTGTGACCTTCAGGCAGAGGGTTCATTAGAAGGAGCATTGTTAGTGCTTTAAAAAAAAAAACAACTTAGGGGGCTGGAGAGATGGCCTAGCGGTTAAGAGCACCAACTGCACTTGCAGAGGACCTGGGTTCGATCCCCAGCACCCACATGGTGGCTGAGAATCGTCTGTAACTCCAATTCCAGGAGAACTCCAGTTCCAGGGGAATCTGAGACTCTCTTCTGACCTCTTCTGATCTCCTCGGCATTGCATGACACGGGTGCACAAACCTGCATGCAGACAGTACATTCATTCACACACAAAAATAAATAAAATTAAAAAAAAAAGCAAACACAAAACAGCCAGGCGTGGTGGCACTCACCTTTAATCCCAGCATTTGGGGGGCAGAGGCAGGAGGATCGCTGTGAGTTCAAGGCCAGCCTGGTCTACATAGTGAGCTCCAGGCCAGCTGGGACTACAGGGAGACCCTGTCTCAAAAAGACAAAAAAACAAAAACAAAAACACAAAATAGGGGGCTGGAGAGATGGCTCAGTGGTTAAGAGCACTGACTGCTCTTGCAGAGGACCAGGGTTCAATTCCCAGCAGGTACATGGCAGCTAAGAACCATCTTTAAGCCAGGTATGGTCGCCTTTAATCCTAGGACTCGGGAGGCAGAGGCAGGCAGATCTCTGTGAGTTCAAGGCCAGCCTGGTCTAAAGAGTGAGTTCCAAGCCAGCTGGGGCTATAGGGAGACCCTGTCTCAAAACAAACAAACAACCCCACAAAACAGCATATAAAACCAACTGCATGAAAACAATCATCATAGACACACATAATGGGATCACATGAAATCTCAGGGCATCCAGTAAAAAACAAGTAGAAACTTTAAATCCTTATCTCCTTGAGATATAAGAGAGTCTCAGTGACACAAGAGATCAGTAAGTGAAGCTTGTTATTTGTGTTTTAAGATAAACAGTGGAGGGGAACGCCCTAACTCTTGGAAATGGCTTTTTCTTTTTTTTTTTTAATGATTTTTAAATTTTTATTTATTTATGTGTATGAATGTACTGTCCGCATGTAGGTTTGTGCACCCATGTCGTGCAATGCCTTGGAGGTCAGAAGAAGAGGGTGTCAGATTCCCCTGGAACTGGAGTTCTCCTGGAATTGGAGTTACAGACGCTTCTCAGCCATGTGGATGCTGGGGATCAAACCCGAGTTCTCTGCAATAGCAGTCGGTGCTCTTAACTGCTAGGCCATCTCTCCAGCCCTGGAAATGCCTTTTTCAATGCCAGGTTAGACCAAGGAATTTAACTTTCTAATTTACAGTGAACCTAACCCATATTCTTTGAATATAGGTTATTCTATGAAGAAAGAAAACTACCTGAAATGCTCTGAGTTCCACAGTTCCAGTGGCTGTTTGTACTCTGCATTTGTCTCTAGAGATGTTCCCAATCTGTATAAGACAGCTTCTGTTCATCCAATGCAAAGTTTAAAGACATAGATGACATGTAGCAGCGTGGATTTAACCTCTCGTAAAACAAGAACATGTGGAGTCTAAATTCACTTGTTTTGGCCTTGAATGTTATGAAAACTTTTTCCTCAAGATATCGTCTAATGAGAATCCAGAATTAAACATGGAAAATTAGGGTTTCTCAAGGAGAAAAGTTAGAGTGCAATTGAGCATCAAGGAGAAGAAGGCTGGCAGAATGCCTCTTAAATCCTGTTAGCTTTTGCAGAACATGCTTAAATTGGAACAACAGAAAGCACCTTTACGAAACAGGTCAGAAATATAAAGAATAGCTTTAAGATTTCAGGATGAAGGAAACATATAGAAACAGCTATTCCCGGTGTATTTTGGATTCAAAATGTGCTACTTTGGGGAGAAGCTCTTTGATCTCTCACACAAGCCTTGTACTGTTCCATCTGACCCAGGAACAGTGTACAAATTTTCCTAGGAGATTTCTATCTTTGGCACCAGTGACACTCATAAAATATTATACGGGTCTCTGGCCAGAAAATAGAAGCAGGCAGTCCAGGGTTACATACAGCCCAAGAGCAGAGCAGATAGCGTTTAACAGTGATGGAAGAAACTCACCAGTGCTTCCTAGATATCCCAGACGAGCCCGCAGATGGCNGGACTCATTTTGCCTGGTATTTCCTTTTATTCATGAATTAATATTTTTTTAAAAAAATATGTGTGTGTGAGCGCACGTGCAGGTGCCCATGAAGGCCAGAGGCATCAGAACCCATGGAGCTGGAGTTATAGGAAGTTATGAGACACTTGACGTGGTACAGGAAACTGAACTCAGGTCCCATAGAAGACAAACAAGTGCTCTTAACTGCTGAGCCGTCTCTCCAGTCCCATGAAATTTTTAAAATGCCCAAGTATTTGTGAAATTGTGGGTAAATTTTGTTTTTAATTTGATAATACAAGTCAGACTCTGTCCTTTCTTTGGTAGGCACTGCAATGTTTTTTATGGACTCAGTATGTGGACAATTTTTACCAGTGACATTTATATTTGGATATAATTTATCTCCTTTGTTGAGTACAACATACAATTTTATTAGATCCACTTTATACTGTTGTTCACTCACATGTACGCTTATAAATCTTTTTGTCTTTTTGATCAATATGAATTATGTAAGCTATTTCATTATGATCATGCACCTTTGAGTCATCCCTATAATTCTATAATTCTGTTCATTTCTGCTTTGTATATTAGGAAGCTTTATATAAGGGCTTGGAATTTATATAATTCTATGTTTCTAGTACGTTATCCCTTTATTATGGACTGATAGCCTGTATCCCTAATAATTTTTTCACTTAAAATAACTTACAGCAGATAGAATTTTTATGTCACTGGTTCTTTTTGTTCATTGATTTTGAGAAAGTTTCTCATTATAGGAGTCCAGGCTGACCAACACTCAGTCCTCCGTCTTCAGCCTTCCAAGCCCGGGGATTATCCGCATCTACCACTGCAACCAGGAAGAAACTTTAGCTTCTTTCCCCTCAACTCTGTGTTACCTAACTACAGGTACCTCTTTAGTTTTATAGTACTTAAGGCAGTTGTTACTAATAATATTCTGCATGTCAGTATTAAAGTCAATTTACCCATGTGTTCCCCTAACATCTTGCTTATTCACTTTTCTTTACTGTTTTCCTGTGTCTTTTACATTCTACATACAGGATTCTTTTTCTCTCTGAAAAATTACTCATTTGGAATTTACTTGAGCAGGTACCTAAAAGTGGAACTCCCTCTTTATTTTTGCTTTGCCTTTATTTGTACATTACTGTGTAGTTAGAAGTAGAATTCTAGGTTTTCAGAGTCTAGTAATCCTAAGGTCTTTTTTAATTTATGGTTTTTATTGTTATTAAACTTTTTCCATACATCATACATCATTTCTCAATCAAATTTAGAGTCACTTCCCTTTCCATGCCCCCCAACCCCCCTGAGTTCCTACACTCTCCCTTACATGTCTTGCATCTTCTTGCATCTTTTTCTGAATCTTTCCAGAGTTTTTTTGTTTTTATTTTCAAAGCAGAGGCTTATTGTTTCTTGGAGAACTTCACTGTTTCAGTCTTTTTTTCCAGTTCTTTTGTTGTTATTGTTCTCTCCAACTTGTATTGCTTCAATATATACATAAATATATACATACATAAATATATTCATACATACATACATACACATATCACCTGGATTGGATTATTATTTTTTTTTTTGCTAAAAGATGTCATGTTTTCCTTAAGGAAGTGTTTGAAGGCTCCTCCTTGGCAAGCCCAAACAACCAGCAATCTTGCCCTTGTGCTCCACACTGGGGTCTTTCCCTCCCATGGTCACCCAAATGAGGTCCAGTAAGCACTCGCATAAGACAGTTTTACTGTAAACAAAGTTAATGGTCTTCTTTGAGATTCCCAGAAAATGTCTGGAAAAGGAAATGTCTGAAAAAGGAATTAAAATATTTCTTTTTCTTTCTTTTTTCTTTTCTTTTTTTGGTCTTTTTGAGACAGGGTCTCCCTTTAGTCCCAGCTGGCCTGAAGCTCACTATATAGACCACGCTGGCCTTGAACTCACAAAGATCCACCTGCCTCTGCCTCCTGAGTACTGGGATTAAAGTGTGCGCCACCACACTGAGCTAAAAATATTTCTTATAAAAGGGATATTGTCTTCATGTTAGCAACCTGCGCAGCAAATGTTAATTTTACCGGAATTCTTGCCTTTCAGCTGGTGAGAGACTTCAATTAGATTCTAGGGTGAGGGCTCTCCTTTCCTTTCCCATGGTCCCATAATTTTTTCTATCTTGCCTCTTAGTGACCCCAAGTCCATCTTTTGAGTATTAACATGAGGTTTAGGTTTGAATAGAGGGCAGCATGTTGCATAACTGCACAATCCTGGCTGTGGTGTGGTCCCACTCAACATTAATTCATTCATCATTATCTCAGCTCCAGTCCTACAAGGTGGTCAGGCAAGTTGTCAGAACTGTGAGAAGCATGTTCCTGGGAGATGAGGTTCTTTTCTGGCTGCCACTATGGTTTTAGCCTTTCCTTCTCTTACCATGAGACTCCTGGGGAAATTCCAGTTATTTGGGGGGGGATCCATTATTTCAATAGTCTGATACTCTGATGGGGAAGCATAATTGTCTCTCTTTAGAATATCTTCACTTCCAGGCTGGAGAGATGGCCTAGCGGTTAAGAGCACTGACTGCTTTTGCAGAGGAACCGGGTTCGATCCCCAGCACCCACATGGTAGCTAAGAACCGTTTGTAACTCCAATTCTGGGAGAACTCCAATTCCAGGGGAATCTGAGACCCTCTTCTGACCTCCGCGGCAGTGCACGACATGGGTGCACAAACCTACACGCAGACAGTACATTCATACACATACAAAAAAAAATTTTTTTTTAAGTAAAAAAAAAGAATATCTTCACTTCTATCAGGAAGGTTACATACACTGCAACTATCACAAATGGCTGGCTGGGGGTCTTTCTGCCCTATTTCAAGCGAAATCATGAGTAGGCAAGAACAGTTTCCTCTGCATGTGAGCCCTGAATTCTTGGGGCTTATATGTTTAGGCCCCAAGAACTAGAAACTTCCCATCAGTGAAGGAAGCTACAGAGGTTCTTCATATTACAACTCTATTTATAATGAAGTGGATAGAGCACAAGTAAGCAATAAAAGATTATTCAGACAAAGCCTTTACTTGATCTAATGTTGCAACCCTAGAGAGAAATAGAGGAAGCCTCACAGACTAACCCAACAAAACTGAGAAACAACTGGTTTAATGTGGCTAGAAAATGGGCGTGGCACACTTGGGCTCAGATTGCATTTCCATCAGTCCTAGCCTTGCATGCATGTGGCTTCCAGTGCCCCAATCACAAGTCTCATACAGATACAGCTTTCTGTCAATCACTAGTTTTTCTCTGAATCACTGTGGTGATGTGCTCCACAGTACAGGGAGAGAACAGCTTCAGGCTGGGCAGACCCATCTAGAGCTCACCAAGGCATGCCTTTCCTCAGCTAAAGTCTTCCAAAGCTGGTGTAAGTTACTTGGACCGACTGTGACTGGCTTCTCAAAGCCAGCTTTGTGGCTCTAGCAGCAGCGGCCACCATTGTAGTGCTCCTTGCAGCTGGAATAGAGTTTATTCAGAGTGAATGAGAAATGTGGAAAACAATCAGGCTGGGCAGGGGAGATGGCTCGGTTGATAAGGTGCTTGCCATGCAAATGCAAGGACCTGGTCAGTGGTTCAATCCCCATAGCCCACTAGGAAAAAGCTGGCTGCACATGGTGATCCCAGCCCTGGGGAGGTGGATGCAGAATCATCCTGGGGGCTTGCTGGCTGCCCAGTCTAACCAAGTGGTAACCTCAAAAGGTAGAGAACAATTGAGGAAGGCGTCCCAACATTGACTTTTGACCGCATGTGTGAATACACATGTGCATGTGCACCCACCCACACAGGCATACACATCCATATATGCCCACACACCCAAAACAAAAATTCAGTCAAACTTGAGAGGCTTAAAGCATCCATCAGCTGCCATTCAAGGGAGCCAAATACCTACTCCATGCAGTTTTGCTTATTCATACAAAAATAATAAAGGGTACTCACAATAAAAACCAAGGAAATTAACATTTTTAACAGCACTTTAACAATGTTATCCCCAAACTACTGAGTCCTTAGGGAGGGCTACGTTCCTGTGATCTGTCTCACTGAAGGCTCTTCCTTTACTATGAGGGCTAGTAATAATTTATACACAGAAGTGACTGTAAACAACATAACATTTCTAACTTAACCAAAACTAAAGTATCTCCAATTGAATTTCCTCTTAGTCAGATCACAAAATATTTGTTGCTATTCTAACACTACCTCACACATGGGGAAGTAGGACTGAGGGAAGTCAGCGTGCAAAGAGACAGTTGTTAAAGAAATCTTCACATTAAAAAAAATCTTCAAATTATTATTTTTTTAATTAATTTATTTTTTTATTTTTTTATCAAATCTAGACCCATGTCCCCCCCCATTCCCCCACCCCACCAGAGCTCATGCATTCTGCCAAACATGCTTTTCATCTCTTTCTCAGTCTTTCTCAATATTCTCCATGAGGAAGTTGACTGTTTTGAGCAGAAGTTCACTGTTTCAGTCAGTTCTTTGATGCAGTCCTTTCTGTTGTTGTTGTTGTTGTTGTTGTTGTTGTTGTTGCTAATATGCATTACTCCCAACTGCTTTGACAAAAGCTCAAGGGGCCATGCACAAGAAATACTTACAACTAGGTAATTGGCACTAGCATCCACAGATGAGGGATACCATTCGTCGTTTGTTTTTCTGGGACTGTGTTACTTCACTCAGCATGATGTCCTCTAGCTGCAGCCATTTTCCTGCAAAGCTCATGATGTCATCTTTCTTTACTGCTGCATAGAACTCCATTGTGTAGATGTACCACATTTTCTCTATCCACTCATCAGTTGAGGGGCATTTAGGTTGGTTCCAGCTCCTTGCTATTGTGAAGAGAGCTGAAATACAAATTATATTTTATATTTTTTTTTGAAAAAAAGAAGATCTGCCAGGTGTGGTGGCACATACCTTTAATCCTAGCACTCGGGAGGCAGAGGCAGGTGGATCTTTGTGAGTTCAAGGCCAGACTGGTCTACAGAGTGAGTTCCAGGATAGCTGGGGCCACAGGGAGACCCTGTCTCAAAAAGACAAAAAAAAAAAAGAAAGAAAGAAAGAAAGAGAAAAAGAAAAAAGTCTTGTGAAGATTGCTGGGTTCCTCCTAGGGCCTGGGAAGGAACTATAAAGGTGAGACATTTTGAAGCTTGAGCTTCATCTTCCTGGTTGATTTACCTCTTCTGTCAATTGTCAATTCTTCCATGATGGTTAGTGTTAATATTTAACTTGACGAAATCTAGAATCACCTAGGAGATGGACCTTCAGTGTGCTTGTGGGGAATTATCTTAATTGTGCTGAGAAGACCTGACCAATTAGAGTGACCCCACTCCCCAGCTATGGTCCTGGGTTGTATACATGCAGGGAACTGAGCAGCATGATCCATTCTTCTTCCTGATTCTGGATCCACGTGACCCATTGCTTTAAGCTACTACTGCTTAACTTCCCCACTAGGAACCTTGAACTGTGAGCCAAAATAAATCCATTCTCTAAAGTCAGGGCATTTTATCACAACAATAAGAAAAGAAACTAAGACAAAAATTGGTACCAAGAGGGGATATTGCTATGATAAACCTAACCATGTGGTTCTTAGTCCTTTGGGGACTATTTTGTGACTGGAATGTGGAACTTTGGGTTAGAAAAGCCCCTGAGTGTGGAAGTAGAGGTTAACGGGCTATTCTGGAGGGAACTTAGAAGCCAAGAATGCTGTGTGATATGTGGACAATGGAGGTCAGACTATGCAATTTTAGAGGGGAATAGCTCTCTTAACTGGGACCTGAGCCAGGGGCCAGTCATGTGATATTTTTTCCAAGAATCTAGTTTTATTTTGCTCATGTCCTGAGAACTTAAAAGTAGAAGAGAATATAAAGATAATAATAACAGACTGATTTGTTTCATGGACAAGACAAGCTAGTGGTTAGGTAAGAAGGCAGCTATAATTGTTATAGTGATTAATACCATTAAAAAGGATCTTGGTTCTCTGCACTAGGACAATAGGAAAGGTATCCTGAAGGCAAAGATCCATCCTTGGAGGCGCCATTGTGACAACCCAATTTCATTTAAAGGAAGAAAACCCTGACGGACATGGTGGTGCACACCTTTAATCCTAGCACTTGGGAGGCAGAGGCAGGAGGATCTTTGAGAGTTCAAGGCCAGTCTGGTCTACAGAGTTAGTTCCAGGACAGCTGGGGCTACAGGGAGACCTTGTCTTGAAAAGACCAAAAAAAAAAAAAAAAAAAAAAAAAGGAAGAAAGCCCAAGTTGAAGTGGTTTTCCACCCTCCAAAGCTGCTGCCTAGGAGAACTTTTCCCCAGGGTCAGCACACAGAAGTTGTGATGGTTAATCCTGGGTGTCAACTTGACTGGGAACAAAATAAGAGAAAAAGGTCTTCTGATTGGACCACCTCAATCCGGATGCGCCACCCAAATGTGGTGTTACCTCATCTGCCAAGCAAGGGCTAGTAGTTCAAGCCACAGCAGGGGAGCTCGGTTCCTTTTTTCCTCCCTGCGGCTTGCGCCTCTCTCATCTGGTGAGTTTGTCTTGCTGCTGTGATCAACCTTTCGGATCCCAGCGTGTACTGAGACCGGCAGATCTCCTGGAATCCATTCGGGCCTTCAGCACTAGACTGGGACTCCTGAGACATCCAGCCTTGCGGACTGAGCGGTTCCCTGGATTCCCGGCCTCTCCAGTTCGGGGCTACTGTTGAGCTCCGTCATGTGAGCAAATCAATAAATTGTATATAGTTATATATACTCATCCTGTTGCTTCTGTTTCTTTAGAGAACCCTGACTAATACAGAAGTCATGCAACTGCTCCAAGGGAGCCAGACTTCCCCAGAGCTGATGGCAGACTTGGTACTGATTTTGCAGGCATGGAAGATACAGGTCTAAGGGATGTATGGAGTCTTGCTCTGTGGTTTCAGAGTGTAGCTTATGCCAGGCAATGGATAAAAGGGTTGGAGGCCCTGCAAGGAGACTCTGAGAGGCTATTACGTGAAGCTGTAAAGTTGAGACCTAGGTTGCAGTGGAGACCCCAGGATATTGGAGATTCTAGGACCAAGGGATATATACACTGAAGAGATTGGTGGGCATAGAATGGAGCCAGGCTAGGAGATAATATATGTGTGCTAAAGACAGCAGAACTGAAGTGTGGGAGTACCCAGTCCTCTGGGGGCCCAGTTGATTACATTATGAACCTCAGATGCCAGACATGCAGGATTTGAGTTTGCCTATTCCTTATTAACACCTTGGTTCTATTTTGCAATAATATTTAGACCATGCCACTATATGTTGGAGGCATATAACTTTTTTTTCTTGTAGGAGCTCACAGTCAAGAAACTTTGGGGTTTTAAAGTTTTGGAATATTTTTCTTAATATTTTTATTTTAGGTATATGAGTGTATTGCCTGCATGCATATGAGTACAGCTATGTCATGCAATGCCCACAGTCAGAAGAAGGTGTCATCAGATTCCCCAGGAGCTGGAGTTATGGATGGTTCAGCCAACATACAGGGCTGGGAATTGAACCTGGGTCCTCTGCAAGAGCAGTCAGTGCTCTAAACTGCTGAGCCATCTCTCCAGCCCCAAAGTTTTGGAATGTTAGAGACTGGGGACTTTTTTTTTGTCTTTTGGAGACAGGGTCTCTATGCAGCCAGGTGTCCTGGAACTCACTATGTAGACCAGGCTGGTCTTGAACTCACAGAGATCTGCCTGCCTCTGCCTCCCAAGTGCTGGGATTAAAGGTGTGCAAAAATACTTTTTATAAAGGAAAAGACACTAAGACAATTCTTCTTAAACTTCCTCCTTAAAAACAAAAAAACAAACACATGAGTGGAGAATTTAGGTATTCATTCATGAAGTTATGATGGTCTAATTCTGTTAAAGACTCCAAAGGGAAAGTTGTTTCTTAAGCTTTCTGTTTTATCTGAAAAGCTCATGTACATTTATTCGAGTTATTTTCATCCAAGTTTAACATATGAACTATATTTGTTATTGTTGTTATTATTGTTATTAAAATTTTATCTTCACTGAGATCTCCTGAGGCCAGTGGAAGGTGCGGGCTGAAGAGAGCCCCCCCCAACTGGGATTATGAAGAGGCATCTAAAGGAGGCAAGCAAAGCAAGCCTTCAAGACAGTGAAGAGGCATTTATGACTCACATTGGAATACAGGCAAGGAGAAGCCCATATGCCAGGATCACAAAGAAGAGACAACATTGGAAAGGGGCAGGATACTCCCACGCCAAGCTTTAGCAACCCTATGGAAGACTCCTGCAGTGGGATCCCTCTGGGGATGCCCCAGGACACAGACATCAGAAACACAATTGGGAACATATTTAAAGCACTACAAGATTATAAAGAACAAATCAAAGAACTAAGAAAAGATAATGAGGAACTCAAGAAGGAGAGAGAGAGAGAGAGAGAGAGAGAGAGAGAGAGAGAGAGAGAGAGAATGACAAGCTCCGGAAGGAAGTAGAAACACTGAAAAGATCCCATGCTGAAAAAGATAAAGAAACCAACCAGCAAACCAAAGAGCTACAAGAAGAGATTGAGAAGCTCCAAAAAGAAGTAGAAATACTAAAGAAATCAGAAGAGGAAATGAAAAAGGAAATCAAACACTCATCCATTCAAGAGGAAAGGAATGGAAAAAGCCTCAGAAGCAGAATGGAGGAAGCAGAACAAAGAATATCAGACCTGGAAGATAACACAGAACAACTAAAAACCTCAAGGAAAGATTATGAAAAATTTAAAAATACACAAAA
>VZQC01012646.1:0-203595 GCA_009823505.1 Rhizomys pruinosus
CAAGGAGATATTGGCCAGGGGATCCAAGCCCCCACAAAAGGTAAAAGCTCCTTGCCTCCAAACTGGGATACCTGTAAGAAGAGAGGCTATAAGGCCCTGCTGTCGAAGACCTGATGTAAACATGGGAAAGATGTATTGAGACCACACTTGCAAGCATACAGATGGTCTCTGGAATACCAGAGAGTGATACCAAAGGCCACTAAACCAATAAAGCAAATACAGGTCTCCTGGAGTCAAGCAAGACTCCTCCGTCAGCACCAGCTACACCTCACCTGCCTGGAAATACTGTGCAGCAGTGGCAGGTATATGCCCGTATATCCCAAATCTAATCAGCTATTATCTCTCTCCTTGGGGGAATAACCCATGGCTGATGCCACAAGCTTACATCCTCTAATGGTTACGAGCTGTTATAAACCACAGTAAGACCCTGTCATATTTAATGGAAAAAAGTGTAATTCATGGATTAACATACCATCCAAACATCTGTGTCTATACCAAAGTAACCTACCATAACAATTAGTACTGTTTAAATACCTACATGTCGCTGGGCGTGGTGGTGCACACCTTTAATCCTAGCACTTGGGAGGCAGAGTCAGGCAGATCTTTGTGAGTTCAAAGCCATCATGGTCTACAGAGTGAGTTCCAGGACAGCTGGGGCTACAGGGAGACCCTGTCTCGAAAAAGACCAAAAAAAAAAAATACCTATATATCTAATTGCTTGTGCTTCATTAGTAGGATTGAAAGGTTATTCCTGGACAAAGTCAGCCCATGAAAGGAAACAGCCAGAATTGACCAGAGTCCAAGACAACAGCTCCAGAGAAGGTAGACTGTTTTGCTTCTCATCCACCTGTGCCCCTTTTCTGAGCCTAGGGAACAATCTGCAGAAGACGGGGCATGCTAGAATGTAAGGGCTGTGATTGGGGTGAATGGTGAAACTACAACAATATAGTCTGGACACTCATTGGATCAACATGATTGAACATATAAGCCCCCCCTGCTGGGTGTTGGGACCCATGGGCTGTGTGGGTTTGGGCACAACTGCTTGCAAATTGGTTTTAAATGAAGGATGCTTGTACTTATAAATTATCACTAATTGTTTAAAAAAATGAAGAAAAACACAGAGAAAGATGCAGGAAAGTTATGGCAGAATGCATGATCTGGGGTGGGGTGGGGTGGGAGGGGTGGGGGGAAGGGAAAGAGAAATATGCCTGAACTGAACTGGAAAATGATGTATGAAATACACAAAGAATCAATAAAAAATAAATAATAAATAAATAAATAAAATAATAAAAATAGTATTTTTATTTTTTTGTCTTTTTGAGACAGGGTCTCCCTGTAGCTCTGGCTGTCCTGGAACTCACTCTGTAGACCAGACTGGCCTTGAATTCACAGAGATCCACCTGCCTCTGCCTCTGCCTCCCAAGTGCTGGGATTAAAGGAGTGAACCACCACACCCAGCCTATGAAAATAGTATTTTTAAAAAAACAATATGAAAACTAAGTTTTTATCTTTTACACTATAACTACTAACACCACAACCAAGCAACAAAAAGGACAATACTTTGTTTTTTTGTCTTTTTGAGACAGGGTCTCTCTTTAGTCCCTGCTGGCCTGGAGCTTGCTATGTCGACGAGGCTGGCCTTGAACTCACGGGGATCCTCCTGCCTCTCCCTCCTGAGTGCTGAGATTAATGGTGTGCACCACCACACCTGGCCCAAGGCGGTTCTTAGTTACCATGTGGGTGCTGGGATTCAAACCTAGGTCCTCTGCAAGAGCAGTCAGTGCTCTTAACTGCTGAGCCATCTCTCCAGCCCCTGAACAATACATTTTTAATGATTGCTAATATTTCCTGTATTATTTCAAGTACAGGCAGTGCTCTTAACTCCTGTGCCATCTCTCCAGCCCCATAGTCTTCATTCTGGAAGGATGAAATAATTAAATGTATTTTTTAGAAGTGACACACTAATGCTATTATGAGTTAGGACAACATACAGGATCTCAGTGAAGGTTGTCAAATCTGAGGAAGGCAAAGATTCATCCTCCCCTTCCCCCGTTCCAGTTTTTTTTTTTTCAGTATTAGAGCTCAAAGTCAAAGCCTTGTGTATCCTAGGCAAGTGCTACATCCTCAGCCCCATTTTTCCTATATTATAATAATAATGTAATTATAATGTACACACAGATACACACCGTTGCTTTTCCTATTGCTGTGACAAAATAATTGACAAAAACAATTTAAGGAAAGAAGGGTTTATTTTGGTTTACAGTTTGAGGGGATAAGGTTCATCATGTTGCCGAATGCAAGGCAAGAGGAGCTTGGATTAACTTCACAATCAGGAAGCAGAGACTTGAACGTTCCTGTTCAGTGCTCTTTCTCCCTTTCCTTTAAATTCAGTCCGGTCCCCAGCCCATGAGACGGTGCCCATATTTAGGATGAATCTTCCCTCTTCAGTCAAACCCCTCTGGAATCAATCTCATACATGCACAGAGGTATGTTTCCTAGGTAATCCTAAACCCAGGCAATTTGATAATAAAGACAAATAATTGCATATGGCTACAGTTAAGGACTCTTCCTCCTATCCTGTCATTGTTTACACTGTAGGTTAATTTCATGAGTATATGTTCAGTATTTTCACCTCATGGTGGTAAAGACTGAGGTCAAGGCTAGATGTATAATAGGCAAATGCTCTACCACTGAGCTACAGTTTAGCTCAGTATTTCTTTTTGCAAGTTAAAATGAATTCATATTTCTTTTTCTCAGGTGAAAGATAATATAATATAGATTTATAGACTCATCTCTTACTGTCTTCATTTAATAATGTATCTTGCTGGGGCGTGGTGGCACATGTCTTTAATCCCAGCTCTCAGAGGCAGAGGCAGGCTGATCTCTGTGAGTTCAAGGCCAGCCTGGTCTATAAAGCGAGCTCCAGGCCAGCTGGGACTAAAGGGAGACCCTGTCTCAAAAAGACCAAAAAAATGTGTCTTATGAATGGGGAGCTCACTCAGCCAATAAAGTGCTTGCCACACAAATGTGAAAATGCTGGGTGACTGTGGGGTTCACCTGTAATCCCACTGCTCAAGGGGCAAAGCCAGGGGATCTCTGGAGCAAACTGTCTAGCTATAGTAGCCAAATCTGCACACTCTGGATTCTAGTGAGAGTTCTTGCCTCGATATGTAAGGAATATGGTAGAGAGCAATCAAAGATAACAATCTCTGGCTTCTACATGCACATGCATGCACATGTGTATACCTATATATACATATGTACCATAGATATTTAAACATGTATACACACATGCATATTTACATATACATGTGAAAGTACTAATGTATCTTGGGGAATATTCTTTTTTGTCTGTTTGTTTTTCATTTGTTTGGTTGAGACAGGATCTCTCTGTAGCCCCAGCTAGCCTAGAACTTAGATGTTGAACAGGTTAGCCTCCATTTCACAGAGGTCTGTCTGCCTCTGCCACCCAAGAACTAGGTTTAAAGGCATGTATCACCATGCATAACCCTATTTTTTTTTTAAAGACATGGTCTCATGTAGCCTGGGCTAGCCTCAAACTTGTTAGGTAGTTGAGGATAACCTTGAACTCAAGATCATTGAAAAACCTATATTAGTACATATTTTCTGTCTCTCTCTATCTCTCTGTCTCTGTTTCTCTCTTTCTCTGTCCCTCTATGCTTCTTTTCTTCCTTTTTCTCCTCTTCTTCCTCCTCTCCTTCCCCATTTTCCCTTCTTAGTTTTGAGACAGGGTTTTCTTATGTAATGTAAATTGCTTTCAACTCTCAATGAGTTTGGCCTCAAACCTCAATCTTTCTACCTCAGCCTGCCAGGTGCTGGGATTACAGGGCTGTCATGGCTCAGCTTTCTTCTTCTTATTTTTTTTTTAACATGGACCATGAAGTGGAATCTCATCACAAGCTTTCTTAGTCTTTTGTATAGCTGCAAATGTAACATTGTATGAATATACCATGATTATATAACTAGTTCCCTATTGTTAGACACATTGGCCAAGAAAGACAATACTATAATGAACAACTTTACCCATATCATTTTATCAGGTCTGGCTTATCTGTGGAATGAATTCATATCACTGAATGCAGGGTGATAGCTTACATTGTTATGCCGGGCATGGTGGTGCACACCCTCAATCCCAGCATTCGGGAGGCAGAGGCAGGCCAATCTCTGAGAGTTTAAGGCCAGCCTGCTCTACATAGTGAGTTCCAGGCTAACTGTTTGGGTGTGGGCACATGCATGCCTGGGTGTGTGGATATCAGAGGACTGTCTTCAGGATTTGGTTCTCTCCCACCACCACTAATGTTCCGGGGATTAAGCTCAGCAGCAAGTTTGCCCAGTGACCCATATCCCTGGCCTTCTTTCTCTGTCTTTTGCTTTTCTTCATCCTGAGATGTGAGGTGTTTGTGTTCTCTAATCTTCCTGCTCCTATTTTTCTGTTTCTTTTTTTTTTTTTTTACATTTTTTTATTGTTTTTATTTTTGAGTTAAAATATCAATTTCATGGGCTAGAGAAATAGCTCAGCAGTTAAGAGCACTGGCTGCTCTTTCAGAGGGTCTGGGTTCAATTTCCAGCACCCACCTGATGGCTAACAACCATCCTAAACTCTAGGGGGATCCTACACTCTATTCTGACCTCTGTGAGCATTGCATAACAGGGGTACACTTACATACATGCAGGCAATACATTCATACATATAAAATTTTTTGTCTTTTTTTTATTGATGCTTTGTGCATTTCATACATCATTTTCCAATTCAGTTCAGGCATATTTCCCTTTCCCTTCCCCCCTACCCCCACCCCATCCCAGATCATGCATTTTGCCATAACTGTCCTGCATCTTTCTCTCAGTTTTTTTTTTCATTTTTTAGCTATAAGTGATGATCCATGAGTACAAGCATCCTTCATATGAAACCAATTTGCAGGCTGTTGTGCCCAAATCCCCACAGCCCCACCATCCAGTGGGGGGTGAGGGGTTGTATGTTCAATCAAGTTGATCAAATAAGTGTCCAGACTACATTGCTGTAGTTTCACCATTCACCCCAATCGTAGCCCTTACATTCTACCACGCCTCCTCTTCCGCAGATTGTTCCCTAGGCTTAGAAAAGGGGCACAGGTGGATGAGAAGCAAAGCAGTCCACTCTCTCTGGAGCTGTTGTCTTGGACTCTGGTCAATTCTGGCTGTTTCCTTTCATGGGCTGACAGTTTGTCCAGGAATAACCTTTCGATCCTACTAATGAAGCACAAGCAGTTAGATATATAGGTATTTAAACAGCACTAATAGTTATGGTTGGTTACTTTGGGGGGCTGGAGGGATGGCCTAGCGGTTAAGAGCGCCGAACGCTCTTGCAGAGGACCCGGGTTCGATCCCCAGCACCCACATGGCGGCTGAGAACCGTCTGTGACTCCAGTTCCAGGAGAACTCCAGTTCCAGGGGAATCCGAGACCCTCTTCTGACCTCCGCGGCATCGCACGACACGGGTGCGCAGACCTGCATGCAGACAATACATTCATACACATAAAAATAAATAAATAAAAAAAAATATGACAGGGTCTTACTGTGGCTTATAACATCTCCTAACCTGTAGAGGATGTAAGCTTGTGGCATCAGCCATGGGTTATTCCTCCAAGGAGAGAGCCAATAGCCAATTAGGTTTGGGATATACAGGCATATGGCTGCCTCTGCTGCACAGTATTTCCAGGCAGGTGAGGTGTAGCTGGTGCTGACGGTGGAGTCTTGCTTGACTCAGGGAGACCCGTATTTGCTTTATTGGTTGAGTGGCCTTTGGTAACACTCTCTGTATTTTCTGTTTCTTGAGCGTGTTTGCCTGTGCTCCCGAATATTCAGCATGATTTGGTGGGAGTGCAGCAGGAATTTGATTTTCTGCTTCCTGCCGTGCCCTCTCCTTCTCAGCACTATGTGGGCAACTTATGGGGTAGGGGTATTATATTTTATTATTGCTGTGAGGTTTGGAGGGTGTCTGTCCTGATCATAGTGACTCACTTGTTGAAAATCTTCAAGAATGAATTGATCAGATTGACTTATCTGTGACAGAGTAAAAAAATGAATGAAAGTTTATGTATCATAATAACACTTTGAATTAATGAAAATAGATATATAGCTAAGTTTTATTTTATCTGCTTTAAGCATTTGTTTTCTTGAATAAACAGTAGATTTACTATATAGAAGAAATATTGCACAGGTGCCCATCTTTCCTCCTCATTCATACAGTTATCTTTCCTTGACACTATAATATTAGGGGACTCTTGTGAACTTTTCAAGTTAATCTATGCACAAATGCATCATTTTAATGTTTCAACCCTTGTAATATGCATTAAATGTAGTAAACTCATTACTTTGCATGCAAATTTTATAACTAAATGGTTGTCTCCTTGGACAGTGAACCTAATATTACAAAAATATATATACATACACAGTATATTTTCACCCTCAGTTAATTCTGAAAATCAATTTGCTCTTAAGGTTAGGTAAGTTTAATTCCTTTAATTTTTATTATTATTCTTTTTAAAAATTTTATATATTTTTTAATGTATCTGAGTGTATTGCTTGCATGAATGTAAGTGCATCTGTGCTGTGCAGTGCCCAAGGAGGTCAGAAGGGGGCATTGGATTCCCCCAGATCTGGGGTTATGGATTGTTGTTAGTCAGCATGTGGGTGCTGGGATTTGAACCTGGGTCTTCTTTGAACCAGTGTGCTTAAGCACTGAGGCATCTTTCCAGCACCTCATTGCTATTCTTAAAAAAAAAAAAAATCCAAAAATAGAATAGGCAGGTAGTATTTAGGAAATATCAGTAATTTTGTGTACTGATACATTTTTATGGAAAAGGGTGAAAAGGGCATGCTTAGAAATGTGCTTCAAGGGGCTGGAGAGATGGCTCAGTGGTTAAGAGCACCAACTGCTCTTGCAGAGGACCCGGGTTCGATTCCCAGCACCCACATGGTGGCTAAGAACCTTCTTTAACTCCAGTTCCAAGGGAATCTGACACCTTCTCCTGACCTCTGAGGCACTGCACGACACAGGTGCACCAACCTACATGCAGACAGTATACTCATACACAAAAGAAAATCATAAAAGAAAAGAAAAAGAAATGTGCTTCAAAGCTGAGATTTAAAGAGTCATCATTGGGTTCCAGTGATGTCCTTGCCCTTGCTGTTTGGCAATACAATGATACTTTCATATGACATGACTACTCAAAGATTTGCTACAGATTGTGAATTAGGAAAACTAGTCTTTGGGTATATTGGGCAAGTTATTTGACCTCCTTGGAATTCTAATTTTTTCTCTTCTAAAATCAGACCTGGGCTCTAAGATTTCAGGTTTTCAGGTTTTTAAGGTTTCAGGTTTTCTATTGAGAAAGAAAACTTATTTCCTGATCTATATATTTGGCTTAATGGACTATTGCTGCATCACACATTCTACAGATAGGAGCAGTTCCTCTCTATTATAAAATGTTTTCTCTCAGGCTGGAGAGATTGCTCAGTGGCTAAGAGCATTGACTACTTTTGTGGAGAACCTGGGTTCAGTTCCCAGCACCCAAGGGCAGCTAACAGCTGTCCATAGCTGCATTTCCAGGGGATCTGATACCCTCTTCTGACTTCCACAGGCATTGCATGCCATAGGCACACTTACCATGTATGCAGTAAAGCACTCATACACATAAAATTTAAACAAATGAGCCGGGAGTGGTGGCGCACGCCTTTAATCCCAGCACTCGAGTGGAAGAAACAGGTGGATCTCTGTGAGTTCAAGGGCAGCCTGGTCTACATAGTGAGTTCTAGGACAACTGGGGCTATAGGAAGACCTTGTCTCGAAAAAAACACATTTAAACAAATCTTTGAACTGGCATGGTGGCACACACCTTTAATATGAACACTTGGGAAGCAGAGGCAGGTGGATTTCTGTGAGTTCAAGGCCAGCCTACTCTACATACTGAGTTCTAAGCCAGCTGGGGCTACAGGAAGGCCTTGCCTCAAAAAGACCAAAATTAATTAACTAACTAACTAACTAACTAATTAATTAATTAAAATGTTTATTCCACCATGGAGATGTTTCTTATTTTAGCATGGCATGATCTGCAAGAACACTTTAGGCTCGATTGTCATTCCATTCTTTTTTGCTCATATTTGATGAGTCTAGATTCACCCTAGCAGCTGTTTATGAAACCAGACATGACTTATTGATCTGTGACCAGTGATTTCCAGAGTAATCAATGGACTAAAGAGATGTACCCAAACTCAAATCACTGAATTATTCACTAACAAAAATTAAAAAGTCCTATTTTCCTGCATTTCATTTCCAAAAGAGATATATCAGAAGGTCTGAGCATGGTGTCAACTAGAAAAAAATTCTGCAAGAAAATAATGAAGTGCCAAAGGATAGTTGAATTTTGGGGAGAAATTAGGTTAGGTCACATTGATCAAAATGACTGTGTTCATTTTGAATTAGGGACTCACAGCCACCTGACCAGAGTCTTTATATATGTAACCAGCAGCTGTTGTTCCACTGAAGAGCCACGCATGGTGCAACTTTAAGTTTCTGAAAACCCAGCTGTCATTTTCTTGTCTAACCACAAGGTAAGTGGTAAATATGCGGAGTGTGTTGATTATGAGAAATCTATGGGAAATCCCTCTTGGTGTAGGGAGAAAAGATCTGAAATTAAATACTGGCGAAGATACCAGATGTTAAATTAGTATTTGTTAATAAGACAAATATAAATAGTGGGTTAAGGTCTATAGTCATTTAATGGTAGAAGGTACTTTTTAGGAAACTTAGGACAACTTGTGTATAGGACCTTGCTTTTCTCCGCTGATATGTCAATATGCATTACTAATTTCATTATGAACTTAAGGAAATTTTTATTTACTTCCTATTTAAAAACAATAATTTAAGGCCATGTGGGGCAGAGGCAGGTGGATGGATCTCTGTGAGTTCCAGGCCAGCCTGATCTATATAACAAGTTTTAGGCCAGCCAGAGCTATACAGTGAGACCCTGTCTTCAAAAAATAAAAACAACCCCCCCCATTTCCACATTTAAAAGAAAGAGTGGCAAAAATGAATTAAGAATTATATATTTTAGGTTATCCAAATCCAGTCTAAAAAATTAGAGTCTTTGAAAAAAATTTAGAGGAATAATTATGTAAAACACCTTAATTCTTTAAGACTACTGTCTTAAGTTTAATACTTTAAAACTAAGAAATGATTGTTTAAGTTGATGAGCTAAGAATTCAAATTTTAAAATCTAATTTTTTGCTTTCAATCAATATATATGACTATACTGTAACTTTACATTTCAAATAATTCATAAGTATAGAATAAAATGTAAATGTTTCCTTCTTATTTTTCCAAATTATACAAGGTAAACTAAGTATTATGCCCACTCCTGAAATCCTGGGACTTGGGACTTCCTCCCAAGGGAGGAAGATTGCTACTTCGAGGCTTGTCTAGGCTACATAGTGAGAGCTCATCTCAAAGCAAACATTCTCAAATTATGAAACATTTACTTTCTCAAGTCTATTTAAAAGATTCTTCATACATATGTATGAAGACTAGATAACAGATAAATGAACAGATATTAATAGATAAGAGATAGATAACATAAATTAATAGATAAGTTAACATAAATATTTTAAGTAAAGACAATCCAGTTTTCTTAGGAATCTTTCCTTTTTCCCCCTCCCCTCTCCCCATTTTTGCTTCCCCTCCCTTCAAACTCCTCCATGTTTGCTACCTCCCCCACACTTGAAACAGTCTTTGTTAGATCCCTGGATCTTTACTCCTGGATTTTTTTTCTCCTTGTTCATTTAGCACACAAATACATCTTATCCATACATACATATATACCTTTATAGCATTTCATTTATTCAGTGGTTGAAAAATCTTACATTGAATCTATGGATTAATTAATTTGGGGAGTACTGACATCTGTTCAGTACTGAGTTTTCCAATTGCTGCTTGCTTTCCCAGTAGAGGAATCTAGGTGTGTGTCTCAGGCTGGCCTTTAACTCACCATGTAAACCTCAAATGTATGATTCTCTGCTTAAGCCTCCCAAGTACTGGGATTTACAGGCATGCACTGCCAAGCTTGAAACGCCCTGTTTGAATGGGAGTATTGCTGTACTGCTTACACTGGCCTCAGACTCCTCCTGGGCCTCCCCACAGCTGAAGCCACAGCTCAGCTCACTGAACCCAGCTCTGCTTTGTCTTTTTCTTTAGATTCACATGCCTTCTGGTCATCTCTACTTCAGCCATTTGGGTGAAATATTTATTTTATCAATTATAATTTCTCACATTGATGTGCTTCAGAAACTTTTCCTATTCTTAAGATTGCAAAACCTAATCTGTTTTGCTATTATTTTTTGAGACAGGGTCTCATATAGCCCAAGCTGGCCTTGAACTCACTGTGTAACCAAGGATGTCCTTGAACTTCTGACCTTGCTTTTACCTCCAAAGTGATGGGATTATAGGCATGAACCAGCACACCAGTTTTACAGTTTTATGCTGTAATAGAGTGCAAACCCAGAGTTTCATGCATGCTTGGCAAGTACTCTACCAATACTAAGGCATGTACTCAGACTTTATTTTTTTAACATTTTTTATCGAAGTTTTGTGCATTTTATACATTCCTCAGTCCAATCTAGACTCATCTTATCTTCCATGCCCTCCACCCCACCTGAGTTCATGCACCCTGCTATTCCTGCCTTGTATCTTTTTCTGATTTTTTTCAAAGTTTTTTTCTAAAGCAGAGGATTATTGTCCTTGCAGGAACTTTGCTGTTTCAGTTGGTTCCCTGTCCTGGTTCCTCTGCTGTTGTTGTTCCCTCCAATCTGTATTGCTTCAACATATGCATATATATGTATATATATACATATCATACCTCTACTAAAATTATATCATCTGTGCACAAACTGTCATTTCCACATCATATTTCAGGATTCACATTTTTCCTTTTTAAATTTATATTACTCTAAAATATGCCTACATATCCTCCACCCATATACCAAGATTACAAGTCTAAAAATAAATGGTGGGTTAATTCTAGAGCCTGTTAAGGGATTTACATGATCAGAGCACAGTTGCTTTCAGGGGAAGGGGTATATAACATTGATGTTGCTCAGACTTTAATACTTTTAGGAGAATCTCATTATGTAGCCCAGGCTGGCCTCAAACTCATGATCTTCTTGTTTCAGTCTCCCAAGTGTTAGATTACAGGATATGTCACTCTGTCCAGTGCAACATGATTTTCTGAGAGGAGTCTCACATTTCCCAGGCTAGCCTCAAACTCCTAGTCTCAAGTGGTCCTCCTGCCTCTGCATCCCTAGTAGCTGGGAAGACAAGCATACATCACTGTGCCTCGTTAGTAATAATTTTATTACTTAATCTCTTATATTTAATATTTTATTACATTGAGATTTATTTCATGTTTGGAGATAATTATGAAAATTATAAGAATTCAGGCTGGAGAGATGGCTCAGCGATTAAGAGCACCAACTGCTTTTGCAGAGGACTCAGGTTCGATTCCCAGCACCCAATAGTGGCTAAGAACTGTCTTTAAGCTGGTTGTGGTGGCACATGCCTTTAATCCTAGCACTCTGGAGGCAGAGGCAGGTGGATTTCTGTGAGTTCAAGGCCAGCTTGCTCTATTGAGTCAGTTCCAGGCCATCTTGGGCTATAGGAAGACCCTGTCTCAAAAAAAAATTATAAGAATTATATTTTTACTTGTATTTTTCTGGTTGATATTTATTTTGCTTTTTCAGTCTTTATCTACCTTAAAGGTTAGTGGAACTCCTTAGGGATCAGTTATTGTGGTGATCAAATACATCATGTTGTTGAGTTTTTGACATCTGACATAATGATTAGGTGGTAGTAAGACTTTAGAATTATTGAGGGGCTGGAGAGACGGCTCAGTGGTTAAGAGCACTAGGTGCTTTTGCAGAGGACCCCAGTTTAATTTACAGCACCAACATGGTAGCTAACGACCATTCATGACTCCAGTTCCAGGGGAATCTGATGCCCTCTTCTGACCTTTGTGAGCACTGCATGGTATGGGTGCACTTACACATATGCAGGCAATATACTCATCCATGTGTCACATGTGTTTAATCCCAGCACTCCAGAGGCAGAGGCAGGTGGATCTCTGTGAGTTCAAGGCCAGCCTGGTCTACAGAGCGAGCACCAGAACAGCTGGTACTAAAAGAGAGACCCTGTCTCAAAAATGCCAAAAAATAAATAAAAATAAAAATAATAAAGTATTTGAAAAAAGAAACAATTACTGAATGAATGAATTTTAAAGATTTTTAAAAATTATTTCAATGTGTGTGTCTCAGTGTGGGTATGTGCACACTGAGCCATCTTATGGGTACTGGGAACTGAACTTGGGTCCTCTGGAAGAGCAGTACCCATTCTTCCTCACTTAATCATCTCTCCAACCTTGGATGGATGAATTTTAAAATGAATAAAATTATGTAATAACATTTTCCTCTTTCATCTATGTTGTTCATATCTGGAAATCTTCTACATATTAGAAAATTTTAAGTTATTAAGTTTTTTGAGGGAGGACAGGGTTTATTTTGGTTTATGGAAATATGTCAGGGCAGGAACTAAAGCAGGGTCATGGAACAGAAGTTTCACAATGCTGTTTTCAGGCTTCGTCCCAGGGGGACACAGCTAGCTCCCTTTTTATTTGTTATTTTTGTGTACAGTCTTCACATTATTTCCCACAATCCCCCCACTCCCTCTCAATTTCTTGTTCTCTTTTTTGAGAGAAATATATATATATATTACACTAAGTGCATTTAGTGGTGTGTACTGTACCTCCCCTGTCATGTCTAGAATGCCTTAAGTGGCAGCCGCTGACTTGTCCCTCTGACTCTTATGTTCTTGCTGCCCTTACTTCCATGATGCTTCTTGAGCCTTAGGTGTATAGGCTGCATTGTGGATGTGTCACTTAGGGCCTGGGCACCTCTCTGCATTCAACCAGTTGTGAAACATTGTAGTAGTCTCTCCATTTGTTGCAAAAAGAAGCTTCCTTGATGAGTGGTGAGAGGTATACTTGTCTGTGAATATAAGGACACATACCTAGAATATGGTAAGGAATTGCATTGGTTTAGGGGAGTAGAAGTAGGTTTCTCTCTAGGGTCTATGATCTCTCAAATTATGTGTACTTGGCTATGTTTACAGTGCCACATGATTTCCCTCCCACTGACTGGACCTTAAATTAGATAGGTGTTGATTACTCCAAAGATAAAAGTGCCACTATTAAAGTGGCACCATTAAAGATAGTTTTCTGGGCCAGTCATTGTGATTCATAGGCTTCACGGCTGGGAAGGATCATTGATTGGTTTTCTCTCTTGGCAACTTGCAAAGTATCTTCTGATACTGTGAGAGCTATTCTTCAGGAAGGAGGCTTCCAGGTCAGTTCCAGTTCATGAGTGATATGAGGACATACTCTGCTTTTCCATTTAATTGTTAATTCACTGATAGAACCACATTGTAAAATGAGAGTTCACCCTGCTATTGTATATTGATCCCATCTGTGTGGAGAGACACAAGTATTGTATTAGTAATTTTTCTGTTGCTGTGATAGAACCACCATGACCAAGGGCACTTATAAAATTAAGAGTTTATTTGAGTTTACAGTTCCAGGGGAAGTAGAGCCCATAATGGCAGGGAGGTACCATGGCAGGAGGTGCCAGAGCAGAAAGCAGAGATTCACATCTTCAAGCAGGCACAGGAAACTCTAGAGCAAGCAACTAGAGACTGGCAAGGCTTTAAGAACTCTCTAAGCCTGCTCCCAGTGACGTACTTCCTCCAGCATGGCCACAACTTCTAAGATCTCCCAGAACAGTGCCACCAACTGGGGACAAAATGTCCGAATACTTGGAGCCTATGGAAGGAATTCTCATTCAAACCACCACAGGTGCCATAGATAGCCTCTACCTGCCACCATGCCCAGCTCCTCTGAGTCTTATATAAGATCATGTTAGAAAAAAAAAGCCAGGTGTTGGTGGTGCACACCTTTAATCCTAGCACTTGGGAGGCAGAGGCAGGGAGATCTCTTTGAGTTCAAAGCCAGGTCTATATAGAGAGTTCCAGTGCAACTGGGGCTATAGGGAGACCCTGTCTCAAAAAGACCAAAAAAAGCTGGGTGTGGTGGTGCATGCCTTTAATCCCAACACTCAGGAGGCAGAGGCAGGTGTATCTCCATGAGTTCAAGGCCAGCCTGGTCTACATAGTGAGTGCCAAGACAGCTGGGGCTACAGGGGGACCCTGTATCGAAAAGACAAAAAAAAAATGACAAAAAAAATCATGTGTTAGATATATAATCATGTTAGATACTAGGCCTTTCATATGAGTAGAAAAATGAGCAAAAACTGTGGAATTTATTGTAGAAATATGTAGACTAGGTAATATATTGGAATGAAAAACAGCTACATGTGGAAAAGAAGAGGATAAGAAGTAAATTGAATTAGATTATGGAGAATGACTGTTCTCTTCAGAAGCTGACATTGGAAGATTCCAGTTTCTTTAATTGTGGAGCAGAGATACTAGGGCTGGAAATTTTTCATAGTTTTGCTGAAATGAGCAAAGAACCCATGATATTTATTATCGTGTATCTTTATAAATTATCTCCTTTGGTAATCTCCATGTCTTCTGTATATTTCAGACTTAAGTTTCTAACTATGGGAGATTGGAACTTACTGGGTGGCATCCTAGAGGAAGTTCACTCCCACTCAACCATAGTGGGGAAAATCTGGCTAACTATCCTCTTTGTCTTCCGAATGTTGGTACTTGGTGTTGCTGCTGAGGATGTCTGGGATGATGAACAGTCTTCCTTTACCTGCAATACCCAGCAGCCAGGTTGCAACAATATCTGTTATGATGATGCTTTCCCTATCTCGTTGATAAGATTCTGGGTTTTGCAGATCATCTTTGTGTCTTCACCTTCTTTGGTGTATATGGGCCATGCACTTTATAGACTGAGGGACTTTGAGAAGGAAAGGCAGAAGAAAAAGTCACACCTTAGAGCTCAAATGGAGAATCCAGAGCTTGATTTGGAAGAACAACAAAGGATAGATAGGGAGCTGAGGCGACTAGAAGAGCAGAAGAGAATTCATAAAGTCCCTTTGAAAGGATGTCTGCTGCGTACTTATGTCTTACACATCTTGACAAGATCTCTGCTAGAAGTAGGGTTCATGATAGGCCAGTATATTCTCTATGGGTTTCAAATGCACCCTCTTTACAAATGTACTCAACCTCCTTGCCCCAATGCAGTGGACTGCTTCGTGTCCAGGCCCACAGAAAAGACTATCTTCATGTTCTTTATGCACAGCATTGCAGCTATCTCCCTGCTACTCAATATATTGGAAATATTTCATCTGGGCATCAGGAAAATCCTGAAGGTACTTAATGGAAAATCCAGCAGTGCACATACCGAGAATGAAACAGATCCTCCATTCCATTTGAAGACATACTCGGGGGCCCGACTGTGTTCAGCTTGTTCTTTACCTGAAAGAATCTCTCTCCTTCAATCTAATAGTAAACAGCAAGTCATCCGAGTTAATATGCCAAAGTCTAAAAGCATGTGGCGAATCCCTCAACCCAGGCAACTTGAGGTGGATGTTTCCTGCAGCAGAAGAGACTGGGCTGAGAATGATCAGGACAACGGACAGCTCCACGTTCACAGCCCTTGCCCCCATGATGGCAGCTCCAGAATTCAACACCCAGGACAGAAACCTTGTCATTCTTTCGTTGGACCCAAGAACACAATGTCCCAGTCCTGGTTAGGTGCAACGACGGCCTCTCGACCTTGTCCATTCTCTACATTAGGAACCTGGGAGCCATCTCAGGGACCGGAAGCCTCAGGTGAGAGCGACGGCAGTGCCAGGGAGAGTGGAGTCTGTATAGACAGATCAGGCCAAGGTAGTCGCAAGGCCAGCTCTCTGTCCAGACTACTGTCTGAAAAGGGACAGCTGCATAGCGATTCGGGAAGCTCACGGTCTCTGAATAGCTCCTGCTTGGATTTTCCTCACCGAGAAAACAGCTCCCCCTCACCTCTGCCATCAGCCACTGGGCACAGAGCATCAATGGTGAGTAAAGACAGCCATGCTGATCATAGTACTTCACAAGAGTTGATCCAGCGTCCCCTCTTAGGAGGGGATGTTTTGTAGGCAAAACATCTATCTCCCATGTAAGGGGAGATAGATGTTTTGCCTACATCTAAGTGCACCCATGCCTGCAGTGAGCACAGAGGCTGTAAGAGGGGATCAGATCCCCCTGGAACTGGAGTTAATGAAGGTTGTTAGCCACCATGCAGGTGCTGGGAACTGAGCCTGGGTCCTCTGCAAGAGCAACCAGTGCTCTCAGCTGCTGAACCATCTCTTTAGACCCAATTATTTTCTTAGTATTGAATTTTTTAAGAGTTCATTTATATTTTGGAAAACAGTCTTTCAACAGACTGTGACTTTTGGAGATAATTCCTTTCAGTAACTGATTCATTTTCTCATTTTCTTGCCATTGCTTTACGTAGCAGAACTTTCCATTTTAATGAAATCCATGTTATCAATTATTTCTCTTGAATTGTGCCTCTCATGTTCTATCTAAAATGTTATTATGCCTAAAGTCATACAGCTTTTCTCCTTTGTTACCTTTTGGTTTTAGTTTTGAATTTCACATTAGGTATATGATATTTGTGAAAGGTGTAAGATCAGCTTCCGGAGTTAGTTCTCTCTTTCCAGCATGGGTTCCTGGGGTTAGACGCAGATCATCCGGGCCTGGCCAGCTGGTGTTTGTAGTGCTGAGCCAGCCTGCTGGTCCTGGTACAATTTCCCTTCCCCCTTTGCTCTCTGTGTGCATTAAACCTTCTACAGTTATCTCGCAGTCTTGGATGTTCTGTTCTTTTCTCAGTGTCTCTCTCCTCTCTCCATCTTTCTCTCTCTGTCTGTTTCTTTCTTTTAAAGGTTAGTTTCTAGTTTCATGTCCTCAAGCTCACAGATTTCTTTGGTCTTTTTGAGTCAGGGTCTCCCTGTAGCCCCAGCTGGCCTGGAGCTTGCTATGCAGGCCAGACTGGCCTTGAACTCACAGAGATCTGCCTGCCTCTGCCTCCGGAGTCCTGGGATACGGGCATGCCCCACCACGCCCAGCTAGTTACAGTGTTTTTTTGTTTGTTTGTTTATTTGTTTGTTTTTTTACCTCTAGCCTTTGTGTTTAATTCTTTCCCAGAACTTCCACCTCCCTATTTGTATTAATGTCTCTTCTTTATGATTGTCTACTTTTCTAATTAGAACTCTCAGCATATTAGTCATAGTTGTTTTACATTTCTGGTCCCAAAATTCCAATATTTCTGCCAACTCTGTCAATGTTCTGATCTTTGTTTAATATCTTCAAACTGTGCTTTTGGTCCATTAGTATGCCTTGTAATTTTTTGTTGAAATATGTATGGGTAAAAGGAATAATTAAATGGGCCTTTAGTGTCCGACAGTGAGGTGTGTTCTAGAATCTCATGATTAGTTCTCAGTCTTTTGTGAACTTATACTGCTGGGTTATGAACTTTACCCAGGCTCCTACATATTTACTTTTCCCTCCTTGAGTGGACTGGAATTATTTCCCTTATCACATATGGAAGTCTAGCCAGTTGGTGTATGTGTTCCTTTTCTTCTAGATTAACTAAGCTCTGATAAGGCCTCCTAGAGTAAACCTCTTGTTGAATAGTTTCTCCAGAGGGTAGGACTTGTTAGAAAAACAGAGTTATATGGGGCGTGGTGGTGGTGTACGCCTTTAATCCTAGCACTTGGGAGGCAGAGGCAGGCGGACCTTTGTGACTTCAAGGCCAGCCTGGTCTACAGAGTGAGTTCCAGGCCAGTTGGGGCTACAGGGAAACCCTGTTCTCATAGGAAGATCAAAAAAAAAAAAAAAAAAAGAAAAGAAAAAAAAAAAGAAAAGAAAAACAGAGTTCTCTGGAGGATATGAAATGGCTACTTTCGACTTCTCCCTGCCACTAAAGATTTTCCTAGTAGCTGTTGTGAGGAACGGGGAGAGCTTTAGGAGGAGCCTTGTGAAAGTGTGGGTGCTCCTACAATGACTGGGTCCCCTGAAGCATTGACACTCATGCCCTGAGCCTCGAGCAGTCCGTCAGGAACAGTTCTCAGTCTCCTGCTCTGGCCTTGCTGCCTTCAGAGGTACTTGCTTGTGGATTTCTGCTCCTGGAAGTGTAGTTTTCTGTCCTGCCTGTCTCTAATTTGAGAGGGGGTAATGATTTTCCTTGTGACCTATCTTTTGTGACCAACATAAAGGACTTTTTTATTTTTCCATGTTTATTCAGTTTTTCCTTGTTGATAAGATAAAGCAGTTATTTTGAAATTCCTTACATGCCAGACCAGAATCCTCTTTCTTATTTCATTTTTCTCTTTCTTTATTTTTTAGTTTTCTAAGAACTGTAAATAAACCCTTTTGCTACAAATATTTCCTAACGCTGGCCACCTTTCCCCCAAGCCACTTGTGCTGTTCCCCTGTAGGACTGAGGACACCACTGAGAACGGCAGAGAACTGTAGCTTCTTGCAGATGGGGCTGCAGGGAGACCTTGTTTTAAAACAAAAAGAAGCTGGGCATGGCACATGCCTTTAATCCTAGCACTTGGGAAGGCAGAGGCAGGCAGATTGTGAGTTCAAGGCCAGGCTGGTCTACATAGCAAGTTCCAGGCCAGCTGGGGCTACAGGGAGAACCTGTCTTAAAAAGACCAAAAAAGGGAACAAAAACAAAAATAAAAACAAATTTAAAGGTGACCTGGGGCTGGGGCTAGAAAGATGACTCGGCAGTTAAGAGTACTGGCTGCTCTTGCAGGGGACCCAGGTTCAGTTCCCAGCATCCACATGGCAGCTAACAACGGTCCATAACTTGGCATGAGTGCACTTACATGCATGCAGGCATGACATTCATACACATAAAATAATTAAATAAATATAAAGTTTTAAAAAATTAATTATGGATGAAAGACCCCAAATTGTAAAACTTGGGTAAAACTACTTCAAGATAGAGGTATAGGCAAAGGTTTTCTGAAGTGGACTCTAATGGCATAGGAAATAATCCCAAGAATTGACCAATGGGATTACATGAAACTAAGAAGTAAAGGGAACAGTCAATCTACAGAATGGGAGATAATATTTGCCAATCACACATCAGACAAGGGATTAAGATCCAAAATATAGAAAGAATGGCAAAACTCAAACACAGAAAATTAAATCATCCAATAACTAAATGGGCTAATTACAGAATAGACAATTCTCAAAAGAAGAAATACAAATGGCCAATAAATACCTGAAAAAGTATCCAGCATCCTTTTTTATTTTTTATTTATTTTATTTTATTTTTTTATTTTTAGCCTCCTTAACCAGCAAGAGAAATGCAAATGAAAACTGCCCGGAGCTTTCCTCTCACTGCTCACAATAGCATCATCCAGAAAACTGCTGGAAGTGGTGGCCCACGCCTTTAATCCCAGCACTCAGGAGGCAGAGGCAGGTGGATCTCTGTGAGTTCAAGGCCAGCCTGGTCTACATAGCAAGTTCCAGGACAGCTGGAGCTACCAGAAGACCCTGTCCTAAAAAAGACAAAAAAAAAAAAATAGATAAATGTCTGTGTACACAATGGAATTTTATATAGCTGGAAATAAAAATGAAATAATGACGTTTGTAGAAAAACAGGTGCGACTGGAAGTCATTATGTTAAGTGAAATAAGCCAGACTCGGGCTGGAGAGATAGCCTAGTGGTTGAGAGCACTGACTGCTCTTGCAGAGGACCCAGGTTCGATCCCCGGCACCCACATGGTGGCTAAGAACCGTCTGTAACTCCAATTCCAGGAGAACTCCAGTTCCAGGGGAATCCAAGACCCTCTTCTGACCTCCACAGCATTGCACGACACAGGTGCACAAACCTACATGCAGACAGTACATTCATACACATACAAAAATAAATAAAATTTGAAAAAAAAAAAGAAATAAGCCAGACTCAGAAAGACAAATACCATGTTTTCTCTCATAAGCAGAACCTAGGTTTAAACTTGCATATATATTGAGGACGTGGTAGTATACACCTTTAATCCCAGTGCCCAGGAGGCAGAGGCAGGTGGGTCTCTGTGAGACTGAGGCCATTCCTGGTGTACACAGCAAGTTCTAGGCCAGCTGGGGCTTTAGGGAGACTGTCTCAAAAACAAATTGCATATACTTGAGTATATATGGGTATATTTATATATGTGTGTTTGTAGGTCATAAAACTTGAATGGGGATCATGAGAGAAGAGGAAGAGTTCTAAAGAGAGATGGGAAATAGTGAGGGGAATGGAACACATTTAATAGAGAAACAGGAGACTAACTTGGGGAAGAAAGGGAACCAGCTGGAGTTGGGAAAGAGACATTGGGAAAGACAGTGGGGAAGGGGAGGAAATGATGACAAAGTGCATGACACACACACATGACCATGTCATGAGGACAAAGTGTATGACACACGCACATGACCATGTCATGAGGACAAAGTGTATGACACACACACATGACCATGTCATGAGGACAAAGTGTATGACACACACACATGACCATGTCATGAGGACAAAGTGCATGACACACACACATGACCATGTCATGAGGACAAAGTGCATGACACACACACACACATGACCATGTTATGAGGACAAAGTGCATGACACACACACATGACCATGTTATGAGGACACTTGATTTTTTTTTGACACCTGATTTTTTTTTTTTGTAATGGGGTAATTCCACCAGAATGACTACACACGGGCATTTGGTCCCAAGTGTGTAGCCCTGAGTTGTGGTTGAAGAGTTTTATATAGAAAAACCATATTCAGGGGTGAAAAGTTTAAGTTCCCAAGCTTAGGGGTGGAAAGCCCCTCAAACAATTCCCATTCTCTAAAAGCAAGCCAAGCAGAAACCACAGAAGCCATAAATCTGCAGTCAGCTGTGTTCCTAGCTAAGGAACACACCAACCTGTTCTCAAACTCCTGCCCTACTTCAGTTGAATTAAACTTTCCTATTCCCATGCTTTGAATTCAATTTTAACTACGAGGCTTGGCTGGGACTTATAATATGGTGTAGCTATGAGCAGTCTTGGGGTGCCTCTCCACCCTTTATATACTAATCTTGGGGTGCCTCTCCATACTTTGTATACTAATCTTGGGGTGCCTCTCCATACCTTGTATACTAATCTTGGGGTGCCTCTCTACACTTAGTATACTAACCTAAAAATTAATTAAAAATAAATGTAATAATACAATCATAAAGGAACTTCTGGAAGTGGGAAAAGAGCATAGTGTATATTTTTATAGAAAAATTTGCAGTACTAAAGACCAAATTCCACTCTAAAAGTGAGCTGTCCCCACTCCAGCTTCATGGGAAGGCATTTTTTTTTTGCTCAACATTATTAACAAGGATATTTGGAGGGTGAATTGTTATGATTTATTAAACACTTTTTGAGACAGGGTCTCCCTGTAGCCCCAGTTGCAGGTACCAGAACTGGAGACTTACACCAGGCTGGCCTTGATCTCACAGAGATCTGCCTGCTTCTGCTTCCCAAGTGCTGGGATTAAAGGGTGCCACCACACCAAGCTTGCTTTATTAAACCTTTGACCCAGAAATTTTATCCAATGTATTAAAGAAGAGGAGAAATAAACAAAAAGAAAAGGAAGAGAAAAAGAACTTTTGACCCAGAAGGAAAAAAAAAGAAAAAATGAAGAGAAAAACAAAGGAAGGGAAAGAAGTTCTCCAGACCCATTTCAGCTTAGATGCGCTTCTTTGTTGTTACTCTCTGATAACTCCATTTTATGAATAGAGAAGAAAGTTCCAAAGCCACACAATTGAGTTTGGGGCAGTACAGTCCTTGGGACACAGCTGGGGCTCAATGAATATTTATTGGTCTAGTGAATGTGCTGGAACTTTGTCTTAAGTTTGTCTGAGTCAACCCTAGCTCCTTCTCTCATATTCCACCGCAGTTCCGCTCTTCCTGCAGTAGTAGCCTATCTTAAGGACCAGGTATAGATTATTATGAAATGGAGCATTGTATTTAAAATTGTATTACTTAAAACTTTTTGAGTGTGTGTGTGTGTGTGGTGGTGGTGGTGGTGCATGCACATGGTTTGGATGCCCACAGAGGACAGAAAAGGCTTTGGATACCCTGGAGCTGGAGTTACAGGCAGTTGTAAGCCATCCAGAGTGGGTTCTGGGAAACAAACTCTTATCCTCTGCAAAAGCTGGAAATGCTCTTAAGCACCAAGCCATCTCCCCAGCTCCAACATGGAGCATTTTATATTCCAGTTACTTTCTCCTTCTACATTATTAGTCAAAAATCTGGTACAGATAGTTAAGATGGAGTTCAGGAGAAGGCTGACCTTTTAGTTTTAGGTCTAAAATTTGGACAAACAACAAGAGGAAGAGGCAAAAGGAAAGGGAGATGTCAGGTGATGGTGTCAGGCAGGATAACCACTTCCATGATGCAGTCTCTGAGGAGACGTGCAGAGTTAGTCTCCGCACCAAGCTTTGTTTGGACCCTGACTATTTGGGACACAGAGTTCCAAGTGGAACTAGTGATAATTTTTGTAAGCCTTTTGAGTCTGTTTTATTTTTTTTTTTAATTTCTTTCAGAACATGCTTCTGGAACTTTCATCCATCATGAAAAAATAATGCACCAAGAGCAGTGGTTATCACAGGAGGAAAGCTATGCCTTTGTCATCTCAGATTGGAAGAACTCTACATTATCTCCAGGGAATCGATTTGGATCTAGAGTGTTCTTAAAGGCCCAGGTGTTGAAACAGTTGGTCCCCAGTCTGCTCTATTTGGAGATGGTAGAATCTTATTTAAGAGGACCTAGTGGGAGGTCTCAGGTCATTGGAGATGGACCCTTGAATGGGATTGTAGGACCACAGTCCTCCGTATTCTTTTTTTTTTTTTTTTTTTTTGGTCTTTTTGAGACAGGGTCTCCCTGTAGCCCCAGCTGTCCTAGAACTCACTCTGTAGACCAGGCTGACTTTGAACTCACAAAGATCTGCCTGCCTTTGCCTCCCGAGTGCTAGGATCAAAGGTGTGCGCCACCATGCCTGGCTCCTTCGACTATTTCAACATAGTCTAGGTGTGTTGCCCAGGCTCATCTTGAACTTGTGGGCTCAAGTGGCCTTCCTGCCTGAGTCTGTGTATGGAAATACTACAGGCAATGCCATGACACCTGGTTTGGGGATTCGTGATTATTTTATGGAAGGAATTTCGGCATCTACTTCTTGGCCAAATCTTCCCTTATCATGCTTTTGTTTCAGTCTGCAATTATAGTAACAGGTAATATTGTTTTTGGTAGATTACTTATTATTTTTAATTAAGCACTTTATTAGTGTACAAAATGTCAGGTTTTCTATGACATTTCTAGACATATATGTCATGCCTTTGGCTCATATTCAACCCAAATTACCCTCTCCTATTCCTCTACTATCCTTTCTTGTTTGTCTCCTTTTTCCATCTGAATAGTGACCCTTATACCCTCGTATTTTCATGCCATATATATATATATGTATATATAGATGTATATATATATATATATATATTTAAAGTAGATTCTGCAAAGAAGAGAAAATATTTGATATTTATTTGTATTTTTGAGTCTGGCTGATTTTGTTCAACACAGTGATAACCAGTTCCATTCATTTTTCTGAAAACGACATAATTTTGCTCTTTATGGCAGAATAAAACTCCATTGCATCTACATGCTATTCTTTTAAAAGTTTTATGAATCTGTTGGGCATTTTAGGCTGGCTTCATACCTTAGGTATTGTGAATAGTACTTAGGAATAAATATGAATGTGCACTATCACTGCGGTGCCCTGACTTGGATCTCTTCGGGCATACGCCCAGGTAGGTACGCCATCCTTGGATCATATGATAGTTTTCATTTATTTTTCTGAGGCACTTCCATGCTGATTTCCACAATGGGTTGACTAATTTACATTCCTTCCAGCAGTATGGAAAGGCACTTCTCCACTCTGCCCTTGTCAGAATTTGTTTGTTTGGCCTGGAGATCACTCTGTAGACCAGGCTGGCCTTGAACTCACAGACATCTGCCTGCCTCTGTCTCCTGAGTGCTGGGATTAAAGGCATGCACCCCCACATCCAGCACTAAAGATGGTTCTTACCCACCATGTGGGTGCTGGGAATCGAACCCAGGTCCTCTGCAAGAGCAATCAGTGCTCTTAACTCTGATCAATCTCTCCAGCCCCTCGGGGATCCTCTTTTTTCAATCACCAATTTATTCCTTTGAGGCAGGGTCTTGTTTTCCTGGTAAGTTGGCAGTCAGGAAACCCTAGTGATCCTTCTCTCATCCCCTCTAGTGCTGGGATTACAGGCTTGCTTGTGACTACACTCATCTTGTTATACGGGTGCTGGGATTTGAATACCAGTCCTCATACTCACACAGAAAGTGCTCTCATTGGCTGAGCCTTCTCTTTAACCTTTAAAAAGTAACAAAACAACCAAACCAACCAACCAAACAACCAACCCAGTGGGTGTGTCTACCACCAAGCCTGGCTGCTCAGACTGGCCATAGACTTGGGATCTTCCTGTCTCCCAAGTAGCTGAGATTACACATGTACCCCACTGTGCCTGATAATAATTTTTATTTTTTTTTGAGGGGAACATGCTAGATGTATGACATTTCTAGAAAATGAACTCCCTCCTTCCCTCCCTCCCTCCCTCCCTCTTCTTTGGCCCCTCCCTTTCTTTCTTCACAGTGCTGGAAATCAAGTCCAGCGCCTGGTACATGGGAAGTAAGTGTTGTACCACAGAGTTACATACTGGCTATAGAAAAAGTTTCTAACCATTAGACATGGGAGTTCCATTACAAGTATTCAGACAGGGGCTGGACAGTGGCTGGAAGGTTGCAAAGGGCAGCCTTTCATTGGCTTCACCTATTCTGTGTTTCTGGTCCAAACAGCACCTGAGATTTCTCTATTCCATCTTCTACGGGTAGAAATAGAGATGTGAAGAGCCAGTCTTCTTTTCTATAATTAATTATAGAATTCTATATGTTACGTGTAGAATTGTAACTGTGTGTGCATGCCTCACTCAGCAAGTGTGGAGGTCAGAGGACAAGTTGTGGGAGTTGGTTTTCTCCTTTCACCATGTGGACTCTGGGGATCAAACTCAGGTCATCAGGCTTGGTGGCAGGTGCCTTTATCTGCTGAGCTACCTCAATGGCTCTAGAGATAGTTTTCTGCAGACAGTGAGTTTGTAGGAGAGCCAGTGAAAACCAGGCAGGTGAACATGACAAGGCCAAGCCTACAGGTGTGTTTTAAGCTACAGATATCCCAGGTACTCATGCCGTACCTGCTCCAAGCACATCTGCGTAAAGTCATCATTGTTCATCTCCATTTTGTAGACCAGACGAAATGGTTTGAAGAGATTATAAATTTCCTCCACAGCTAGAGATCACTCAAGAGAACTACTAACTGGAGCCCAAACCCAGATCTAGCTGGTTCAAGGCCTAGATCCCTCCAAGAAATCTTGTTCTATGGTTTTCAAGAGTTTGAAGCCCCATATACTTCCCTGCTCCATTAATATGTAAAAGCTTTTAAGGGGTACAGCATATTTGGTTTGCCTTCAGTTGCTCTGACAAAACACTGACCAATACCAACTTGGTGAGGAATGGGTTTATTTAGCTTACATTTCCCGGGTCACATATCAGGGCAGGAGCTGAAGCACAGGCCATGGAGGAATGCTGCTTACTGGCTTGCTCTCCTGGCCCATACTAGGTCTGCTTCTTATACAATACAGAACAACCTGCCTAGGAGTGGCACTGCCCATAGTGGGTGGGCCTTCTCACATCACTCAGCAATCAAGAAGAAGCCACACAGACATGGTCATAGGCCAGACAATGGAGGTGAGGTAATTCCCCAATTGAGGCTCTCTCAACCCAGGTATGCCAGGTTGACAACTAAAGCTACCCAGCACATAGCACCTGCACTCAACATTGGATATTAGACATGCCTCGCAGTGTTGGTTGAACTATGTTTATGCATAGATACTAGCAACAAAACCTTACCCATTACTTCCAGTTCCAGAGAACTTATTCCATCTTCACTGTTCAATCATGCTAACAGATTTATTGAGACCTCCAGAGTCCGTACCTGCATGTCCCCAGGCTTTCACCCTGTCGATCCTTTACGGGGATTTCAACTACACGGCAGCAGTAAGTGCTAAGAAAAAGTTCCCAGGGCCCAATGCGGAAAGAGGAGACTTCTGGCCACTGCAGCACTGGCGGGAAGGTTTCCAGCCATTGCTTAGGATGAGGGTTCCTGCCTCAGGGAGGCACTTATCTTTGGGAGGTACAAGTAAAAACTAGCCGTGGTGAACCAGTACAGCGTCTTCCTGACTGACCAGGAGGGTCCATGACAGTTCTATTTCAGGATCTGCAGGAGCATGAGGTAAATGTGTGGTCAGGAGGTATCATGCTCCTGGGTAAAATGAGCAGAAGGAAACCTGCCTGTAGAAGTGTGAGGCTGGGGCTGGAGAGATGGCTCAGTGGTTAAGAGCACTGGCTGCTCTTGCAGAGGATCTGGGTTCTGTTCCAGCACCCACATGGTAACTCATCACTGTTAGGAACTCCAGTCCCTTAGGATCTGATACCCTCTTCTGACCTCTGCGGACACGGCACACATGTGATGCACTTACATATGTACAGGAAAACCACACATACACATAAAATAAAAATAAAATCTTTAGAACGTGACAAAAGCTTTTGTCACCTCTCCAAGCTATGAATCTCTGACATCAGAAGAATCCTGCCATTTCCAGCAGGAAGGCAATGCTCACTTAGTGGAAGGAACTGGGAGCTGGTCCCTGGTAAGGGCACCACCTGCTGGTGCTATAACCAAGTCAAATCCCATTAAGACATCCCCTCTGACAGGGTGGAGTCTTGGGTTAGAGATTCTAAAGTGATTTCAAAGAACAACTTTATTTCCAAATAAAACAAAAACTGAAGGCAGGATCTGTTGTAGAGGGAGGACATTTTCACTGCTCCTAGAAAAAGATACGAACTACACAGGAGAAGGGGCGGGGAAGAAAATGAAGCTGCACACCTGGGGATGGACGGCTTGGATTCTTCTTTTCTTCAGTATGGAACAGTCAGCATGGTTTCATCTGCCACAGAAGTGAAGCCCAAGGTTGAAGACGAAGATGACTGCCAACTTTACATGGGGTTTTCCTACAGACAGTGCTGGGACTATGGACTCACCTGACTTCTCAGAATGGACTATGTACTTTCCTATCTTTAGGCAAAAATAATCTATCTCTTGCACCTAAAATGGTCATACCATGTTGTTTTCAGTACAGCACAAAATTTAGGGCTCTCTGGAAGTCATTCTTTTTTTTTTTTTTTTTTTTGTTTTCAAGACAGGGTCGCCCTATAGCCCCAGCTGTCCTGGAACTTGCTCTGTAGACCAGGCTGGCCTTGAACTCACAAAGATCTGCCTGCCTCTGCCTCCCCAGTGCTAGGATTAAAGGTGTGCGCCACCACGCCCGGCTTGGAAGCCATTCTTGACTCAGTAATAGCCTATGGATGCTCTCTGAGGGAGAATCAGCTTTTATTTGTTTTTAAATCCTTTTTTTTTTAATTCTTAAAGTTTATAAGTTTCAGCCTGCATGCATGTAAGTGCACCCATGTCATGCAACCCCTATGGAGGACAGAAGAGAGCATCAGATCCTCTGGAATTGGAGTTAAGGATGGGTGCTAGGAATGGCGCTTGGGTCCTCTGCTAGAACACTTTATGCCCTTAACTACTAAGCCATCTCTCCAGCCCCAGAAGCTTTTAGTTTGTTTTCCTGAGGAGCAGACACGGTTGGGCCTCACGCATTCTGAATCTGGGATTGAACGGGCATCAGGGACATTCAGTATTCACAGCACATTGCTCCTATCCTTTTCTGGTAGATTCTCCTTTACTTGCCACACAAGCCCCTTGCTACTCATCTGGCTGGCTCACAGTGCAGTGTGTCCTTTACATAAAAAATGGAAGATACTTGTCACTGAGCACATCTTCTGGCTTATGTTCACTCCTCACTACAATTCTAGCCTTCTGTCCTGGTAACTCACCACATGGTATTGTTTGGTGTCACACTGTCCTTTATGTTCACGTAGTCCAGCCTAATGTTGAATGTGTGTGATCGAGTGATTCTGCCTCAGACTCTGGAGCAACTGTGCCACTATACCTGGCTTTTTTAAAGTCAACTTTTTTTTTAATCAAAACTGGGAAATAGTTTTAAGCCTTTGATTTACTATCAGATGTAGCAGGGATTTTTTAAAATTCAGATTTTAAGAATTACATTAGCACTATCATATTTCGAAGATTTCCAATCAGATTAACCTGGTAGCAGGGGAGGATACAAGCTAGGGGAAAAGACATAGCCTTTGGGGGAAAAATATATTTTTCAATAATTTTTTATTATTATTTAAACATTTTTAAAATTTTTATTTATTTTTTATGTGTATGAATGTACTGTAGGTTGGTGCACTTGTGTCGTGCAATGCCGTGGAGGTCAGAAGAGAGGGTTGGATTCCCCTGGAACTGGAGTTAAACATGGTTCTCAGCTGCCATGTGGGTGCTGGGGATTGAACCCTGGTCCTCTGCAAGAGCAGTTGGTGCTCTTAACCACTAGGCCATCTCTCCAGCCCTATTTATTATTTTTTATGTGTATGAGTGTACTGTCTGCATGTAGGTTGGTGCACCCGTGTTGTGCGATGCCACAGAGGTCAGAAGAGGGCATTGGATTCCTCTGGAACTAGAGTTAAGGATGGTTCTTAGCCACCATGTGGGTGCTGGGACTTGAACCCAGGTCCTCTGCAAGAGCAACTGGCACTCTTAACTGCTGAGCCATCTCTCTGGCCCCGGAAAAAAGATACTTTGAGGCTATCCACTTTGTAATATGTAACCCAGAGATTAGAGGCAGAGATCAGTTTACAATGCATAATGATATGTCTTTATTTCATCAACAGAAATGGTGTCTAGACAAAATTCAGTTAATACTAGCAATTCAACTGAGTGAAAAAAATTTGCACAATAGTGTATTTACAATGAGTAAATGAAGTTTCAATTCATTAATTCATAACAATTCTTTTTCCCCCAAAAGGTAAAAATTCTTAGTTACAGAGAATAAGCATCAACAGCCATTTCATTATCTTTACAATAAAAACCACAAGAAAAAACCACAATCACTTAGAAAAAAATAAGGACAAGCCTAAAAACTAGTACAATAAAATGATGCATTGAATTAAGTTACATTAATCGCATAGAATCTGTGTAAAAAGTATGTAGAAAAACACCTGATGTAACCTGTTACAGTCGTTGACCAGTTATGAGAGGTACGGAGGGTTATACAGGTAGATATGTGTGAAACTGTCCATATTGTTCGACCTGGGGAGGAAGAGAGGAGGGGCTGCAGCCCCTTGCATACACTGAGAAGACCCTGTTTTGAATATGGCCTCTGGAGTCTGTAAGGCATATATTAGAGGTGCACTTGCATCAGACTGGTTCTGGAACAAATTCTCACAGGCCCTCTTGCCTTGAATGGCTCACTGTGGCTAACAAGTACCCGAAGCTCCCAAAGCATTTACAATCTTCCTGATAATTCGCTAGAAGTGCCAGGTTTTTGTGTCAGAGTGTGAATGGGCATCCCAGCCTTGCCACAGCTGAAACACACTGTTAGGACCCAAGTGGAGGCCACCTCTCTGCCTCCAGACACGTTTTGGTAGAAGATTTAACATCCAGCTGTAAGGGAAACCCATTTTTGTCCAAGTCAGTCCCTTCACTCTTTCCTGATGCACATGTCTGGTTATTCCCATGGGAGCATTTGGCACTGAAAGTGAGTCTACCTGAAATGAGTGGTCTTGGTATATTTCCATAAAGGGCCATTATTTTATCTGAGGTCAATAAACTGGAATGAAAAGGAAAGTCAAGTTGTTTATCCATTGCTTGAGAGTAAAATGCATACACCATGCCACGACATTAAACCAAAGCTCTATAAAAGTCGGCCTCTGCAACCAAGTGGGTATTTTTCACAAAATGGCAGTATCATTTTCATATTACAATCAAAATGCACTGATAATTCACTTGATATAAATATCTCCCAGGGTGGAGTGTAGGAAAATACTATACACTTACTTTTCTTTGCAAGTAATGTTTTTGCACTGTCGGTTGAATAATTTATCTTCTATCTGCCACAACAAGTCTTTTTAATATACAAATACTATTTGCACACACTATTTATGCACAAATATATCCTATGCTACAGCATCAATCTTTGATGCTTGAGTCATGAGATGGCTCGGGCAGTATTATACACTTTGAACACAAAATATCTCCATGCACAGGATTCCTTTATGAATACCAACTCCACATAGGGCATTATGGACTGACTTGCCAGAAATTGAATCTACAACAAAATCCTCAAGTTTGGGAAGGAACACTAACTCGATACAATGACATCTTTTTTTTTTTTTTTTTTTAAAGAAATCTTTTTGTTAGTCTGTGTGTCTGTGTGTATGGTGGGGGGGCGGGGAGAAGGAGAGAGAGAGAGAGAGATTCCCCCTAAACTGTATGCTATTATGGAGAAGCTTGAAGTCATTTGTAAAAAAGGGCTCTTAGTTTACATGGGGTATGATATGTAGGAATACACAGTCAAAATGACAGGAGGAAGCTTACAGGCCTTGACTCATTCTGGAGGATTACTGCACAGGATTCAGAGCGGCTCCTGGGGTGACACTTAGCAGTCTCTTAAAAGGTTTGTACCTTTAAATCTGTGTTTGCTTCTTTTACTTCTTCTTTAATGGTAACCACAAAATATAAAACAAGAAAAGTTTAGGCTTTAGCCAGTCCTCCATCCAAGTCCTGTGGTTGTTCTTGAGCTCCTTTAATGAGAAGTGGCAGTTGGCATACTAGTTACTAGCCTTCCCCCCCCCCTTGGAAAAGCAATGCAAGGATTACATCCACAATTATAGTGCATCTTAAAAAGCAGCATACCTTTAGAAAGACAGTCAATAAATTACTTGTACAACATACAAAATAACTTTTTCTACTGCAGCATCATCCCTGACGCCTGAGTCATTGTTAGGGAACCTGGAAGAGAAGTAGCAGGATGGCCTAGTAACTTTGCCAACTTAAAAAAAAAGTTTTTATAATTGCTTTGTTCCAGAATCAGTATGTAATGAAGTCTGAGTTTATTCAAGGCACCCCCAGATAACACACAGAGATAAATGCAAACAGCAAAGCACTCACCTGCCCACAGCCTGAGCAAGCTAAACTAATGGGGCTGTTTAGGAGACACAGGAGGACCAAGGTTGGACTGGGTTTGGACAGGATGTTAATGAGTCTACGAGTCACTTGTACTGGCCCTGGACCCACAACCAGTCCCAGCTTAGCCTTTGGGAGACCCAAACAGACTGCCATAGTGATTGTCCTCAACAGCCCATGATCGGAGTGTCCCATATTTTTGTAAGGAAAGACCCCTACACATCTAAATGCCACCTTAATGTACAAACACTGCCTCTTCTGTTCTCTTCCTTTCTCCTTTCTAGAAAGGAATGAGGTTGACCGAGGGATCCCAGGGAAAGAGGACAGACCGAGCTCTTGAATTATACTTGAGGAACTTGGATTCTGGTCCCTAGTGAATCCTCCCTCTGAATCAACACAGAAATAATTTGACAAGTGATGGTTTAGAACAGTAAACGAGTAATTACAAATTTGTAAAAACAAAGCCAATTGCTGTTCGTGGTGGATAATAAATGAAATTAATTATTAATAATAACTAAGAAATAGAATAATGGTTTTTAGAGCATTTTTTAAAACTAGTTCTCATGGCAGAGACTGGGTAAAAGAGGAAGAAAAATTGAGGGAGGGGCTGATGGGAGGAAGATGAGGGCTGAGTCAGGGCAGAGAGAAATAAAGAGACCCCCTCCTCTCTTGTAAATGGCTGCCATATAGGTCTGAGCTACCAGCAACAGAAGCCTGGGAAAATGATGAAACTTGGCAAGACTACCAGCTCACAAGGATTGGTACAGTGTAAATCTAGCCAGGAGGTCTGCACGTGGTGCTGACTCAAGCAGAACACATTCTATTTCATTTCTTCAAAGAAGAGGAGAGAGGTCACTTAAAAAGTCAACAAGAGAGTTTACAAAAAAAAATACTGTCTGCTCCTCTATCACAGGTAGCTATGAGCATCACATGATTCACACTGAGTTAAAATTCTAGCTGTTACCAGCTTTCCACGAAGGTGAGCCTCCTGGTGAAGCGCAGAGCTGCTCTACTGGGCCAAGATACCACAACAATGTCATAAAATGTAAGCTCAAACACACAGCTGTCTAAAAATCTGTCTCTGACACACACACACACACACACACACACACACACACACACACACACACCCCAAAACCCAGAGGCAGGTATTAAAAGTGGACCTATTTTTAAAAGAAAAGCCTTTTCTTTTTCTTAAATCCTACTGCATGAACTGACAACTTCTGGCATTCATATTTAAACATTTAGGATTACTATTTGTACAGAAAAAGTTAATACTAGAACATGTTACTATGAGTTCAGTTTTTGCCTACTTATCATATACTAATTTCTTCTTTTACATGCAGCTTTAATATTGTCCAAAACAATGGCACACATAAAGAAACAAAGTCAACCATCTATTCCCCACTGCCCTCCACCCCATTCCCACATAGACTGTTCTGGACAATTTTGTATACCCAGGCTGGAGTGGCCCAAGGCTGCTGAATGAAAGAAAGACCAGTGGGAGGAGGGAGCTGACTCTTCCTTGGGGCACACCTTCCTGTAAACACGGGGGGGGGGGCAGGAGACCCCAGCGCCAGGGAAGTTGCTCTCTCTGGTTTGCAAACAACTAGTTTTAGAGTAAGAGAAGCAAATTATCATCTGGGAAGGGAAATGTGTGAGTGTATGGTGTGTGTGGGTGCGTGTGTGTGTGCGCACACACACACACACACGTCAGGGAGGAGAGGAGAGGGCTCCTCTGGAGGTATCTTGTCCTATGCCTCAGAATGAAGCTGCTTTCAGACAAGAGGCCAACAGAAACCTCAGAGTACAACTAAGAGCATCTGAAAGGACAGAGAATGTGTTAGCTTGTGCCCATGGCTCTGACCCTTGAATCTGCCCTGTTCTCTCCTTACTTTCAAGGAGCTGAATTTACCCAGGGGGCTGCCACTTAAAGCTGAAGCTCTGAACCAAATCCTCTTGTGTTATATGTCCAAGGATGCGAGGCCTATGTAGGAAGGCTAGACGGCTGGTTAGCTGTGTCCTTCAAAGGAGTAGGTCCTCCCTCAAGATGCATCCTGAGAACAATGCAAACCGAGGCTAGATGAAATGCTGAAATGAACGGGACTCTTCCCTGGGTAAGGAAACTCTTCTCCCTTGACTTCTAAGCAGCCAGTGCTTGGAGTTCTGGCTCCAAAGCACAAGTTCCTATTGTTTTGATGCACTTTCTAGGCATCCAAACTGTCTCCCCACTTAGGAATATGAACATCCAGCATCGACTCTGAGCTCTCTAGCTGCAGTTCAGCTTTACTTAGGGAAAGGTGGGGAGGAAATGAGCTATAAAAATATTCAAGCAGATTATTGTCTACACATCCTAGAATGAATTCATTATTTGGCAAGATTGTTTTCCTACATAATTATCACCTGAGTGCTTTTTAATTAGCTAAAATGTTTTCCTTTTTAACTAAAAGCAAAGAGTATACAGTATACTTGAGTTATACTGAAGTGACAAGTTCATTTAAGAAAATAGGTTTGACCCAAAACTCAGTGCAAGTGGCAAAGTTGACCATTGCTGTACAGTATCTGCAAGGAAAAAGAAGCAAAACAAAACAAAAAGTCCCCTAAAACAAACACAAAACTAACAAACCACAATACTCACTCAACACCATTTGGTGGTGCCCAAACCAAAGCAAACCAAAATAAAAGGTCTGAGATACAACCTTGAAAAAAAATAAAAAGCTTCCAACACTGAATTTTGTCCGGTAAATAAGTACAGATTGAAATTGAACCATGAAGCAAGAAAAATGACCATGGTGACAGTTACCAAACTAGTTCTGGCGTCAGAGACAAAAGAGGAGGAATGTTGCAACCTGTTTGTAGATGAGAAATGAAGTTTCCAGTTTTATGATTAGAAAATTGAGGCATGCAGAACCTTTGCATATGGATATATATTTCATATATATTATATATAATATGTACAGTCTAGCTATAAAACTTTGATGTGTATAGAAGCTGTCTTCAATGAAAAAAATTGAACATTCAGAAGAAATTCCTGAGATAGGGTTTGTGACATGGGCCACTGAGAAAAAAAAATTCGTGGTTGGGTCCTAGAGGTGTTGTAGTCTATCCCTGTGAAGTCTGAAAGTAACCCTCAGACAGACAGTGTCAGCACTGTTGTCTCCCCTTGCCGGAGCAAGGGGTAGCACCATTGTGAAGGTAACTAGCACTCCTACGGAAAGAGAGGAGGGAACACTTCAGAACAGTATTGCTGCTAAGACCGCTGTAGTGTGCACCAAATTCACTCTTGGTTCTTCAAGACAACAGATGAACAGCGCCGCGGGCTGACTGAAGAACACCTGGGTGGGAGAGGTGTGAGGATTGGGAGGCAGAGCCGAGTCACTAGGTGTAATCTTTCCTGGGTTGCTCGTCAGTTGTACACTTATCAGTCATTTCCTGGCAGAAGTCCACTGTCACTGACTGGCTCCTGGGTTCAAGAGGAGGCCCTCTTTCTGAGAAGGGTCCTGAGTCAGAACCTTCCAACCTCCTCTCAGAGGTACAATTCTCAGAGGTGTTGCTAGGTACCCAAGGGGATCCAGGGGGAGCTGCCCCTGGCTCCAGACAGCAGGGCACATTTCCCCCTACTGCACACTGGGAGGCTGGGAGGCCCTGCTCGACCCCCAAAGGAGGGGGGTTAACACTGGCTCCAGGGAGATCCATGGGTATGAGGACAGGGCAGTACCGATGCAGGGCCTGGATTTGCTCTGGGCTCTGGATATCGCGGCAGACCTCCTGGGAGAGGCAGGAGAAGCTGTCCAGAAGCTCCCCCATGCGGACTTTCAGCTGATTCCGTTCTGACAACAGTTTCTCCTTCTCACACACCTGGACAAATGACAGAAAGTGAGAAACCTTTATTAAGCCTTAACTTGAGGACACAAAACCTCATTTCGGAGGGGATCTCAAATCTTTGTCTGGATAGCCTATATTGTAACCTAACTGATGATGGACTAGTCCAGAATCTAGGCATTTAAAAGATGTGTGTGTGTGTGTGTGTGTGTGTGTGTGTGTGTGTGTGTAGGGTATAAAGACACACCCTTCTGCCATGCCTCACAGCTCAGTAGCTGCTGTAGTAAAAGGTACTAACCTGTACCTTTCCCTGGAAGCAACCAGGCAGAATCATCACGGTGCTTCAGGGAGTCAGCATGGTGCTCTGCTGCCCTAGAATTGGGGAACTGTAGAATTGACTGCAAAACTCATAGGCCCAAACCTTAGAGTTGAAAATCTCCCCCTAATGTATTAAGTTACTATTTTTGAGTGGCAAAAGTCAACTAAATCCACGTATTTTTATTTTTATTTTTTGGTCTTTTTGAGACAGGGTCTCCTTGTAGCTCAGGCTATCCTAGAATTCACTATGTAGACTAGGCTAGCCTTGAACGCACAGAGATCCGCCTGCCTCTGCCTCCCAAGTGCTAGGATTAAAGGTGTGTGCCACCATGCCCGGTTAAATCCATGTATTTAACATTTTGAAAAAGACAAAACACAGTAAAAAAAAAAAAAGTGGTACAGCACCCGAGTTTGATCCAAGCACTTGGGAAGCAGAGGCAGGCAGATCTCTCTGAGTTCAAGGCCAGCCTGGACTACATACTGAGATCCTGTCTCAAAAAATGAAACAAAATACAATGAAACAAAAAGTCAGTGACTGCCAAGGATTGGGGGATGGAGATATGATTCTGTACAGCACAGATAGCTTTAGGCCAGTGACTATACTATACATATTACACTGTTGGCTCACTATATAATTATACATTTGTCAAAATTCATAGACTATAAAATGCTGAGTGTGAACCTTAAAGTAAAGTAGGGACTTAAGATGATAACGATATATCAACATAGGCTCCTTCATCATAGCAAACGTACTGCTCCCATTGGGACAATGTGCAGGGTCAGGGTACATTTGGGAACTCTCAATATTCTATTGTGAATGTAGAGTTACTCTGAAGAAGGAAGTTTATTTACAAACAAACAAGATCAACCACCACCGACTTTATACAGTTAGACCTAACCAGCAGGCTCTCCAGCCTTTGCAGCTCAGCAAACTGAACATGAGAAATCCTTTTAGGACACTGGTAACCATGCAATGAATTGTATGCAGGCATTCTCTCTGGGCAAGTGATGAGGAGACAGGAATATGGAGTCTTCCATAGATGAACTTGCCCCAAAGGACATCTGGGTCAAATGGTTGACCAAATGGGACTTAGCATGTATGGCAGAGTGCATGAGGCCTGGTGGGAGGGGTGGGGGAGTGGATCTAAATTTGATTAAGCATGGCTGTGTATACAAAAGCCCAATAAAAATTTTTAAAGTAACACTAAAAAAAAAAATATGGAGTCTTGAGCTCTAATGCATTAGCCCAAGGTTTCAAGATGTTTTCCCCTAAATAAAATCCCACATATGCTCTTGTGTTACTCAAATTTGTCACCCCTTGAGAGAGATGAGTTTAGCACCAGAGAGGAGACTAAACTGTTACCATCAATATTTGTGTGAGGAGAGGCGATGGGGAGGGTCCATGAGGCACACATGATAAAGCACCAGAGGAAACTGGGCATCTGAAGCAGTGCAAGGCACATGGTGGACTGTGTCGCAGGCAAGGCGAGGCAAGAGGAGGGGAGGATGGGAGGAAAAGTAACGAGGAGGGAGAGAGAGAAGAAGCAGGCATCTGACGTGCTCAGAGAGCAGGTCTCTGACCCGGGAGCTGTGTATGGCCTAACGTGAACGCCATCTGGCAGGCAGTGTGTGTGAGAGAGATTTCCAGGAGGAAAGGGCACCTGCTAAAATATTTATAAATCTATCAAGAAAACATGTTTTAAAAATGAAAAATAAACAGATGTACAAGTGAAACTCGAGAGAAATACGTTATGTAAATTTGCAAATCAGAGTGGTGAGTGTGTGGGAGACATGGTGGGGGTGGGAAGTGGGAACCGTACAGTGTGAGAGCAGGCAAGGACAGGCGCCCTCCCCGGCCACGTGAGCCATCTTCACCACTGACAAGTGGGCCCAGCAAACTGGCCTCCTCTCCACTGAACCTGGAGCAGTGCTGTGAGGACCAGGGCTCCAGCCACCAAAAGAGGAGTCTCAGACCTGGCCTAGGCACTAGCCTTGTGGGCCTAAATCCTCTAAACAGTGCTCCTGGCCATTTTCTAAGGAAAGAAAATAAGGTAGTTCAACAAATGACATAACTTTAGCTTCCTACAGAAAAGGGAGTATAAATCATGCCTCACTAGGCCCCGCATGGTGGTGCATGCTAGAATCCTACTACTTGGGAGGTAGAGGCAAGAGGACTATGTTTCAAGTCAGCCTGGTCTATGTAGCAAGACTTTGTCTTAAGAAACTAAAAACTCAAACCAATCAAACCAAAGAGTCCCCTGTGAAGCTCTAAGTCACAGACACACACTGGCGAGTGTGGAAGCTCTCACGTGGCAGCAAGACACAGCCTGCTACCTAGGGGTTCTTTAATGTTGATGGAGGACTAGGGGCACCATCTTGCTTTTTCAACTGAACAATATCAGCAAAGCACTTTAGATCTTTGCCTGGTATATGTCTTAGGTTTTTATGGTTTGTTCAGAAACATACAATAAATTGCATGGGCCAGAACTCCAGTTGCTAAAATTAGGCATATGGGTGGAAAACTAGTGTACTGGCTGAAGAGGAATGCAGAGTAAGAATTACTCCCTGAGACCTCAGAGACATTTCTGGCAGGCTTGGCAACTTCACCCACAGGCCTTCAGAGACCCACTCACACCAGCAGGACTGCCCTGCTCCCTCAGGTGGCTTACATTAGTGTGTTGGTGATAAAACAACACACTAGGGCTAGAGAAGCAGCTCAGTGTAGAGTGCTTGCTCAGCATGTGTGAGGCTCTGGGTTCGATTCCCAGCACTGCAAAAGCAAAGAAACAAAACAACCACCACCACTAAACCCAAGCAAGCAAACAAAAAACACTAAGGAAAACTCTATAATCAAGAACTCATAATCTCTCTTGAGCCAACTTGCCAGAATTTCTGGAAAGTTTTAGGACATTAGGCATTTCCTGGAAGCTCTTGGGGCTATTAACAATGCCAGGAGATTATCCCACTGGCCAACTGTCCCTTGTGAATAGGTGTCCCATCTCTGAGCTGTACTTTTTGGCTGGGAGGCAGGGGAAAACACCATCTGAAATCAGACGCCTAAGTGGACAGTGAAGCTCTGCCACATCCAGGGCAGTTATTTCTCCGCATCACAGATTCCTCTTCTGAAAGGAAGGATGAAATAATACCTAAGTCACAGGTTAAATGTGATCCTCCACAGAAATTATTTAGTAGAACAGTTGGTTCATAGATGCATGCATTGGACATTAGCTATTATAACCCACAAATAAGAAAATAAAAACGGGGGCTGGAGAAATGGCTCAGTGGTTAAGAGCTCTGACTGCTCTTGCAGAGGACCCGGGTTCGATTCCCAGCACCCACATGGCAGCTAAGAACCATCTTTAAGCAGGGCATGGTGGCACACATCTTTAATCCTAGCACTCAAGAGGCAGAGACAAGCAGATCTCTGTGAGTTCAAGGCCAGCCTGGTCTACAGGGCTAGTTCCAGCCCAGCTGGGGATACAGGGAGACCCTGTCTCAAAAAAAAAAAAGAAAAAAAAAAGAAAAAAAAGAAAAGATAAACAAACTAATTCCATATAAAACCTGAAGGATGTGACACTGTGATACAACTTGACATCACATATTTGAGATGCAAATCTCTTCTGTTGAGAATAAACTCAAACCTTCCCTGAAGCGTGACTCTTCCCTCTACTTCTCTAGGTATGCCAGTCGTGGTCACCTCAGGTTGCCGAGTAGCTGTTGCGTCAACTCACCAGTTTTCGTATTTCACATTCTAAATTCTGAATACAGTCCAGTTTCCTCTTGCGGCAGCGCTGAGCAGCAATGCGATTCTTACTACGCCGCCGGACATCGTGGATGAACTCTAACTGTTCTGAGGTTAGTTTGTGCATCTTAATCATCATCTGGAAGTCATTCCTGGGAAGATCTGTGATCTGATCTACCGGAAAAGGAAGTTTGACCTGAAACCAAGAAGAACAGAATGGAGCTAGGCAGCTGGCCTAAAGTTCTGGTAGGTAGAACATGAAAACTGTAAAACCTTCTAAAGATGACAAATAATATGGAAACTACTGAAAGTAAGGGGTGATTAGTTCTTTCTTGTTTCAAATACGAGATGAAATATTTGCATAATCAAATAGTAAGAACACATAAAAGTAAGTCGGGTACTATAATCACAGCACTTGGAAGGCTAAATCAGAACTGCTGAAGAGTTTGAGCCCACCATGAGACCCATGATAAGTCTGAGGCCAGACTGGGCTACATATTGAAACCTTATCTCATCAAATAAACAAATGCCAAGAAAATAAAATGTACAAAAAAAGCACAAATTATAATGTGGTTATCATTTCTAAGATTGTTTTTCTGAAGCAAATGACACTGAAAATACCAGAAATTTGTTACTTTTTTCATTGTTGCTGTACTTTTGCAAGAACTCTACAGTTAGCTGAAAACTTCTTACCTTCTTTCACAAGACATACAATCTAACTCAGTAAAATGACCAGTTATAGAGATAGCATCTAAGGACTGATTTGACCAGGCAGAGTCCTACACACCTTGAAGAGACTAGAAAGATGCAGCAGTCAGCCTGATTCTTAGTTACAACAGTGCACACGAGATATAAGGAGAAAACCTGGATAGGAGTAGGAGTTGGAACTGTGATTTAGTCCTCTTACAACATGAGACTTCGTGGAGGTTACACCAAGTCTCAGCCCACAATTGGGACCTCAGAGGGGTTACACTAGTGGGGTATTTTAGCTTAGTGCTATGTTATGGTTGGAGTGTTTTCTTTTTCTTTTTGGTCATTTTTTGAGACAGGGTCTCTCTCCCTTTAGTCCCAGCTGGTCTGGAACTCACTTGTAGATCAGGCTGGCCTTGAATTCACAGAGATCCACTTGCCTCTGCCACCTGAGTGCTGGGATTAAAGGCATGCATTACCACACCTGCTTTAAAGACAGTTCTTACCATGTGGGGGCTGGGAATCGAACCTGGGGCCTCTGCAAGAGCAGTCAGTGCTCTTAACCGCTGAGCCATCTGTCTGGCCCCTTATTAACTATACTGGGATTAAAGGCATGTGCCACCATGCCCGGCCGGTGTGTTTTCTAAAATGGCCATTCACCTCACATTTTCTTTTACAACATAATGATAATGCTGCCATTCTCTGTCTAGACGTGTGTTTCCTCCTTCTGAGCGGCACACTGCAGTGGGTGGCATCACGTGTCCTTTCTGAGGCTAAGCCTTAAACGGCACTGGGACTTCCAGCTAACCCCTATGTATGGGCTGCTCCCGAGGAAACCATGTGCCTCTAGCTGGTCGCCATCATCACCAGCCAGTTATACAAATGGATCATCTTGGAAATGGTTTCATTTTTTTAAAAAATCACATTTTATTAGTTTTGTGTACGTGTGGGCACAAGTGTACAACACAGTGCATGTGTGGAGGGACTCGGGGATCGGACTCAAGTTTTTAGGGTTGGGAGCAGACGTCTTTACTGGTTGAGCCATCTTGCTGGCCTAAGAAATAGATTCTTTAGGCTAGTCAAGCTTTTGGATGACTGTAGTCCTAGCTACAAGCTCAAGAAAGATCCTCAGGCAGAAATGCTCAGACGGGCCTACTGAATTCCTGACATTCAGAAACCATGGGAGATCATGCTGTTGTAAGCCACGAGGTTCTGGGTGGTTTATTATGTGGTGACAGACAACCAATGCAGATACTTAATTTCCCAGCAAGATTTGTACTTTGAAATCCTGGGCAAGTTAAGGAAGTAAGCATTATCTAATGAGAGGATGCCAGGCTCTTGGGAAGATGTTCTCCTTATATTGTTAAATGCTTGGCGTAAAGCATTTGTTAAAGAGTAGCAACCCAGCTGGTGCCTTTAATCCTAGCCCTCTGGAGGCAGAGGCAGGCGGATCTCTGTGAGTTCAAGGCTAGTGTGGGCTACAGGGAGATCCTGTCTCAAAAAAAAAAAGGGGGGGGGCTGGAGAGATGGCCTAGCGGTTAAGAGCGCCGACCGCTCTTACAGAGGACCCGGGTTCGATCCCCAGCACCCACATGGCGGCTGAGAACCGTCTGAAACTCCGGTTCGGGAGAACTCCAGTTCCAGGGGAATCCGAAACCCTCTTCTGACCTCCGCGGCATTGCACGACACGGGTGCACAAACCTACACGCAGACAGTACACTCATACACATACAAAAATAAATAAAATTAAAAAAAAAAAAAGAGTAGCAAGTTCGGAGGCCTGGCATGGTAGCACATGCCTATAATCCAGCACGTGGGAAACGGAAGCAGCAGGAGAATCAGGAGTTCAGTGTCATTACTGACCACACGCTGAGTTTGAGGCCAGCCTGGGATACATGATTCCCTTTCAAAAAAGTAATGAGTTCATGTCTAGCGTAGAAGGTAAACAGCGGCAGACCCCGGGGTGCAGATCTGCACATCCTCCTGGATGGGCAGTGCCCTGAGGCAGGGCTGCCATCGGTTCAGGGATTTCTGGTATCGATCCTGGCTTTGCTTTTGAAGCTCATGGGGATCCATAATCTCAGCAATTTCAGCACTTGGGAGGAAGTGGAGGCAGAAGGGTCCTGAGTTCAAGGCCATTCTTGAGTACATAGGAGTCAGAGGCCAGCCTGGGCTATGTACCCAGTTCGGCTTGCTTAATTTTTCCTTTCATTCAAGTTTGCTTCAGATGGGCCAGCAGATGGCACTATAAACCTAAACTTTGTGTGCAAGACCGACACTGATACAAATGTCAGTCAGGTATGTGACTTAAAACTTTACCAGTAGCCATATTAAAAAGTAAAAATAAAAAGCTGAACTTAATTTAAAAAACATGTTATCACAATATAAAATATTTCTGACATGCAATTCATATAAAAATTATTAATGGAATATTTAACATTTTTGTGCTAGATTTTAAAAAATCCAAAGTCCATTTTATTATTCTAGTACATTACAATTCGAGCTAGCCCTCTTTAGAGGCTCACTAGCCATATGCAGGGTGTGGCTACTTGTCTGGCTAGAACTCTAGAGGACCTGGTTGGAGTCGTCAGGAAAAGCATATTGGGCCTAGGTTTAACTGGTGCAGAAACTAACATCTTATCAGTACTCAGATGCTGGAGGGTTGAGACTCTGTCAAAGGGGATGAGGACCCAGCTAGTCTGTCTAAAGCCTGTTGGTCGTAAGCTCAGATGTTTCTTTGGTTGCATCAGATACGGGCAGGCATGAGGCCTGGACCTCATTTGTGCCCAGTTGATCCCATGCACAGAGGCAAACACACGGAAGGATCATTTACCTTTCCTGTGGTTGGGTGCAATATTTTTGGTCAGGTTACTTCCTGGCAGTGAACTTGCTCCACGTGGCATTTGGATTGGAATTCCACCTGGTAAACTATCCCATGACACAGTAAAACTTTGGCCCAAGAAAGCAAAGCAGCAGCAGAGCACAACCCAGCCCAGCCCAGCCCAGCACAGCACAGCCCAGCACAGCACAGCCCAGCCCAGCCCAGCACAGCACAGCAGAGCACAGCAGAGCACAGCCTAGCACAGCACAGCACAGCATAGCCCAGCACAGCCCAGCACAGCAGAGCACAGCCCAACACAGCCCAGCACAGCCCAGCCCAGCACAGCACAGCCCAGCACAGCACAGCACAGCACAGCCCAGCACAGCCCAGCACAGCCCAGCCCAGCCCAGCCCAGCCCAGCCCAGCACAGCACAGCCCAGCACAGCACAGCACTCTGGGCTAAGCCCTGCTCTGATGCTGAAGACAGGCAGCCAGGACAGACGGTTCCTTGTCAGGTGCTCGGAAAAGTGCTTTGTCTATAGGGCTGTGTTTGCACAAGGATTATAAGGACATGGAAGAATGTTTGATTTGCCTTTTTATAACCTTTGGATAACAAACAGATCCTGGATGGTGCCTCAATAACACAGAGGTCGTCTGCCGGAAACATGTTTTGACATCATAAAGGTCGTGGCACTCTGGGCTCATGGAGTTTCTACCTCTGCTGACAGCCAAGCTGTTCTATGTGTGCCCTAAACTATATTTACTTATTTTCAGAAAGAAAATATAGCAACAGTGCAGACCACAGGGAAAATCAAAAAGGCTTCCATACTGACAGCTACTGTATTTAAAGTGATCTAGGCAGCAAACACAAAACACAATGTAGATAGGACAGAGGGTTGGCAGGAGAAAGGAAAAATCAACAGTACTAGTTTCAAAGTCCTTGAAGCAAAAGCAAAACACATATGAAATTTCATCAGGGCTGTCGCAATCATGCTAGTTTTTTAAAAAGGGTCAGTAGTAGATGAAAACAGTGAACTACACATTTTCTTCCACATCAGGGGAGGGGAATGACACTCTTGTGTCTTTGTGAAGATCTGTTAGCCCTAAGGTAAGGAAGAACTCACATGAACTAGCAGGCAGGACCCAGCCCCCGGCTTGTTCCCTGAGGGGCACAGAGGGAACCTTACAGAGGCAAGGTGGTCAGTCTAAGCCATCGGGCATCCCCTTCGGCCAGGAATATTATTCTCACAAGTTCTTGGGCACCCAAACATTCTCCACTCAGGGGGTGAAAGCAAGGTAATGTGACTGGGCCTTGGAAAACTGAAAACCATAGAGATGCTGAAGCCTCTTCTTTTTCTTCCCAGAGAATGAAAACAGCCAATGTGGCCCAGTAGGACTTGCCATCTAGTCACTGTGCTGCCATCTAGTCACTGTGCTGCCATCTAGTCACTGTGCCGCGTCCACAGCTGTTCTTCCAGGATTGCACATCTTGTCACTGATGTTCTTTTTTACTCATGGGATCCTTGTAGCACAGAACAGACAACCTGGCAGGATGAAGCATCCTGATAACTCTTACCACCGCACATCTGAGGAGCTACAGTTCGATTCGGCTCAGGACATGGAGGCTTCATGGGAGAAGTGCCTGTGGGGTTTGTGGGTACTGATTCTCTTCCTTTAGCCACTTTGGTTTTCAGAGACTCAGGAGTAGCCACTGAGTCAGCAGGCCAGGGGCCAAAGAGGGCAGCACAGGCCACTGCTGTGGTTTGCACAATTTAAGCTATTGCTGATTCTACTCAGTTCTGCTGAAGTGCTGACTCTTCTCCTGCTTCTGGAACTCACAGGAAGAGCAGGAGAAGAGGTCATTTTTCAGCATGGCACCTAACCCCCATCCCCAAAACAATGCCCAGAGGAAAGGGAGACCTTCTGGGAGCTCCAGCTCTTTAGTGGTCAGTGACATAGGCGGTGCCTGCAGTTTGATCAGGGGCCTCTAGTCTCAGGATGGCAGAGAACAGAGGAGCCTCTGAATGATGCATGAATCCTAGATGTGCCTCTTTAGCCCATCTACATGGCCAGGCAGAAAGCTGGGATCAAACTGGCTGGCAAGGCTGCAGGCAGACCTGAGATGCCGTGCTTCCTTCCCACCAAACAGAAAACAGCTTGCTAATAACTGCTCACATCCTGGAGCCTAAACTATCATCCCTTCCCTCTCCATTAAAACCATGACTTCTTGTAGAAACTCAAATATGAGACAAAAGAGGGAATAGGTCCCCTCCTGAAATGATGCCTCAGTCACTCTGACACGTTTCCCTGCAGCTTCTGTTCTGCACATGTCCATGGAAATGTGCATGCGCTACTGTCCCATATGACCTCATCAAGCCTCTGCACATGCATTTTACCTGCCTGGTAGCTCTGGTTTGCTGGTGAAGGTTACTGGAAAAGTATACCATTTTCCAGTCTTTCTTTACTAAATACTATAATTGATCAGAAATGCTTAGGAAGCTTACTAGGAAGTGTAATACTTGGAAGGTGATTGTGACTTAAAACAAACTTGTAAACATAATGTCATGCCCATTAGATGGACACACACACACACACACACACACACACACACACTGGGGGGCAAGGATAAGGTAAAAGTAGATTCTTCATAGCCTACTGGAGGGAGTGTAAAAATGGTACTGTCACCTTAGAAAACAGTCTGGTAGTTTCTGTAAGTCTGCATATGGAGTCATCACAGGACTCAGCAATCCCACTCCTAGGTGCGCAGTGAAAAGAACTGAGAGCTCATCTACAAAAACCTTGCCCTCGAATGCTCATGGGAGCGTTATTCAAAATGGTCAGAAAGTGAAGCTAACCAGAAGTCCCCAACCAGTGACGGATCAGTAGAATGTGGTATGGCTTAATGAAATGAATCAGCGATTAGGAAGCATTGTGCCGTGATACATGAAAATGCAGCTGGCAGTCTATCAAGGGCAGGGATGAACTCTGAAAGTGCTACACTAAGTGAAAAAACCCACATCTAAAAGGCTGTTTATTTTAAGACCGTATTTACCCAAACCCTACAGAAACCGAGGCAGGTTAGTGGCTGCCTGGGTGGTGGCAGGAGGAGCGCCCCCTACTGGGGACAGTATTTCCTCCTGGGGTGAAGACAAGGTACTGGAGCTAGATGGTTGTACAATACTGCAAACCTACTAAAACACTGAAATTTTCACCCCAAAGGGTGAATTTAATTGTATGGAAATTATTTCTCAATAAACATGGACTTGTTGATATATAAATATGTACGTGTAGATACATGGAAACTCTCCTCATTCTCCTTTGTTCCAACTTTGCTCTAATCTTAGCTTATTTTCTACATTGATTAAATGATTTATATTTGTGAAACTGAGGTTGTTGTTAACATACTGTCTTGTGACATCTCTTACTCAATATGACTTGTTTATTGCTTTTTTGGGGGGGGTGTATTTTAAGATAGGGTCTTCCTGTATTCCAGCTGACTTGAAACTCACTCTGTAGACCAGCACATGGAGGCAGAGGCAGGCAGATCTCTGTGAATTCAAGGCCAGCCTGGTCTACAAAGTGAGTCCCAGGACAGCTGGGGCTACATGGAGACCCTGTCTCAAAAAAAAAAAAAGTAAATTGGCATTTTACAGAAAGGAAATACAAATGGTGAAACACACGAAATGAGAGTCACTGGTAGTTACCATCCACTCCCCATCCACACAGCAGAGATCCAAAAGACTAGTGACGGCAAGTGTGACGGCTCAGCCTGGGTGTCAGCTTGACTGGATCTGGGATTAACTAAAATGAGATAGAGACTTTTGGATTGGCTCATTTGAAGAGCCACCCTAAATGTGGGTGTCAGGCGTCCCCTGCTGATGGCGGCCAGCATGAAAGGCCACGGCACAAGGGAGCTCTTGCCTTTTTGCCACTTGCCTTCTCTCTCACTGGGGAGTTTGTCTTGCTGCTGTAATCAATTCCTTGGATTCCAACACAGACTGAAGACTAGTAGATCTGGAATCCATCAGGCCTTCAGCACCAGATTGGAATTATTGAGACATCCAGACTCATGGACTGAGAAACTACAGGATTCTTAGTCTCTCCAGTGTGGTATAGCCATTGTTGGACTACTCTAACTATATCCTGTGAGATAGCTGAATATATATATATATATATATATATAGTGGGTATATGTATATATGTATTTATGTATTCATTCTACCAATTCTCTTTCTTCAGAGCACCTTGACTAATACAGCAAGGATAGAGGAGTTGCTCCACTCTGAGTTGCTTCAACCTTCTGGCAAGGTTAATTAGGCAGCATGGTCACTAAGCACAACTTTCAAGTCCCCTGTGGGTCTACAACACACAACAATAAAAGCACCACTAATAATGTGTTCACACAGTGTTTATCATAGAGACTTTTATAAAACTGGAGATAACTAGATGTTGATGAGTGGTAGCCGAACAAATTATGATTTTTATTAACTGTAATTTTTTTTGAGACAGGGTCTCCCTATAGCCCCATCTGGCCTGGAGCTCACTCTGTAGACCAGGCTGGCCTTGAACTCACAGAGATTCTCCTGCCTCTGCCTCCTGAGTGCTGGAATTAAAGGCATGCACCACCATGCCCGGCTTAAAGACAGTTCTTAGCCGCCATGTGGGTGCTGGGAATCGAACCTGGGTCCTCTGCAAGAGCACTTGGTGCTCTTAACTGATGAGCCATCTGTCCAGCCCCTTAGTAACTGTGATATTAAAGAAGCACATGTTGGTGCTATGTGATCAGGTGAGGAACCTGTATGCAGTGGACAGCTATGTGGAAAAAGGAGGCTGTTGACAATTATAAAATTCAATGCCATTAAAAAAATACATGTCGGGGGCTGGAGAGATGGCTCAGTGGTTAAGAGTGCCGACTGCTCTTGCAGAGGACCCGGGTTCAGTTCCCAGCACCCACAAGTTGGCTGAGAACCGTCTCTAACTCCAGTTCCAGGGGAATCTGATGCCCTCTTCTGACCTCCGTGGCATTGCATGACATGGGTGCACCAATCTACATGCAGACAGTACACTCATACATATAAAAAAAATACATGTCACCATAGGCACAGGGGAACCTATTAAATTTGGTATGTTTGTCTAGATATTCTGAATTTTAAGTATCTGAAGTGGGGACCGGGGCTCTAACTCCATAGTAGAGCATATGTTTAACATATCTGAGGTCCTGGGCTTCACACACACACACACACACACACACACACACACGTGCGCACACACTAAAAGAGACTGATTATTGATAAAGAACCATTTTGCACTAATTTAAACTTTTTCAAAACTACGGAAGAGTCAAATGCTTATGAGACAGGAGAAGGGATGGTATGTTAACATTCTTCTTTTGATCCAACATTTTGGCTCCTTACAGAGGTAGAAGACACTGGAAAGAAGTGTCTGCAGTGTTACAGTGGTAGCCAGGAGGGGGAGCAGCCTGTGGCTTGGTTTCTGACTAGTGTCTCCTTGAAGCTTACTTAGAAAAGGAGGCACCCGGACCCCACCCAGGAGTAGTCTGTGGCAGGATCCAAGAACCAAATGCTGGTTTTCTTCTGGATCAGTTCAAGAAAACAAGTTATGAATCATGGGGAAGTCAGTGTATTCTTGGGACAATACTTCCACCAAGGTCAAGTCACTCTTGAAAGCAAGTTACTAACTCCCAGAGGGGCCGTCATGCTGAGGGCCTGGGGCAGTTCAAGCAAAACTTAGCCTCTTCTACTCTAGAAGACTAAAATGTCAAAATGGGGAAACCTCAGCTCTAATCATTCTCCTGCCCAATACAAACTACCGAGAGCGGTGGAGAGTGACTCATGAGCTGGCAGGGAGCTTTGGCGAATGTTTCTTTTACATTCATTTATGAATGCATACAGATTTTTCTGAAGAGTAAAAATAAAAATTAAATGCAGGGGTATTTTTTTTTTTTTTTGAGGGAAGACTAGTGCTGCTCACAACGTTTCACAGGTTGAATGTATCGTTCTTCTGAGTCATGGTTTTCAGTTCTAAGTCAGCTCTTGTCAGTCTGAGGTGGAGACTAACATGCCCCCCCGCACCCCCCCCAAAAAAAACCCAACAACCAACCCACGTGCTCTTGTGGATAGCACTGAGTTTCTAAAACTGACATTCTTCTAACATATGCATATGTCCAAGGAATGTGATCTCTTAGCTAATGTAGGGCTCATTTAAGAGACAGAAACCAAAGATCAGTCATGGGATCAAGTTGACATGGTGACTAGCCTTCGTCATGAGGTACACTTGTGAACAGTTCCAGGGATAAAATAACTCTCAGGAAACAACGCAAGAGAAGAGAGTGAAGCCCATCCTTGTTTTCATGAAGCCTCACTTGTCTCAAGGCCAGGGACAGAGTGGTGTATCTTGGAACTGGCAACAACCCTTCATCCCAAACTTAAGGGTACAGGTGTATCCGAACAGGATGGTCGCCATTCACATCTCCTTCGTAATTTCTCTTTGTCAAATCACATCACACTATTTTAGTGTCTTTCCATCATCTCCACTTCTGTCGGACAGTAATCTAAGTCTGTAACAGATTTCCCCACTTTGACAGAATATGCCCATGTGATATCACCAACAATGTATTCTGTTCCAAGCTAGAGAGGAATCCATCACTCATGTTCTTTCTCCTCACCTGTCAATGTCCTGGGTAAAGAACGCAGTGGGGTGCACCCAGACACACACACACACACACACACACACACACACACACACACACACCAGCTCCCTGGGGATGTAGGATCAGCATATCTTGTCTTTCTGTTTTGTATGAGCTCCTTATGGGGCAAGTGAGGTAGGAGGGTAAATAATGCTGGCTTCTGACCAAACTAGTCAGTGTATCCAGCTGTCACAGTCACAGACACTAGACCAACACTGTACTGCAGAGTGGTGAGGGAAATCCAGATTAGTGGCACAGATGAGGATTCTCCTCACATATCTTCATTCTGTGTCACAACTGGCTTCAACAAGTTTGTTACTGTAGGTCTTGGAAGTGTCCTGTGAAGCCAAGTCCCGGTTCTTTGTGTTTTGGAAAAAGAATTGGGCAAGATACAGGACAGTAATAGTAAAACTATTGATTTGTTAATTTGAGAAGAAAACCATAGGTTGGTTACTATCCGCCGACAAATAGAGGCTGATGTCTAGGAAGGGCAGGGGAGTACTAAACACTATGGCGTCATGGACACCTTCCCCTCTCCCTGCCTCTCTCCCTTCTTCCATTTTTACAGTAGCAGGGATTGAGCTTAGGGGCCTGTCATGCTAGGCTAAGCCATAGCCCTGCACTGTACCTTCCGCTCATGCCGATTTTCTTTGTATTTTTCTGACACAGTGGCAAAACCTGTCACTGAGTTTGTTCACTACTGCTCCTGAAGTCAGTGTGACACACACACACACACACACACACACACACACACACACACAAACACACGGCAGTATCTAGCTGGTTCTTTGTCAACTGGCAAGATAGTTCAGTAGGTACCAGGTCATGACATAGACTCCTCCACATACATCCAGGGAATCTTCAAGTTACTGGGGAAACAGTGACCCTGGAACTGTTCTTTTAGTCCTGTGAGTCTTGCTCAGGATGTGGCTGCTGCCGCCCCTGCTCCTTCCCCCACAGTGACCCACAGATGAAGCTTCTAGAAATTCTTATCAACAAAGCACGATGCTCTCGGTCTGGACAAAAACAGTACTCTACAAGTGATTTCTTATCATTTGTGGGAGATTGAGAACTGAGCACTTCTCCAGGGATCCTGTGACTGGACAGACAGGGAGCACTCCATCCACTACTCACACTGCGATGGATACAGGATGACCCCGGCATCTTCTGTTGACCAGAAATACTTAGTAGGCACTGGGAAAGCACTGTTTTGTATGGATCTATCCAGTTTCAGTGAAGCTACGTTTGTTTTCATAGCAAAGGTGTGACAAGCAAACATGAGGACATTCTTTCAAAGCAGGTGGGAAAGAGGGAAGAAAGGGAGGAGGGAGAGGAGAACGGGGAGTTTGACACTGAGCACACTTTCATGCATTATACACTTCAAGCAGCTTGCCTCTGCTTACCGAGCACTGAAATCCAGATCAAATATTAAGTGTCTCCTAAGACAGAAGTAGCTGTTTTCCAGCATTCTACCTCTACGAAGGAAGAGACAGTCCGCTTACTGTCACCTTTAAGGTTGACACACCTTTAAACAATCTGAGAACAATAGTTGACTATAGGAGAAAGGTAAAGGACTGAGATACAGGTCAGATGCTTGAACTTATGTGGGTTCCCTACCTCCTGGCCCCTGTCCTGCACAGGACACGACTCACTGTCTGCTTCCGAGAATGATCCGGACTCATCACTGGAATTGGTTCCGTAAGACTGCTCACATTTAATTTGGGGTCGGACTTGGTTGTACATTCCATCTCCCATCAGGCCTGGTTCCTGATGTTCTGTGGCAAGGAATCTGGCTCCCTGGGAACAGGGTGAGGAGGAGAACTCGCAGAGGGGGAGGCTGCAGGGAGAGCCCCCGCTCCCGTCCTCCGCGTAGGAGTAAGAGGAGCAGGAGCTGGACGTCCTGGTCCTGGCCTCTGGGGGGGGTGAGCGAGGGCACACTTTGATTGGCACCGGGCAGCTGCTGTTGGGCCGTATCCTTCCTGGCAAGTGGTCGGCCATAAGCCCACTGTGAGAGTAGGCCTGTGAGGTGGGGAGGGACGGGCCGGCTCCCACCCAGAGACCTTTTGGCACCTGCTCAGAGAGGTCTTTGTCCAAACTGCTCACCCCAGCATACGGCTGCGCTGGAGTGCTCACTTGGTCACACGCACTTGGGGAGAAGATCACACTCCTCCGGTCCAGCTCTCCCTCTTGTTTACAGAAAGCCTCCAGTCCAGGCCCTCTGAGTGGTGACCCCATCGTGAAGTTGGTCACATCTTTCTGGCCCACATGGGGCTGTCCATAATTCCCTGTGAAAGGGGTGTAGTCAGTTTTAAGGTCACCCTGAGTGATCCCCTTATCAAAAGGGCATGCTGAACTCCTGGCAAAGTGATGCTGAGATGTACTGGGCAGGCCAGACAACTCCACACCTTTCGTTATACTGAATAGAGACTGTAGACAGGAAGGTGAGGGCACGTTCCTGGATCTATCGAGGCAGGCAGCTGCAGCAGGGGTACTGGGGACGGGGGCAGGGCTGGGCTGTTTTTGATCCATCTCAACATCTCTTGCTCTGTCCTTGCTATCAGGCTCATCTCCAGACAAGCAGAATGTGATGCTCTCTTCCTCATTTTCTTCACTGGGGGGCTCACTTTTAATCTGCCCCATGGAGAGCCCTGGCTTGAGGCTATTGGCAGGGCTCTCTTCACTGAATGTGCTTGCAAAACCTGAGGTACTGTGTGATGATGCATTATAGACATTCTTGGTACATGCAAGCTGGTACTTCTTGTATCTGGGGTACTGTGTCAATGCATCCTTTTCTGTGTTTTCCTTGATGTCTATGGGCACCTCGGACTCAGCTAGCAAAGGTTCTTCTTTTTCTGTTACTGGGATGGCAGTGGCCTCAAAGCTGATGGGGTCTGGAAGCAGCTGGTCTCCGGAGCATGCCATCTTGGCTGTCTCTGAGTCCATTGTCTCTTCTTCTTCCTCCTCCTCTTCTCCCGCAGAGTTCCCATGGTCCTCGTGCGGGCGCTGGCACGCACTGTCTTTTCGGCACACAAACAGGCCATCCTCACTGTTCAGGAGCTGGGTCTGTAGGAAGCGGAAACAGGAGTCCTCCAGGTTGTGCATGCGCAGGAACTCAGCACAGCGGATGACCTCTCGGATGTTTTCTCTGCTGAGTAACAGCTTGGCAGTGTAGGCAAACTGTAACAGTGGCCCAAAGCCCCTGGCCGTGACCTGCAAAAACAAACAGGGAAATTGCCAACATCAGCAGTGCTATTGTCCAAGTCTCTCAGCAGAGGCAGGATAACCAGTCAGTGCTAATGTCCCAGAAGAAAGACTGCAAAGGAGCAGCTAATCCTGTACTGGCTCAGCAGTGCTTCTGCTTCCAATAACCAGTGCCTGTCTCTGTGCATGCCACTGCTGTACTTCACCACACAAGCGGAATTGAAAATTACCGGGGTCAAGTGCTAAAACAAGATGACAAAGGGTTCAGTGTTTACACTAATGAAAAATCCTGGCAAAAATGCACGGAACAATGGGAAGCCCATTAATTTTCCTCCCAATCAGTCCTGTTGAGAGAATTCTACAGGAGGAGGGAATGCTGTGACACTTGCAGCTCCCCAAAGCTCAAGAAAGCGTTATCATTTTCTTATCAGCCACCAAATTGGCAGTATGGCCCTGTCAAAAACTCAGAGTCTGTGGGGTTTCAAAAAACAGTTTTTCCTCACAATGTTAAAAGAAACATTAAAAATTCCTGTTTGTCCCATCCATCCTGGCTTCTACTTGGGATTTTCAATCATGTCATACCTGATCTTACAATGACACTAGAGATGATGACAATTGTCAACAAGAAATTAACCCGTGGTCCATGAAGAAGGGTACACAGCTGTGCGGGCTGGCTGTCAGAAGCTGCCAAGTAGCACAGGTCCTGGCGACTCCTCCTCTAATTATCAGCAGCAACTTTCTCATGCAGCTGTCTTCTTTTGCAGCAAATCATCTGGGGCTGGACCTACTGTCATTTGCTGTTTATCCATTATAGTTAACACAGATGGAAAATGTGGCCCTCATGCCTAACCTCCACACATACGATTGTACGCACACAATGACGTAGACAAGTTAAAAACAAATTGCAGCCAGGCGTGGTGCACGCTTTTAGTTCCAGCACCGGGGAGGCAGAGGCAGGTGGATTTTTGTGAGTTCAAAGACCAACCTGGTCTACGTAGTGAGTTCCAGGACAGGTGGTGCTATAGGGAGACCCTGTCTCAAAAAGACAAAACAGAACAAAACAAAACAAAATTAAAAAAAAAACCCAAAACAAAGAAACAAAACTCAAAAAACATGTTGCTCAAACAGCTGAGCCCAACTGGATAAAAACAGAATAAGCTTCCTGGTGCTCAGGGTAGGCTTCCCTACCCTGTATATGACATTATCAATCCCAGAGGAAGGGAAGGGAGAGCTACAAATTGTGTGAAGAAATCAAATGAAAAAGCTGCAGTCACGGGGCGCCTGCTGAAGCCTGGTGGCAGCGATTGAAGTTTCTGTTGGGGGAGGAGTGCGGAGGAAGACGGCACAGTAAGTTGTGTGCTGATTTCTGAACGTCTTAAACTTCCTTCAGCACCCACAAAACCAAAACTGTAAGACCTGTATCCATCATTCTTGAACATTACCGTACCTACTAAGAACACATAACAGAGAAAGAACAGTCTCTTTAATAAATCACATTGGGAAAATTGTATGGCTAAGCTGGGCATGGTGGTGCACACCTTTAATCCTAGCACTTGGGAGGCAGAGGCAGGCGGATCTTTGTGAGTTCAAGGCCAGCCTGGTCTACAGAGCGAGTTCCAGGACAGCTGGGGCTACAGGGAGACCCTGTCTGGAAAAGACCAAAAAAACAAAACAAAACAACAACAAAAAAAACCAACTGTATGGCTACACAGAGTAAAAAGAGACCTTATCTCTCACCAAATACAAATATCCACTCAAGATGGATGGCAGACTTAAATGTAGGATCCCAAAGTAAGTGGTAGTAGGCCTAAATGTACCCAGCAAAGCAAGAGCCCATCACACGTTCTGGACAGTACCAACAAAGCAAGTGCCCATCACACATTCTGGACAGCACCAAAGCAAGCAACGGCTATCTCTGTAGCTTCCATGTCTTCAAAGATGCCTGCCTGTTCTGCCCATGTTTTAGGAAACACTTTAAGTCTGATCATTCTCCTCAGAAGGCAAATATCCTAGAAGCAGTGTGAACGAAGCCTTACATTCATAAGCTGTGACCGCGTCTGCGTTGTCATTTACTTTTTGTTCTTAATAAGTAAAGCTGTGATAAGGAGAAAAAATAGGGGTGGGAGGTAGAGAATCAGATTACAGAACAGTGACCCATAAAAGTGTTTTATGGAAGGAATGACTGCCAGGCGTGCTTGTGCACGCCTTTAATCCCAGCACTCAGGAAGCAGAGACAGGTGGATTTCTGTGAGTCCAAGGACAGCCTGGTCTACATAATAAGTTCCAGGCCAGCAGGGACTAAAGGGAGACCCTGTCTCGAAAGACCCCCCCAAAAAAGTAATGATTATAAAGTAGAATGAAGCAGCTAGCAATAGCAAATCAGTTCCATTCTACAGTGCTTGTGGAACTGTGTCCACAAAGCAGACAGAGCTAGGCTAAAACCCACTGGTCAGGAAAAACCTAAGGGCATGATTAACAAATGCCTTTTAGGAAGAACTTGGAATAATATTCTTGCTTTTGAATGGTATATTTTGGACAAAGACTCTGAAGACCATTTTTTCATGACCAATTTGTTATGTTTCATCACAATCAGGCCCTGGAACATATAACACACACTGTGTTACAGTTGATGCTAGATCATACACTGGGAATACATGAATGTTACCAGTGGGGCTGAGACCACAGAGGAGCCAGGAGGTAACACTGTCAAGATGACCACAGCCAGGAATTGATATACATGATGCAGTCACACCCTGCAAGAAGTAAGGCCAGACCCCCAAAACTCATGCTTGTGACAGGAGTCAAAGCTGACAATGACATACCAGAACTCTCATCCCTAACCTTTATTCCTTTGGGTTCTTATGCATTATTTCTGTGTAACTGATGAAAACACAAGTGGCCATGCAAATGTTGGGTGGTATGTGAAGGAAAGTAAGAGTGTGTGTGTGTGTGTGTGTGTATGTACTCTCTCCCAAAGTGCCCATCTTGCTATTGAGCAGAACTTATGGTAAAAACATCCAACAATTTCATTAATGGACTAAGATAGGGATCAGGCAGTTGGTCATTAGGCAGATATTAAAAACAGAGGTTGCCTAACTGTCAGGGCAATAACCAACTGCTTTTTGATTGGATTTCAAGGCTGCTCCGTGGAAGGGATTTTTCCATAACCTGGTCAAAAGCTCACGATTGGGGAGATCATAAGCCCTGAGGATGAATCTATTCCTATTGTTTTACTAAACAGACGTGTCATTGAACCACTGGAGCACAGGCTGTGCCCCCAAGGAAACATAATTCTCCGTTCCCCAGAATTCATTAATAGCCAAAAGCTCCTCAGCTAGGGGTGAGGCCTCATGAGTCCCTCCTCCCTTCTTTGACTTGTACAGGTCTTGTGCAAGTAACCGCAGCTGCTGTGAGTTCACGAGGGCCTCGTTGTATCTGGAAGATGGCACTTTACAGCGCCACTCCCCACCCTCTGGCTCTCACCCTCTTTCTGCCCCCTCTTCCGTGATGACTGATCTGATCCCTGAGCCTTGTGGGGTGATATAGACTCAGGGCTGAGTTCTCAGCACCTTGAGTCAGTTATGAGTCTCTGCATTGACCCACTGCAAAAAGAAGCTTCTGTGACCAATGCTGAGAGTGGCACGTATATATGAGCCTTAAACAGCTCGATGACATGTCTATTTAGTAAAACAACAGTAGTAGATTCCTCCTTAGGGCTTATGATCCCCAACCAGACTTGTTAGGGACGGTCATAGAAGTGGGGAGGGAGGGGGGAGTAGGTATAATCAAAATACTTTGTATACACGTATGGAATTCTCGAATACCTAAAACATATGTAAAAATGGGGTTGAGAATTTTGGGGGGTCTTTTTGAGATAGGGTTACCCTGTAGCCCAGCTGGCCTAGAACTTGCTATGTAGACCAGGCTGGCCTTTAACTCACAGAGATCCACCAGCCTCTGGCTCCTGAGTGCTGGGATTAAAGGTGAGCGCCACCACACCTGGCGGGGTTAAGAATTCTCAGGAGACCTGGAATATCCTTGTCTTTAAGCCACACAACTAATGCCTCCCAGTTGTGTCTGGTAGCACATGGTTGTGGCAGGGAACTCACTGCAGGTTGATCAGATGAGGTAGGAGGGTTGTGGAAGTAAGGGGTGTGGGTGAGGGGTGTGAGGTGGCTCTCCAGGAGGGACGTGCATACTCTTCAATGTTTCTTTTTCTTTTTTTCTTTTTTCTTTTCTTTTTTTTTTTGGTCTTTTTGAGACAGGGTCTCCCTGTAGCCCCAGCTGTCCTGGAACTCACTCTGTAGACCAGGCTGGCTTTGAACTCACAAAGATCCACCTGCCTCTGCCTCCCAAGTGCTAGGATTAAAGGCCTGTGCCACCACGCCCGTCTTCTCTTCAATGTTTCTTAACTACAACCTTGGAAACCATACACCTTCAGGAGCACTGTATGAACGAAACTGTCTGATCAGTGCTGTTGCTTTGAACTTTACTAGTTCTGCAACTTGTATGCACCTTTATTTCATTCTCGAATATGAAGCCAAGAATCTGGAAACATACAGACTCCAACTACCAGTAACATTCCTCTCTGTGTTGCTAAGTCAGGGTGTTTCTAAGTTTAGTTCTTTGCCGGTTGACCTCTGCATTCTGCCACTAGGGGGCGATGGTGGGAGAACACAAACTGTCCAAGGTTCCCTGAGCTTCCTGTGTCACCTTCACACCTCTGGTGTGTTCTAGAAGTGGCCGCAGCCCCAGCTTGTGGGTAGACTGTCTGAAGGGACTGTCCTCTCCACGGGTGCAATCTCGAGTCCCTCATCTTTGCTCATGGCCCTTTCTGAGGTCACCAGTCACTAACGATCTCCCCTTTTCTGTTCTAGCTCCCCAATACCTGTGTAACTGATTTCCTGTTTGCTTTCCCTTCAATTTAAGACACTTGGTATTGTTCTTAATTTTCCCAACTTAGTCACCCATTTTCCATGCAAGAAAGCCAAAACTCAGCAGGGATTTGCTTAAGTCACATGGCTTAACTCAAAGTCTTTCGAGTTCTTTCCCGATTTGTTTCTATTTTTCTGAAGTGAGCCAGAATAGAAAAGTTATTTCACGTGGAAACATTATTGTAGGTTTCTTATGTTCTCTAAAATATTCAAATATTCACTTGTATACAAGTCAATTTAAAGACGCCTGGCCAACTGGGCCAAGCTCTTTGGGTATGAAGAAAGGTGAATCTCACATTTCATTCAATAGAACCAAATAACAATAGATATTTCCATGATTCTGATTCTAGGGCCTAGCTGAAGAAGATAATAGCTGCTGTGATCCTCTCTTTCTCAGTGAAACTTTTTTGAAAAATTCTTTAACAATTCTTTTTTTTTTAATTTTATTTATTTTTTTGAATGTGTATGAATGTACTGTCTGCATGCAGGTCTGTGCACCCGTGTTCTTTAACAATTCTTTGACGATACCCTACACGTATACTATGTACTTGGACTGTATTCACCCAATTATCCCTCTCGTCCTCCTCTCGGTCCCATTGAACCCCTTGTTCTTTCCAACTTTCATGTCCTTTTTAAAACTTCTTTTGATTTTTTTATGTGTATGAGTATTTTGACTACATGTATGTAAATGCTGAGGAGGCCAGATTAGGTTAAATTGAGGTGGGAAGACTTACCCTAAACCTGGGAAGGACCTACCATTGTATAGGCTGGGGTCCCAGGAATGCATAAAAGGCACAAAGTGGCCTGAGTTCAAGCATTCATCTCTCTGCTTCTTTTTTTTTTAATTTTATTTATTTCTGTATGTGTATGAATGTACTGTCTGCATGCAAGTTTGTGCACCCGTGTCGTGCAACACCGCGGAGGTCAGAAGAGGGTGTCGGATTCCCCTGGAACTGGAGTTCTCCTGGAGAGTTTCCTGGAATTGGAGTTTCAGACGGTTCTCAGCCACCATGTGGGTGGTGGGGATCGAACCCGGGTCCTCTGTAAGAGCGGTCGGCGCTCTTAACCGCTAGGCCATCTCTCCAGCCCATCTCTCTGCTTCTTTACTGCAGATACAGAATGACCAGTTGTCCCTCTCTTACCATCATGATTTTCCTGCCATTATGTTCAGTATCCAGGAACTGTGAGCCAAAATGAACCCTTTGTCCCTTAAGTTGCTTTTGTCAGGGTATTTTATCACAGCAACAGAAGGAGTCACTAATACAATGTCAGAGAACAAATATCTTTCTGGTGGACTATATGGCTCTGCTCTGATCCGGTTTAGACCGGCAGCCTGGGAAAGCTCACGTCTGGAAGGAACTTTGTGTGTTTCCCTATCAATGTTGGCTGGCTTAGAATTATCACAGGGTTTGTTCCAGCTCAAATTCCTCCTTGTGTATCACTTTGGTTGTTTCAGGGAGGGTAAGAATGGAGGGAAAAGTAAATGTATATTATTGTCATTCCTGACAACTGGCCACCTTTTGGGACATGAAGCCTTTACTTCAACTGGTTCTTCTAACCCTCATCTTACCACTTGCATGGGAGGCATTCATTATTTTCTCATTCAGGTAAAGATATTTATGTTTTGAAGTAAATGACAGGTAGAAGTGATGTCAGACATAAATATACCCATATTTACCCTAACAACACACAATGAAAACAGAAAATCTCCTTTCTGAAAGATTATGTAATGAATAATTTTTACAAATGCAATTTCAATGTAAGTGTAGATCCTAAAACAGAATTAAAATAGTAACATTTTACACTTTGCAGTGTAAAATGAAAGTGAAAAGCATCCCACTCACTTAAAAATGAAGCAGTAAAACGTGCACTAATGCTTATAGTTTCGTTTGAAAAACCACCCCCAAAGAAAACTATTTTTAAAAAGATGATCTTTTAAAAAAATAACCTCATTTCCATGCTAAATGATCTTCTCTCCACTCACCTCCCTCATCACCTCCAATCATTTCAAGCTGTCAACTACTTGATCATCAACCAGAAAACACAAAACATTTTTGGAGGCTCCAGTGATGAGAAGCTGAATCCCTCAACAGAATTGTTCCTATTAGGCCAGAATTCTCATCATTGAAATTTAGTCAGTTTTGAGTCCGCTCCCTTACCTTGCTGTTCTCTAAATAACTTAGAGTTTGACGACCTCCTCCTCAGGGAAATCTGGCCTGAGTATATGCTCCAATCACTTTAGAAACATCTTGAACTCCTAACTTTAAAAATGCATGGGAATCCTTCAGGATGCCAGGTTTAGTGGTAACTTCTTGGATAGACATACAACTCACAGGAACTGTGAAAATATACACTCAGCACTGCCTTGAACTAAAAACTGTATCTACCAAAGGATACGATCAACAAAATGGAAAGGCAACCCAGGCAATGGGAGAAAATATCTGTAAATCATTCACCAGAGAAGGGGCTGTTCACATTAAAAAAAATTCCTATAATTCAACAACAAAACAACCTCAATAATATGGTTTAAAATGGGTCAATGACTTGAATAGGCTTTTCATCAAATATATACAAATACCCAACAAGCATAAGAAAAATGTTCATCAGTAAGCATTAGAAAATGGCAAATCAAAACCACAATGAAGTGTCACCTACCACTCCTTTAGGATGGCTGTTTTCAGTAAAACCAAGTCACAGGGCTAACAAAGTATGGGGAAACTGCACTACCGATGGAAGGGGCAATGGCCCAAATGGCAACGATATGAAGGTTCCTCCAAAAAGGAAAAATGGACTTCTGTGTGATTCATCAGTCACATTTCTGGATGGATAAATATCCAGAAGAACCAAAGGCAGAGTGTTAAATAGAATCTGCACACTTATGTTCAGAGAAGCACTACTTACAAGAGCCAAGAGGTGGAAGAAACCCAAATGGTCCATTGGCAAATGAAAGGATAAAGAAACGTAGTAGATACATGGAATGAAATATTATTCAGCCCTAAGAAGAAATTCCTGGGCTGGAGAGAGTTCAGCCATTAAAAGCACTTGCTGCTTTTCAAGAGGACACAGGTTGGTTCCCAGCACCCATGTTTCAGCTTATAACCATCTGTACCTCTTCTGGCCTCACGGGCACCAGGCATACATGTGGTTCACACACACACATACACACACATATATATATAATATATATATATATATATATACATTATATATGTAAACAAACACATATACACATAAAATAAAAATGAATAAACATTTAAAAAAGAAGAAAATCCTTCTATGTGGTACAACATGGATAACCTGGTGGACATTAGGCTAAGTGAAATATAGTCACAAAGAGAAGTGCTGTGTTGCTTGTTGCTGGGCCTGGTTGTGCACACCTTTAATCCTAGCACTGGGGAGGCAGAGACAGATGGATCTCTGTGAGTTCAAGACCAGCCTGGTCTACAGATTGAGTCTCAGTTGGGGCTACAGAGAGACCCTGTCTCAAAAAGACAGACAGAGAGAGAGAGAGAGAGAGAGAGAGAGAGAGAGAGAGAGAGAATGAGAGAGAGAGAGAGAGAGAGGCTGTGTCATTCCATGTATATGAGGTATTTCAAGGCAGCCAATTAATAGTAGAAAACAGAATCTTGTTTATCAATGACTGGGTTGAGGGTTGTTTAATGGGTATTATCTCAAATTTCCAAGATTAAAAAGTATTAAAGTTCTCTTTCACAATGATACAGATTCACTTAATACAACTGAGCTGTAATTTAGAAAATAGTAAAGATGATACTTTTAGACTATAAAAAGACTCTTCTTTGATGAGCATGTTCTTTAAAATGAATTCTGGTGGCTACTCACAGAAGTGGGATTCTGGAGCATATCTCTTGTCTGGCTTAATGTTGTAGATAGGATGAGAACACAGACCTTACAATCAACCTGACTATATGACCTGTAATGAACCATGGTAATATCCATTTGGGGCCTTCTCACTTCCTCCCAGTACTCTCCAGAGGACATCTGTCCTTGTGTTTCTGGACTTTTTAAAAAATTTTATTATTTATTTATTTATTTAGTTTTTGGTTTTTTTGAGACAGGGTCTTCCCTGTAGCCCCAGCTGTCCTGGAACTCACTCTGTACACCAGGCTGGCCTTGAACTCACAAAGATCTGCCTGCCTCTGCCTCCCGAGTGCTAGGTTATTTATTTTTTTATGTGTATGAGTGTACTGTCTGCATGTAGGTTGGTGCACCCATGTCATGCAATGCTGCAGAAGTCAGAAGAGGGCATCGGATTCCCCTGGAACTGGAGTTAAAGACGGTTCTTAGCTGCCATGTGGGTGCTGGGAATCAAACCTGGGTCCTCTGCAAGAGCAGTTGGTGCTCTTAATGGCTGAGCCCATCTCTCCAGCCCCTGAACTTGGTTATAGACCTGCTAATGCATAGTGCTACTCTTCCTCTTTCCAATGGTGAGTTTAAAAATTTGAACACAGAAGCTGGGCGTGGTGGCGCATGCCTTTAATCCCAGCACTTGGGAAGCAGAGGCAGGTGGATCTCTGTGAGTTCAAGGCCAGCCTGGTCTCCATAGTGAGTTCTAGGCCAGCTGTGGGGCTATAGGGAGACCCTGTCTCAAAAAGACAAAAAAACAGGGAACTTCTGTAGTCATATTTCATTGTTGTGCCTTTTTGTTCACAAGGTTATTTGGATAATTTAAGAAATTCGATTTACCACCCAGGTAACAATGTAAAACCCCAATTTTTTTTTTTTTTTTTTTAAGACAGGTCGCCCTGTTAGCTCAGCTGGCCTGGAACTCAGATGTAGATATGCCGGCCTTTTATATCACAGAGCTTGGTCCCACTGCCTTTGCTCCTGATGCAATGGTAGAAACTCAAATTTTTAAAAATTACTCCTGTTGGGGTTGGAGAGATGGCTCAGTGGTTAATAGTGTTTGTTTCTCCTTTAGAGGATCCCAGTTCAGTTCCCAGCACCCACATCTGATGGCTCACAGTCACCTTCACCTCTAACTCCACCTCAGGGGGGATCCAAACATCCCGTCTTCTGGTCTCCATAGGGCTTTCTTACACCACACAACACCACAACACACACACACACACGTACACACACCAGCGCGTGACACACACACACATGCATATACCTACACATAAATAAAAAATAAAAGTAAAAAAACGCTTCTTGGTGTAGAGGTGGTGCAGCCTATAATCCCAGCACGCGGAGGGCAGAGGCAGAGGTGGATCTCTGTGAGTTCAAGGCCAGCCTGGTTACATAAGAGAGTCCAGGACAGCTGGGACTAAAGGGAGACCCTGTCTCAAAAATACCAAAAATCAAAATGACTCCTGCTTACTTGTGCATCGGTCTGAGACTGCAGTCCTGCTCCTGCTTTACTTGTGGAGGTCTGCAGACTGCAGTGCTGCTACCTGCTTTACTTGTGCGACGGTCTGCAGACTGCAGTGCTGTCTCCTGCTTTTACTTGTGCACGGTCTGCGAGACTGCAGTGCTGCTCCTGCTTATACTTGTGGATGGTCTGCAGACTGCAGTACTGCTCCTACTTTACTTGTGACGATGGTCTGCGAGACTGCAGTGCTGCTCTCGGTTTACTTGTGCATGGTCTGGAGACTGCAGTGCTGCTCCTGCTTTACTTGTGGATGGTCTGCAGACTGCAGTACTGCTCCTGCTTTACTTGTGGACGGTCTGGAGACTGCAGTGCTGCTCCTGCTTTACTTGTGCACGGTCTGCAGACTGCAGTGCTGCTCCTGCTTTACTTGTGGACGGTCTGCAGACTGCAGTACTGCTCCTGCTTTACTTGTGCACAGTCTGCAGACTGCAGTACTGCTCCTGCTTTACTTGTGCGACAGTCTGCAGACTGCAGTAGCTGGCTCCTACTTTACTTGTGCACGGTCTGCAGACTGCAGTAGCTGCTCCTGTTTTACTTGTGCACGTCTGCAGACTGCAGTGCTGCTCCTGCTTTACTTGTGGACGGTCTGCAGACTGCAGTGCTGCTCCTGCTTTACTTGTGGATGGTCTGGAGACTGCAGTGCTGCTCCTGGTTTACTTGTGCATGGTCTGCAGACTGCAGTGCTGCTCCTGTTTACTTGTGGACGGTCTGCAGACTGCAGTCTGCTCCTGGTTTACTTGTGGATGGTCTGCAGACTGCAGTGACTGCTCCTGCTTTACTTGTGGAGGTCTGCAGACTGCAGTACTGCTCCTGCTTTACTTGTGCGACGTCTGCAGACTGCAGTGCTGCTCCTGTTTACTTGTGCATGGTCTGCGAGACTGCAGTGCTGCTCCTGCTTTACTTGTGGACGGGCTGCAGACTGCAGTGCTGCTCTGTTACTGTGCTTTGAGACTGAGTGTGGCTTACTGGAGGTCTGCAGACTGCAGTGCTGCTCCTGCTTTACTTGTGCATGGTCTGGAGACTGCAGTGCTGCTCCTGGTTTACTTGTGCGACGGTCTGCAGACTGCTAGTCTGCTCCTGCTTTACTTGTGGACGGTCTGCAGACTGTCAGTCTGCTCCTGCTTTACTTGTGCATGGTCTGCAGACTGCAGTACTGCTCCTGCTTTACTTGTGGCAGGTCTGCAGACTGCAGTGCTGCTCCTGCGTTTACTTGTGCACTGGTCTGCAGACTGTAGTGCTGCTCCTGCTTTACTTGTGGAGGTCTGCAGACTGCAGTCTGCTCCTGCGTTTACTTGTGGACGGTCTGCAGGCTGCTAGTGCTGCTCCTGCTTTACTTGTGGATGGTCTGCAGACTGCAGTGCTGCTCCTGCTTTACTTGTGGACGGTCTGCAGACTGCAGTACTGCTCCTGCTTTACTTGTGGACGGTCTGCAGACTGCAGTGCTGCTCCTGCTTTACTTGTGACGGTCTGCAGACTGCAGTACTGCTCCTGCTTTACTTGTGGATGGCTGGAGACTGCAGTGCGCTCCTGTTTCTTTACTGTGATGGTCTGCAGACTGAGTGCTGCTCCTGCTTTACTTGTGGAGGTCTGCAGACTGCAGTGCTCCTCTGCCTTTTACTTGTGAGGGGGGTCGTTCAGCTGATCTGCTGCTTACGTGATGCTGGGCTGCTCTGCTGGTTTACTTGCTGTTGGATCGTGTCCTACTGCACAGTCTGCAGACTGCAGTACTGCTCCTCTTTACTTGTGCACAGGTCTGCAGACTGCAGTGCTGCCCTCTCTTTACTTGTGGACGGTCTGCAGACTGCAGTAGCTGCTCCTGCTTTACTTGTGGAGTGGTCTGCGAGACTGCAGTGCTGCTCCTGTTTACTTGTGGAGGTCTGCAGACTGCTAGTACTGCTCCTGCTTTACTTGTGGATGGTCTGCGAGACTGCAGTGCTGCTCCTGTTTACTTGTGGATGGTCTGGAGACTGAGTGCTGCTCCTGCTTTACTTGTGCAGGTCTGCAGACTGCAGTACTGCTCCTAGCTTTACTTGTGCGACAGTCTGCAGACTGCAGTACTGCTCCTAGCTTTACTTGTGCACGGTCTGCAGACTATAGTACTGCTCCTCTTTACTTGTGAAGTCTGCAGACTGCAGTACTGCTCCTGCTTTACTTGTGCACGGTCTGCAGACTGCAGTGCTGCTCCTGCTTTACTTGTGCATGGTCTGCAGACTGCAGTGACTGCTCCTGCTTTACTTGTGGATCGGTCTGCAGACTGCAGTGCTGCTCCTGGTTTACTTGTGCACGGTCTGCAGACTGCAGTACTGCTCCTGGTTTACTTGTGCATGGTCTGCAGACTGTAGTGCTGCTCCTGCTTTACTTGTGCATGGTCTGGAGACTGCAGTGCTGCTCCTGGTTTACTTGTGCACGGTCTGCAGACTGCAGTGCTGCTCCTGGTTTACTTGTGCACGGTCTGCAGACTGCAGTACTGCTCCTGCTTTACTTGTGCACGGTCTGCAGACTGCAGTGCTGCTCCTGGTTTACTTGTGCATGGTCTGCAGACTGCAGTGCTGCTCCTGCTTTACTTGTGCATGGTCTGCAGACTGCAGTGCTGCTCCTGCTTTACTTGTGCATGGTCTGCAGACTGCAGTGCTGCTCCTGCTTTACTTGTGGACGGTCTGCAGACTGCAGTGCTGCTCCTGGTTTACTTGTGCACGGTCTGCAGACTATAGTACTGCTCCTGCTTTACTTGTGGACGGTCTGCAGACTGCAGTACTGCTCCTGCTTTACTTGTGCACGGTCTGCAGACTGCAGTACTGCTCCTACTTTACTTGTGCACAGTCTGCAGACTGCAGTACTGCTCCTGCTTTACTTGTGGACAGTCTGCAGACTGCAGTACTGCTCCTGCTTTACTTGTGCACAGTCTGCAGACTGCAGTACTGCTCCTGCTTTACTTGTGGACAGTCTGCAGACTGCAGTGCTGCTCCTGCTTTACTTGTGCACGGTCTGCAGACTGCAGTGCTGCTCCTGCTGCTTCTTCTTGCTTCTCTGATCATTCACCACACGCTTTGCACTTCACATCAATGTCAAGCTTTCCAGCTTTTGCCATAATTGGTGTCATGAGTTTAGCAGGATGTTCATCTCCCTCTTTCCTCACCACCTTCCGTTGAAGGCATGCGCCACAAGTTTTCAGCTATTACCTGGACTGACTTGAGCTAGCCCTAACATGGCCTGCTGGGGTTAAGTAGCTTGAATCCGTCATTCACATGACAGTCCATCACATATTTGAAGATACATGTTGTGACTGAGTAAATCACTTTTTTTCCTTCAAGAACTGAAGATTTCTGTCTGAAATAAACATTGAAGAACTGATGAGAGCGTCTCTTATGGAGTGTTACTTTCTTCTTCTTCTTTTTTTTTTTTTTTTTTTTTTTTTTTAAGACATGCTCTCCCTGTAGCCCCAGCTGTCCTGGAATTTGCTCTGTAGACCAGGCTGGCCTTGAACTCACAAAGATCCGCCTGCCTCTGCCTCCCAAGTGCTAGGATTAAAGGCGAGCACCACCACACCAGCTACTTTCTTCTTAAGACTCCGGGATCCAGAAGGTTCATATGCCTGTCATCCTCCAGATAGCCACGAGGACCCAGTGCTGGAGGGAGGACCACAAGTAGGGTGGGGAGGGCAAGTCTAACCACTCACCGGTTGCCATGCTTCCCTTTTTAATTTGCAAAATAGGAATAAACATGGACATGCTGAAGAAGTGTAGATAATCTGCTTGAAAGGTTTTTAAGAGCCAAACTCAACATTTTAAAATCAGGTGTATCAACTTGTCCAGAAGAGCCTTCGCCTTTCCAGTAGAAGTAGGTGTTACTAGAGCTTGAGGAAGGATCAAAGGTACGGCTGAGAAGGCGGGCTGCTAGAGCGGCAGTACTTTTGCAGCCTTTCAGTTAAGTCCTTGACTGACCACCACATAAAAGTGGTTGAAGCAAGCTGACAATAAGGCTGTACAATAAATTGGTATAAAATTATATGTGGGAATTAGATTTTTTATTTCAAAGGGAGTCTAATTTCTCATTTTCTTTCTCTTTTGTTCTTTTGTCTTTTTGAGAGAGGGTCTACCTGTAGCCCCAGAAGTTCTGGAACTCACCATGTAGACCAGGCTGGCCTAGATCTCCTGAGTGCTGGGATTAAAGGTGGGCACCACCACACCTTTCTGATGTTCTTGTGCCCTTTCTGTTTCTACAACGGGATATGCCAACGCAGAACAGTTAATGCTGATGTACTGCAGGTACCGTCTGGTCTCCGAGCACATTTTAGACATTTTAGCACATATAAGTTGTCCAATAGCAGCCTTGAAGCTAGAGGACAGGCAGACAGAGGATAGAGCTCCGTTGCTCTCTAGGTTGTAGAAACTGTGATGAGACAATCCCTACACCTTTAGGTCAGAACATGAAGACAGGTTTGCTGCTCAGAACCCCTCTTCTACCCTTCCCAGCTGAGTTCTCTATGTGATTCCTGTCGGTGAAGAGGGGCATTGAGTGGGAGCTGACGCCATTCATTGGCGTGGCCATAGTTACCATTTTTGTTCTCATCTGCTGGGTTCTTGTCTTGCAGCCTTCCTCCAGCCTTCCCTGGGACAGTAGACTCCAGACTTGCACAATAGGGACCGGGAGCAGGCCTTTGCCAGGAGCCACAGTGAGTCAGGTCGAGGGGGCATGAAGTCGGGGCCCTATTTTTGCCAGCTGTATCATCTCTGGCAGCAGAGTCGAGGCAGGCATTTCTAACAATGACTGTGGTTGGTTGTGCCCAGTTTTGTGGGGCTGAAATGTACTTTTTCACAGTAACTTTGGGGATGCTGAGAAGGGGAAGTAAGTCACAGGTGTGTCCAGAATGTACCTTGGAGGCTGTTCTGGGGCCATCTATTCTGAATGTGCTGTGAACTATTATACAAGACCTCTTAGCTCCTAAGGGGGGAAACACCTTTCCTACTATAAATAAGGACATCTAAATATCCTGGAACTATCCTTGAAATGAACTTTTGTTTTTTGACCAATACAAAACCTCAAGAATACCAGGTGTTCATATTTTGGGTGAATCAAACAATTTCTGAGCATGCTTTAAGGGTGCAGGTTAAGATTTCTACCCAGGGGTATTCTAGAGTTTTGAAGGAATCTTAGTTACTGAAGATGGAAATCAGAAACCTGAGAAACCATAACAAAAATCAGGCGCTCCAGAGTCTTTGTATTCTTATAACAGGAAACATTTGGCTTGATGGAGGCAGGATCTGCAGTGCTCATTCACAGCTTTGAACACCTCAAGTAAGCTAGCAGGTGTCTGGACAGCATCAGCATTTCTTTCTACAGCCAGTGTGCTAGGCCAGAGCTTACGAATCTCTAGGTAGATTCACCACTGTAAAGGGAAAACGGACACTGCCTTCACACCCTTCTCTGCCCACGTGCCCTCCTCTGCCGAGTCCATCTCTCCTCTGTCCTTGTTGATCCACAAACTCCTGCACTGCCGAAGGGAGGCTGGAGACCCTCTGAGTTAATGCTCCTGACACGGAATGTTTCAGAAGAGGATCCTTTCTATTTACTTCCTTTGTCTGATGCCCAAATTTTTGGCAAATCGAATCCTTTTTTGGTTTCATCTCTAGTTGTCTTCTTGAATCAGATTACCAACCCTCGCTTTGATTTCTAGCATTTACTGAAGTTGTACCCACTGTCTAGGGGCACTGTGGGCTTTAATTTTCTTTTTCTTTCTTTTTTTTTTGGTCTTTTTGAGACAGTGTCTCCCTGTAACCCCAGCTGTCCTGAACTCACTCTGTAGACCAGGCTGGCCTTGAACTCACAGAGATCTGCCTGCCTCTGCCTCCCAAATGCTGGGATTAAAGGCGTGCACCACCACGCCCGGCATGGTATCTGTCTTGATTAGGGATTCTTTAAAGTCAAGGAACAAGTCTTAAAGTTTTCATGTGCCTTCTGTATGGGCTTTAATGAAATCTGCTAAAAATATAAATGGTGAAGATGAATCTGTAATTTTTAGAACACAATAATGTCACATATTAGTGAAAGGTCACATTACATGTCAACCAAATTATACAGTATTCAAGAAAGGTTAAATGATAGGACATCATCAGATCATAAAGAAGCACTCAGATTGTGAATATTTTTATACGTTTGTCTTGAAGAAATTAGATATCTTGCATCAATAAGATGTTTTAAAATAACAATGAAAAATATTACTTGAGCATTAATTGCTTTGAGTCATTGAGGTGAATCTGAAATGACCAAAAAATTAGTTCTAGTGTGGAAGAACTTAAAATGTACAAATGGTACACAAAACAGGTAGAAGAACTGACCATCAACTGATCCATTGTTGAAATTGCTGGTGAAATAGAGAGGAGAGGGTGTGTTCCAATAACCTAAGCTTAAAGGGAAGCAGGCTAGGCGACCAGAGAGCACAAAAACAACACAAATCAGCCTTTGCTCTACAAATACTGTGGTTCTGACCTTGGTAAATATTAAAAACAACCGCATGGTTTTCTAGGAAAAAAACCTTCCATAAACATCCAGAATGAATTCCCTTTTGGATTGGAGGAAAAGCAGTACCTCCACCCACCTAAATGACACATCGAATGGATGCCTGAAAGGGTGCAGTGCAGGGACATGACCCCGTGTGGGAGCCTGACCATGCACACAGAGCCACAGAGCAAAGCAGGTGGATGCCCTGAGAGGGGACACACAGCCCGTCAGCTGCAGGACAGAGGGCACATGCTGTTGTGACCATGAAGGCAGCAGATTGAAGTGGCTGGGCTGACCTGCATTTCTTACTCTATTAAGTTAGAAAACTTTCAGATTTACAAAAAAAAAAAAAAAAAAAGGGCCGGGCGTGGTGGCGCACGCCTTTAATCCTAGCACTTGGGAGGCAGAGGCAGGTGGATCTTTGTGAGTTCAAGGCCAGCCTGGTCTACAGAGTGAGTTCCAGGACAGCTGGGGCTACAGGGAGACCCTGTCTCTAAAAGACAAAAAAACAAAAAACAAAAAAAACTTTTAGATTTGGGCAAGGCATTCTGGGTCAGCACAAAAAAAGTAAAACCAATCTTTTCTTTTACACTAAAGTAGGAAAGACAGCATAGCTAGCAGGGAAGGTATTTCAGAAAGCTTAATAGAGAAAAGGAACACAAGAAGGCAGAGTTATGAAGAAGCCATTCAACTGAGAAAGAAGGTGAGCAGGGTCAGAGTTCAGAGGACGCTGAACACCAAGATCATGTGCAGTCCTGCCACCCCCTCGGAAGGCCTTGCGGTGTCTGCCTCCCAGTCTTGTGTGCCTGGGAGAAGCATCCCCAGACAGGCTATGAAGACTATTTCACGTTCTGGCTTTTGGTGGGAAGAAGTTGTAGTTTGCTCCTCAGCACCGTCACAGGCCAGACATCAGAAGACTTCATCTGGCATGTGGAAACAACAGAATGTCAAAGGGGTTTATTATTGCACATGACCAGATAATGAGGTAACTGTTGCTACTAACAGAGCAGCACCTTCACACATGCCTCCATATCCTTGGGGAGGTGAATTTTAAGAACGTATTATCAAGTGCTTTCCTTTCCAATGACACCCCCCCCCCCCGTTGGAAAGCATTTCAGTCCTCAGAAAGGATGGCGGACACATTTCTTTCCTGTGCCAGTACCCCTTCTTTTGCCTTACTCAGGCTGGACTGCAAACATGAAGAAAAGAAGAAAAGATCGTATTTCTAGTCCCGCACGGATCTTACGAAACCCTGCTGTGTTGGGTGCTGCTTTGTTCATCTGCTCAGACCCCAGCCCCACGGCACAGGGAGAATTCTAGGAACATGGTCTTGCTAAAGACAGCAAAGACCAGGAGAGGGAGCTCAAGAACACAAGATGTTCATATATCTGGGTTGCAGGGAAAGTCAGAGGATGAAAAGGAATGAAAGGAAAGTGTAAGCCATGGCCTCAAAAACACCCATGGAATATGCTGTACTTGTGTGTGTGTGTGTGTGTGTGTGTGTGTGTGTGTGTGTGTAAGGAACTTTAAACCTATTGTTTGTTCATCACATCAGAATTCTGACCTACAAGGCCATGGTTCCTTTAGACTGCCGAGTTTGTTAGAAACTAGTAACATTGTATCGGGAGTCACCTTGTATCCTCCTGGTTTGTCTCCACCTCAGGTACAATGACCCTGGGGAGACGTGTCAGTGGCAGGCAGGCAGTCTCACACAGGACTTGGCTGGATGAGGTTTATAGGCCAAGGAGTCAGAGCCACTATGATGGGTAGTTTTTGTCAACTCGACACAAACCTAGACATACCTGGAAGAGGGAATGTCAGGTTAGTATGTGTTTCCATCAGGTGGTCCTGCGGTATACAGAAAAGGCAGCTGAACAGGAGCCGGAGAGTGAGGCAGTCAGCAGCATTCCTCTACGATTTTTGCTTCAAGCTCCTGCCTAAGTTCCTGCCTTGGCTTCCCTCAGTGATGAACTGTGACCTAGGAGTTACAGGATGAAATAAACCCCCAAGTTACTTTTGGTCAGTGTTTTTTTTTTTTCGTCTTTTTGAGACAGGGTCTCCCTGTAGTCCCAGCTATCCTGGAACTCACTTTGTACCCCAGGCTGGCCTTGAACTCACAGAGATCCACCTGCATCTGCCTCCCGGGTGCTGGGATTAAAGGTAAGCGCCACAACACTAGTACTTTATTCCTTTAACAGATATATTCCTGTAACAGAATTTTAGATACTTGGGAAAAGGGGCTAACATAGCAAACAAAGAAGGGTGCCTGGTCAGCTTGGGTCTAGACTGATGCGACAGGACAAGTCAACGCTTACGACATACAAGATGAGCGCTGCAATAAGACATCGACAGCTGCTGGCAGAAGGGTGTCTAGCTCTGAGGGAGTGACATATAAACTTGGAGGACGGGCTGGAGAGATGGCCTAGTGGTTAAGAGCGCCAACCGCTCTTACAGAGGACCTGGGTTCGATCCCCATCACCCACATGGCGGCCGAAAACCGTCTGAAACTCCCAATTCCAGGAGAACTCCAGTTCCAGGGGAATCTGACACCCTCTTCTGACCTCTGTGGCACTGCACGACATGGGTGCACACACCTGCATGCAGACAGTACATTGATACACATAAAGAAATTAAAAAAAAACTTGGAGGACAAGCCAGGCTTTGAGTTATAACTCGTGTACCAGACAGAAAGAAATGTGCAAAGACACATGAGAATATAAGCATGGGATCCGAGGGGCAGGAGCACAGCGGCTGGAGCAGGGAAGCAACGGTGGAGATGAAGGTGGAGAAGGAAGGACCTGGAGGGCTACTCTCCATCATGCAGAGGAGAGCAGCCGGCTGCAGGGAGGCACTGCAGTGTGCCATGCAGGAGGGCATAGGGAAATCACACCGGCTGCATTTCGGAACCAGCCTAGGCAGGAACAAGACAGTCATGGAAGTTCAGGAAAGTTCGACTACAGCCAGAGCAGAACGCAGGCGTCAGTGTTGGGAAGAGGCCATTGAGGAAGAGCTGGCAGTGTGTGGGAGCAAAGCCACTTCAAGACCCAGAGTGGCTGCCACAGCATCGCACTGCTTCCAGTTAAGCAGAGTTGCAGCCTGGACACCCCACTGGAGGAAGTGAGCTCCATGGGAGGCCATGTGCTTGCTACCACAGGAAGTGTCAGAGGTTCCCAACAGTCCAGGCACTCAAGGTCTCAGAATTCTACGTGACTGAGGGGGAGTAAGGGGTCAGAATCTTGTAAGCCCACAGCTTTCTTGAAGGGCAGGTATTGGTGCTGTTGGTTGTTTTGTGGTTTAGTTACTGTCTGATGGGTGATTTTAACGACAGCAGTTACCCAACGAGTCACTGTGGTCTGGCAATGAGAAAGAGGTGAAAATTCTCATAGGACTGGGGGGGGTAGTCTTTAAACATTTTTTGGGGGGGTCTTTTTGAGAAAGGGTCTCCCTTTAGTCCCAGCTGGCCTGGAGCTCGCTACGTAGACCAGGCTGGCCTTGAACTCAAGTGCTGGGATTAAAGGCTTGTACCACCATGCCCAGCTTTAAACATTTTTTAAAAAAAATTTAATTTATTTTTGTATGTGCATGAATGTACTGTCTGCATGTAGGTTTGTGGTGTCATGCAATGCCGCGGAGGTCAGAAGAGGGTCTCAGATTCCCCTGGATCTGGAGTTCTCCTGGAATTGGAGTTACAGACGGTTCTCAGCTGCCATGTGGGTGCTGGGGATCGAACCTGGGTCCTCTGCAAGAGCAGTCGGTGCTCTTAATCGCTAGGCTATCTCTCCATCCCCTAAACATTTTTTAATGTAGATGAATGGAATGTAGATGGGCTAGTTAAGCATGAGAAGATATGCAGAACGTGGTCATCATCAGCGATGAGGAAAGATTGGGGAAGAGGCAATTCTGCTCTCTTCATTGTAATTCTGGAGTCACCCATGGCCAGAGTGTGGAGTGGTCATCCATGGCCAGAGTGTGGAGTGGTCATCCATGGCCAGAGTGTGGAGTGGTCACCCATGGCCAGAGTGTGGAGTGGTCATCCATGGCCAGAGTGTGGAGTGGTCATCCATTGGCAGAGTGTGGAGTGGTCACCCATGGCCAGAGTGTGGACTGGTCACCCATGGCCAGAGTGTGGAGTGGTCATCCATGGCCAGAGTGTGGAGTGGTCACCCATGGCCAGAGTGTGGAGTGGTCATCCACTGGCAGAGTGTCACTGGGCCTTTAGAGGTTTCTTCTGTATCACCTGACTAGACTTCAAGCTTCAAACTGGACTTTCTGAATCCAGCTCTCAAGCCTCACTCTTTCAAGGGATATATTGAACCCAACAGGTCATCCCATCTCAGAATCCTTTCCTTAGTCACAGCTGCAGAGCCCTGTAGGGTGGCACATGGCCAAGTTTCAGGAACTCAGGTACAGACAGCTCTTGAGGGTGGCTACCCTGCTTACCAGGCTGGGTTACTGTAAAATCTCCCTGCAAAGGAGTCAGGTGTCTTTAGTGTCCCCAAACAGAAGCCTAGTAAGTTCTTGCTAAGTTATAGTGACCTAGACAGTAAGGTTCCCACGTGATTAGGCAGCTTGAATTGAAGGCAGCCATCAGTGGGTAAAACGAAGGAAAAAACAACGGCAATTCATTTCCAATTTAAGGTGTTTTCTCTTATTCTTAACTGCATTTTCTTCAGCATTTTCTGTTATCTCTTGTATGAGGCTAACTTTTTAGTGCAGGTTTATGGTGCCTTCTGTGTTCTTGGGAAACCCTGAGCTAGCTGTGGGAGGAGATACTTCCTTGAGTCTCCAAATGTACATGGCAGGCAGGAGATCCTGGACTTCATATTCCCATGTGTTAAAGCATAGACAGTCCCATCTTTATTGCGTATTACTAGTGTCAGCACTAAGCAAAGCTTTGGAACACAGGCGCTGGGGCCAGGCTGTTGGGCTGACATCCAAACTCCTCTGCTTAGGAGTCCTATCGAGTTAAATAACCTTTGCTGCCTCAAGTTCCTCATTCAGCCATGGGGAGCTATTAATAGTACAATCCCACACAGTGTGCTCATGTGTTAACATATCACATGTGTGGAACAGCACCTCCCACACAGTGAATGCTCAATAAAGGTCATCATCATCATCACCATCACCAGTGCTTTTGACACAGAGGACATAAAAAGACAAGCCCTAGCCTTTATTCTTAGTGTTTGGCCAGAAGTCTTTTGGGACTAAGGCTTTAGGATCTCAATGTATTCCAGGCAAAAACTTCCCCAGCACCCTCATTCCCCATGCATATCTTTGAACATTTCTCCTTGGTTCCATCTGAAGGATGCCGAGTCAAAGTTGGTATGTAAAAAGCACTATCATATCATTACCTACCAGGCAACTAATAAAGCTTAACTAAGCACAGGTGTTCTTTCAGTGGAACAGGGTGTGTCTAAAACTCAAGGTTCATGAGCTTCATCTTGTTAACTAAAGTACCTTAAGAATACCTGGGGCACAGTTGTACTCCCATCAATAAATATGTTATAAATTCCTTAGATGAAAAATTATTTTCAAAAAGTAAATATACTTATCAATGTTATAATGCCCAGGTTGCCCTCAAACTCCTGGGCTCAAGTGATCTTGCCTCTGCCTGGAGTATATCACAGTGCTAGCCAATGATATCCTGTAAATTCTACAAGGTCCAACCAGTCAGTTTTGAAAAGCAACCTTTCCAATAGCTCTCTTCCACTTGAAATATGAAGTGTGGAAGTGGAGAAGATGTATGCTTTACTGAAAGAGTCACAACAGAAAACAGAGTACACTCATAGTTGTAGCAAACCAGGAAGAATTTGTACGGTGATTTCAAGTCAGATACAAAGTTGGATTGTGGTAGCCACTGAAAAGAATCACACTGATTTGGGACTTCGTGATGGTATTTTCTGGAACAGGCAGACCTTACCCAAAGAGGCAAACAACACTTCAGATGCAGAGGTTTATTTTCCTCTCATATTTTTAAAAGACTGAAATTGGAGATCTCCTGAGGCCAGCGGAAGGAGAGCAGGAGACAGGTAGGAACTGGGTACCTCAGCAAAGCTGATTGTTGATCCCTTAATCCAGCTGTCTTTGGCTTGATTGGCGTTTGTGGCTGTGGGGGCGGAGTTATCCTCCCAGCCGGTATTAAAGGTGAGCTTGTGTGACTCTTGAGATCTGAGATCTCCTGAGGCCAGTGGGCTGAAGAGGCCCAACCCCCCCCCCCCCCCCCCCCCCCCNTCACATTTGGAATACAGGCAAGGAGAGAAGCCCATATGCCAGATCATGAAAGAAGAGACAACACTGAAAAGAGGCAGGATTTAATCCCGCGCCAAGCTTTACTAACCCTATGGTTGACTCCTGCAGTGGGATCCTCTGGGGATGCCCAGGACACAGACATCCGAAACACAATTGGGAACATTATTTAAAGAACTACAAGATCATAACGAACAAATTAAAGCACTAAGAAAAGAGACTGAGGAACTCAAGAAAGGACCTAGAGAGAGAGAATGACAAGCTCCAGAGGAAGTAGAAACACTGAAGAGACCCCATGCTGAAAAAGATAAAGAAACCATCCAGCGAACTAAAGAGCTACAAGAGAGATCGAGAAGCTCCCAAAAAAGAAGTTGAAATACTAAAGAATCAGAAGAGAAAATGAAAAAAGAAATCAAACACTCATCCATCAAGAGGATAGGAATGGAAAACGCCTCAGAAAGCAGAATGGGGAAGCAGAACAAAGGAATATCAGACCTGAAGATAACACAGAACAACTAAAACCTCAGGAAAGATTATGAAACATTTAAAAATACACAAAAGTGGAACAACTAGGAGCTGTGGGACACTATGAAAGATCAAACTCCACTATAGGATCGAGGAAGGAGCAAGACTCCCCACACCCGCCCCACGAACTGCGCTATTGATACAGATATTAAAAACGAATACCCCCTACGCACGTTGCAACTAATCAAAAATATACTTCAGCACTCAAGACGCCATACACCACCATCAATAGAAATAATATAGAACGACACAAAAAGGACATACGAATAAGTTCGTTCTTTGAGCCATTAATTATAATCACGATACCGATGACCAGAGACATTACGAAACATGATTCAAAACCTATAGATAACACATGACGATCCAATATTGCACATACAGAATAGATAAATTCTACACATAATGCACAACCATCCATACTCCTCAGTCACTAAACAATGCGCTTAAGAGCATCCAGAATTATTTAGTCGAGAGTACGTCAGAGCAAGAAGCCAGACTCATAATATCCTTAAAGCATATCAAACGAGCACAAAAACCCATAAGACAAGTCGACACTTCCACCCCATAAGAGGATGAGAAACCCTCTTCCAGATATACTGTATTGTATCAAAAATACCTACTAAGAATTTTTTCAGTGCAAACTATGAAGTCAAGAAGAACCTGGAGCAAAGTATCCCGGTTGGTTAAGGGACAATAGATGCCACCAGGTTACTATAACCAGCAAAAATGTTCTCAAATCTCATTTACCATGAAGAGAGTAGAAAAAACCTTCCATGGAACATAAACACACTGAAAGACATACATGTACGGAAAACCAACCCTTCACAGAACACTTGAAGCAATTCAAAAAACAGAAGAAAGGAGTAGTCCGCCCAGGCAACAGAAAGAGAAATCAATACTAGCATAACTTCAGAAGTAGAGACCGAAACCCAAATGCAAATGGATAATAATGGGAAAGGAAGCAACACAAACTATTGTCATAATCTTGAATATTATTGGACTAAATTCCCCCATCAAAAGACACAGGACTAGGGGAGATAGGATTGGATTAGGAAATCAGAATCTACTCTGATATGTGGTTTTACAAGAAACACATCTTACCTCCTAGGAAGCCTTCACCTTAAAGTGAAGGGATGTGAAAAACAATATTTCCAAGCAAATGGTACCCTAAAACGAAAGCAGTTGTTGTTATTTTAATATCAGACAAAATAGACTTCAAAGTAAAAGGAAATCAGAAGAGACAATGACGGCTATTACCATTTTTATCAAAAGGAAACATTCACCAAGAAGATTTCACAATTATGATTATAATATGCCCCAATTCTGGTGCACCAACTTTATAAAGACCAATTCTCCTGGACCACAAGTCACACACTAACCCAGTACACTCATCGTAGGAGATTTCAATACCTCCACTGAGTCCTTTGGATAGGTCAACAGGATAAAGAAAAACAGAGAGACATTGAGACTGAACGATATGATTACACCAAATGTACCTTATAGACCTCTACCGAACATTTCCATCCTAATACCAGAGGATACACTCTACTCAGCACCCCATGGAACATTCTCCAAATCGACCCCATACTGGACACAGAAGAAACCTCTACAAATACAAAAAGATTGAAATAATGTTATTGCATTCATCGAACCACAGTGTAATAAATCTCAACATCAACACCAGGACCAGTCTTCCTGCCTACAAGAACACATGGAGACTAAAACCACACACTCTTGAATTAATGAATGGTCAGGAAAGAGATAAAGAAAGAAAATGAAAAACGTTCCTGGAACTGAATGACCATGACAATACAAACCAACAAAACCTATGGAATACTTAAAAAAGCAGACGATCCTAAGAGTGCGTTTTAATAGCCCTGGGTAGCTAATTAGAAAACAGAAAAGAGCACAATGAATGATCTAACATAACAGCTAAAAGTACTTCTAGAGGCAACAACAAAGATGGAACACTAAAATGCAACAGACAGAAAGAAATAACAACAAAACTCATCAGAGCCAGAAATCAATGGAAATAGAAACAAAGAAAAACAATACAAAAAATCAATGAAAGCCAAACAGTTGGTTCTTGAAAGAAATACAAAACATCAGACAGACCTTACTCCCGTTAAACAAAAAGAAAGGAAGGAACCAACTCCAATCAAAATACAATCCGTGTGTGAGAAAGGGAAATATCAAAACGACAATGAAAGAGACCAGCCAAAATTATATGGGAATATTACAAGACCTATAATTCTACCAAGTTTGAAAACCTAGAAGGAATGGGGATGAGATATGAAATCTTGGTCATCTCAAAGCTTGGCCAAGCAGAGACCAGCAGCTTAAACAAACTCCATAACATATAAGAATAGAGGAGTGTAGTACAGAAGCCCCCAACTAAAAAAAAGCCAGGCCCAGACGGTTTCTGGCAGAATTCCTATAAAACATTTCCAAAAAGACCTACAACAACCATATTACTGGAAAACTGTTTAGAAGGGTTACAATTAGGAGTGGGAATCTCCAAATTCTTCTAGGAAGCCCAGCATCACTCTGATTCCAAACACCAGGCAAAGATACAAACAAAAAGCACGAATAGAGCACATCTGCCCTAATATAACAAGGCATGCCAAAATTTTCTAAACATGGATACTGCAAATCGCATACAGAACCACATCAGAAAGATCAAGTCCATCATGACACAAGTTGGATTCATACCAGCGATGCAGGGATGGTTCAAAATACGAAAATCAATAAATCAGCAGCAAAACATAAATCCGGAATCAAAGACAAAAAACCACACCATATTTCATCTCAATGATGCCAGGAAAAAAGAGCCTTCTACAAAATCCAGCATCCTCATGCTTAAAGTCCTAGAGAGAATTGGATTGGATGTATCATTCCTCAATTGTAATCAAAGCCATACTCCAGGAAACCTACAGCCAATCTCATCCTAAACGGGGAAATGACAGAAATATTCCCTTTAAGGTAGGAACTCGGCCACGGCTGCCCCCTGTCACCACTCTTCTTCAATATAGTGCTTGAACACTTGCTAGAGCAATAGGCAAGAAAAGGATATTAAAGGAGTCCTAATTGGAAAAAAAGAGGAAGTCAAGTTATCCATATTTGCTGATGATATGATTGTTTACTTAAGGGGATTCTAAAAAACTCCACCAGAAAACTCCTAGAACATGGGCTTAACAGCTTCAGCAAAGTGGGCAGGATAAAAATTAACCTTAAAAAATCAATTGCCTTTCTTTTCACACCCAAGAACAAGCATTGGAGAAAGGAATCAAAGAGACCTTCCCCACTCACAATAGACTCAAAAAAATACAATACCTAGGAACACACCTAACCAAGACACCAAAGACCTCTACAACAAAACTTTTAAAAACCTTTAAAGAAAGAAATGAAGACATCAGAAGATAGAAAAACCTTCCTATGCTCATGGATTGGGGAAAATTAACATTGTAAAAATGTCCATTTTACCGAAATCCTTGTATAGATTTAACGCAATCCAATCAAAATCCCGAAGAGTTTCTTTCACAGGCTTGGAAACAAAAGTTCTTAAAATCATTTGGAAAAAAAAAGACCCGGAATAGGCGAAAACAACTATGAGTGAAAAGAGCTACACAGGGGGGATCTCTGTACCAGACCTCAACACTATATTACTGTGCTATAGTCATAAAAACATCTGGTACTGGCACAAAAACAAAAACAAAAAAAAAAAAAAAAAAAAACCGAAGATCCAAATCTGAGCAAATACCATTCAGCCATCTCATATTTGACAAGGGGGCCAAGAAGCCCAACAATGGAGAAAGACAGAATCTTCAGCAAGTGGTGTTGGCAAACTGGATCACCTACTTGTAGAAGACTGAAATTAAACCCCTACCTCTTGCCCCCTGTATAAAAGTCAACTTCCAGATTGCATCAAGACCTCAACGTGAAAAAACACCAAACTCTGAAGGCGAAAGAAGAAAAGTTTGGCAGCAGACTACAAGACAATGGCATAGGAAAAAAGACTTCCTAAATCAGACAGCAGGACAGCAGCTGCACAAGAATACGGTCGACAATTGACAAATGGGACCTTCATTAAACTCAAAATCTTCTGTTACATCAAAAGAAACCATCACGGAAGTGAAGAGAAATCCCACAGAGTGGGAGGAAACCTTACCGCAGAAGAAGAAACAATCTGACAAAGCAGATTTCCAGAATATATTAAAACTACTCAAAAAAACACCGAAGGAACAAAGAAAACAATGACCCACTCGATAGATGGAGCAAAGGGCTGAAAAGAGACTTCACCAATGAGGAATTAGAGGATGGTGAAGAAACACCTTTAAGCAGTGTTCAACATCACTAATTCATTAAGGAAACTGCAAATCAAAAACCACTTTAAGATATCATCTTACTCCAATAAGACGGCTAGGATCAAGAAAACAAACGGATACCAAGTGCTGGAGCGGTTGGTGGGGAAAGCAAGGGGAACACTCATCCACTGCTGGTGGGAATTAAACTCGTGCAGCCACTATGGAAAGCCATGTGGAGAACCTTGGAAGACTTGGAATCTGAACTGTCCACGACCCAGCCAACCACTCCTGGCATGTACCCTCAAGATTCACCCCTCACCAGGATACATGCATGGACATGTTTATTGCGTTCTTTCAAAAGCAAGGAGGCTGGAACCAACCTATAATCCTCTCAACTGCGAGAGGATAGAGGAAAATGTGGTAGAATCACACATGGAGTTTATGATGCAGATAAAGAAAGAGGGACATATGAGCTTTGCAGGAAAATGGCCTGAGCTAGAGGACAATCATCCTGAGTGACGTAACACAGTCCCAGAAAAAACAAACGACGAATGGTTATCCCTCATCGTGGATGCTTGTGCCAATTACCTAGTGGTAAGTTTTTCTTGTGTAGCCCCCTGGCTTTTGTCCAAAGCAGTTGGGCGTAATGCATATTGGGAACAACAACAACAAACAACAACCACAACAACCACAGAAAGGACCGCATCAAAGAACTGACTCCTGAAACAGTGAACTTCTGCTCAAAACCAGTCAAATTCCTCATGGAGAATATTGGAAAGACTGCGAAAGAGATTGAAAAGTATGTTTTGGCAGAATGCATGAACTCTGGCGGGGTGGGGGACATGGGCAGAACACCGGTCTAGATTTGTTTAACAAAATAAAAATATCTTTATAGGAAAAAAAAAAAAAAAAAACACTCTACCTTCAAGGACAGGCACCACCTTAACGTGAAAGGATGGAAAAAAAAATATTCCAAGCAAATGTACCCAAAAGACAGCATGTGTTGCTATTTTAGTATCAGACCAAATAGACTTCAAGGTAACAGAAATCAGAAGAGACAAAGAAGGCCATTACATTTTTACCAAAGAAACAATTCACTGTGAAGACTGCACAATCACGAATAAATATGCGCTAAACTCTGGTGCACGAAAAAAAAATACTAAATTGCTAATGGAGGGGCTTGAGAGGTGGATCAGTGGTTAAAAGCACTGGCTGTTCTTGTAGAAGACTGGGGTTGGGGTTCAGATCCTAGCATCCACATGGCATCTAACAACTATCTCTAACTACACTTCCAGGAGATCTGTCTTCCTCTTATGGCCCTCTTACATGCATGCAGGCATAACACTCATACATATAAAATAAAAAAAATAAAAAAGAAGAAACTGCTAACGGAATACTGGAACAAGCTGACTTCTGTATTTCTCCTTGGTGGTAGTTGTCTTGAAATTAAACTGTACTGATTCTGTTCTTTTTTTTTAAATTTTTTTTATTAATTTTATTTATTTCTGTATGTGTATGAATGTACTGTCTGCATGCAAGTCTGTGCACCCGTGTCGTGCAATGCCGCGGAGGTCAGAAGAGGGTGTCAGACTCCCCTGGAACTGGAGTTCTCCTGGAATTGGAGTTTCAGATGGTTCTCGGCTGCCATGTGGGTGCTGGGGATCGAACCCGGGTCCTCTGCAAGAGCAGTCAGCACTCTTAACCTCTAGGCCATCTCTCCAGCCCCCTGATTCTGTTCTTATGATGGAAATATTTTTTACCTCATCATTACCTTTTAACAACTCCATCTTTTTCTTACATTTCCCCCATTTCTCTCTTTTGTTCAAGCATTTCTGCAAGACATGTATCCATTTGAAAAAAAGGACAAGTGCTTCAACCCTCTATTGTTCCTCTTACTGAAGCCTTTATGACTTGGCTGCAATTATTCTCATACTATCTTGGCACACACTAGGTACACATTAAGTTGATTTCTTCCTTCTTTCTCTGCTTCACTCCTGTCTGAGTGAACACTTCCTCCTTCAATCTTTGGTTTAAAAATCACTTGCTAAATACTTGGCTCCAAGTGTCTCTTTGAAGTCTCAATAATTTGTTCGGAATCTTTTTGCAAGTGGAGATATCTCTCTTAAGTAAACCAAAGTCCCACTTACTAAAATGAAGTGCTTTTGTTTTCATTTCCGGTCCAGTGGAAAAAGGGAAATATCAGATTTCAGAAATCCCAATGAAAAATAAGCCAAGATATGTGAAATGTTTTCTTCATCCCCCCGTAATACAGTTTATGTATTATAGAGAAAAACAAGATCAATGTAATTGATTTAACACTATTTTAGGGATAGATTCACATATAAGTGCTTATTCATGTTCTTTCTCCAAGTTAAAAAAAACTCTGAATCTAATTTAGAGCCATAAGAACTAGGGAATTAAGAGTTAATTTTCAACTCTGTCCTTAATTCATGTTGTCATGACTGAGTGTCACTTCTCCCACAGCAAGCAAGATCACCCACTGTTCTGAGGCCACTAAACAGACATAATGTCACTGTGTCACAGATAGGGAATAGGCTGGAGAACAAGACTGGAAAGTCTTGAAAGTGTGAAACTTTGTACTGGAAAGTGTGAAACAGGATTGGAGCAAAGAAAGGAAGACGAAACGCAGTCGGAGAGGGCAGGCGGTAGGCCTCAGCTCAGCTCCTGCTCATCCCCAGGCTTCTTCCTGATAAAGCACTAGTGCCTTGGAGGGCACTGTCATAGCAGGGTGCTGGCTACTGCTCTCAGAGTGGCCTACGCTACGACCAGTGTAAACCCCCAAAGAATCGAGACTCTATGATCCACAGTGATCACGACTGATAAAATCGATGGCTGTACACTTTCTTCTGCGACCCGCATGTGGAAGCACAAGGAGGCTGCTTGTCTACTCAGGTGCCCCTTGGCTCACTCATCATGTGACTGCTCTGAATGTTGATCTTTCCCCATTACAGATCCCATACCAGCTGAAATGAAACAATCAGCCTTCATTTCTTTATCACGAGTCACTGTCGTATTTTTTAAGCCAACTCAATAGGAAATCCTATGTTTAGCTCTGCTTGAATTAATTGATGAAATCTCTGGATTTAATGGAATTAATGAAATCTCTACTACAGAAGAAATAAACCCATGCCACAATCTCAGGGGAAGAACAGACTTATTAGGGAAGGACTCCCTATTGGAACTAGGTTGGCTTTGGAGTAGGCAAAAGTCACACATAAAACAGAGAAAAGCACAGTATTTCACTGTGGTGTTTGCTTCCCTCTTCTACTACTTCATCAGACAAAGGTCTGCTGCATGTGTGAAAATTCATTTTCTTCAAGGTTTCTCATTGTATTATAGGTCCTGCTTAAAGTAACACTCTTAATTGTCATTTGTTGGTATACTTTAATGTTGTTATTTTTTTTCATTTTCGAAACTTGAAAAAAAATTATCATGCATTGAAGAATTACTATATAGGTGATTTCTGATAACACAAAATGAGCCACCCCTTAAACTGCTCAAAGATCACTTTTCACAGTGATTCATTACTGGGATTTTTAAAGTTTATGAATCCGCAAAACATACCGAAGGTCAGCTATTATTCTAATCCTAAATTCTGCTTGTCACATTTGTTTTTTTTTTTTTTTTTGGTTTTTCGAGACAGGGTCTCCCTGTAGCCCCAGCTGTCCTGGAACTCACTCTGTAGACCAGGCTGGCCTTGAACTCACAGAGATCCGCCTGCCTCTGCCTCCCGAGTGCTAGGATTAAAGGCGTGCGCCACCACGCCCGGCTGCTTGTCACATTTGTATCAGATGTACTGTGCTTATAGAAAGGTCTGAGCTTACCCAGACTTTCTATAAGCACAGTACATCTGATACAAATGCTTGTCACATTTGTATCAGATGTACTGTGCTTATAGAAAGGTCTGAGCTTACCCAGATTTGCTGGCTTGGATTGATAAGCACTCATTTCAATCATTAACGATGTTAGTTCCAATGCAGTGATAGATCTGGGTAAAAAACCCCGTTTCTTGCTATTCTTTTCTTATGAAAGAGCTGGTGGCTTCTCAATGCATTTCTTTCTAGAGAAATGTTCTCTTGAAAGGGCGAATGCTAACAACAGTGTAAGAATCACAGAAGAATAGAAATTCATTTTAAAGCAGTGCAGCATGTACAAATGCTGTCTTATAAATAGGATTACTTAATTTAAACCTTAGATCTGTCAAGGTCTATTACTTCAAATGAAACCAGTCTCTTCTTAAGTTCATTATAAATCGAGATTATATTACAATTTGCGTTAAGTCATTGGTAAGATACAAGACAGTTAAAATTATTACACAGCAGTGTCAGTAAATAGGGCAAAGTCACTGCAGTGTTCAGAGAGGCAAAAAGTCATCTTGCTAAATGAGGATCCAAGCTGTCCTGTACCAGGGCTGTTACTAATAAATAAAAGGCCTCTGGGAAAAGTGCTGAGTGCATTCTGGATCTATTTTCAGCTTGCATCAGCAGCTGCTGCCCTAGGATCACATCTCTACGCGTACTCCACACCATATGTAATCACTCCAGTGCTGCAACCAGTAAGACAATGAAAGAGCCTGGCATAAATCTATACTGAGTGGAATGCTAAATGAGGAAAACAATACAAAGGGGGGGAGATAAGCCACATTTCCAAGTCATTAGGAAGAAAGACTTTGACATATGAAGTGCTGCAACCATTAATAGCACTTATCATATAGAGTAGAGACAAAGAGACAAATTCATCAAACTGACAGAACTGGGACATTTTATGCTAATGCAAACTCCTGGGTTTTACTCTGTATTCCTCTGTGTCTGGAAAACTGATACCATTACAGGGCAGGAAACTGCATGAATAACATGCAACAGATCATAAAAATTCACACAGCCACTGCAGAAACACTGCCAAAAGCTCTGTAAAAACACGGATAGAGACCTCAGCAGAGAAACTACCAGCAAGCAATGAATGCAAATAAGTCCAGGAATATCTCCCATTCATGCATTGTAATTAACTATAGGCTTCTCACTCATAATTATAGTGGGGAAGCTGAAGCCTGGAGAGCGAATTCTGCAGCTCGCCAGAGCAGGCTGTCCAGGCTCGGTCCAAGGCTGTCTGCCATCCTCAGGAGCAAGTGCTGCTCTGACCTAAATCTACCCACTAGGTGTGATGGCTTTTAAAAAACATATAATCCAAATGTAAAATTATTAACATAAGACTTTAAAGGGAAGAGAGAGGAAAGGAAGTGGATAATGCAATGAAAAAAAAGATGAGCAAAATTTCCTCCGTGCGCTTGTGTGGGTGGGATAGGCAGAGAGTCTGAGACTGAGAGCATTTTTATAAAATACATGCTGTCCTTGACTTAGAAACAACTCCCAGTCTATGAATAAGCTGCACTTGAAAGTGAATGGCAGGCAAGTCCTCAGGAGAGCCTGTGGGAGCAACCACCCTTTGTTCTCCAATTGTGAACTCCTAGGGGGTTGGTGAAGAGTGCCACGAGCTTATTTATACCAATCTACAGAGATAAATCACTGCTGCCCTGATATCCCTGTCTCTCTCCGGGGAGGCCTGTGTGTCCTTGATAGTGGGAGAAGATGGGCTCTTTAGATGGAACGGCAAAGATATTTTCTCATACAAAGAAATTATGCTAATACAAGTTGGATGTGGCTGGAAAAGTCTATCAGAGCTGGCACCCAAGGCTATCACATTTGTTGGTATTCTAGGTTTCTGGCCCAGGTCATCCAGTTCCAGTTTTTCCTCTTGCTATCATTTGATATACATCACACATTTTCCTTCCTCTATAAAATTGCTAAAAATGTCCATTAATTGGCTGGAGAGATGGCTCAGTGATTAAGGGCACTAACTGCCCTTGCAGTAAGGACCAGGGTTCAGTTCCCAGCACCCACATCATGGCTCCAGTTCCAGAGGATATGATGCCATCTATAACCTCCTTGGGCTCTTGCACACATGTGGTGCACATACAATATTGGGTGTGTGTTCGTGTGCTCTCCCCCCCAATTTAAAAAAACACTAAAAATGTCCATTAATTTAACATTAACCAAAAGTCTACCATGTTACTTCTTTTGTGTGGTAGATTTAATGATTAAAAAATGTTGCAAAAAATGTTGCAACCACACAGAGAAATTACACCTGCAAATCAAACAGTCTAATGAGGATACAGAACAAAATTATAATAATCCAACTATAATACAACACAACAGCTGCTAGAAATGACAGAAATATGGATAAAGTTCTGCAAAGGTGTAATGGAGAGGCACCTAAGCCAACATGGTCTTTTCCTACTTGCTGAAATTCTACCTACATGTTCCTCTACTTCCCTCGTCCTCTCCTTAGAGCTGCTTGCCTCTCCTTTGTACTTTCCTGGACTTTCACTTTATACAGACTATGGGGTTAATTTCCAGATCTCTTTACATGATGAGTACCAGTTCACTGAAAATATAAAAGACAACACAAAAGAAAGCTGTACTGAGGCTGAGATCTGGGAGCGCATTTAGAAAACCAAGTACTATTCAAAACTTGTCTCTCAGAAAAAAACACAGTCTGCATTCAAATGGCCAACTTTAAACTTTCAGAATGAAATTCTTCTAAACTGTCCAATTCTACTCTTCATTCTTTACATACTGGGTCACCAAAAATATAACCTATATTTTCATAAGCCAAAGGAATGAGATAATTGGAAAGTTTTAAGCAGTGCAAATACAGAGTGAAGATTCTTCCCACAGTTATGTAACTTGAATATTTTAAAGTCTGACTCTTTTAGAGAAGGCTCCCTCCCCAGTCTAGCCTTGGTAAAATGAAAACTGAAAAGTACATCTGGATGTACAGATGAACATGGGCTGTGTCCCCTTTAGGGTTCTGTGTTCATGTGCCTGGGCTAATCTACTACTGTGATTAGACCATTATAATTTTAAGTAGCCGATTAGGCTGCTAGCTAGATGACATGGACTAAAACTCTTCCTCCCAGATACAAAGCCTGAGTGGCCATCCTCTGGAGGGATGAGGAATGTTCTCCTTTATTGCTTTACAGGCTCAAGGACCCTGCCCGTGAAGCCAGGCCTTGAAGATATTAATAATTTATCAGCACACATATAGTATCCTGTTGGAAGCATGGAGTTTAAGCTTCCATTGCTATTTTTTCATTTTCTTCCAATTCTATACAACTTTAATTTCTTAATAACCTAAGACTTTTTTTTTTTGTTTATTTGTTTTTTTCGAGATGGTGTTGCTATGTAATCCAAGCTGGCTTTGATTTTACAGGGATCTGCCTGCCTTTGCCTCCCGAGTTTGGGTTAAAGGCATGTGCCACCATACCAGGCCCATTATTTTTCTTTTAATATAAATGTAAAATTTATATATAAATAAATATATATTTATTTATATATAATATATAATATATATAATATATATTTATATTATGTATTATATTTAATTATATATAATTATAATTATTATAAATAAAATATTTAGAAAGGGTTATAACCCTCCCCTTTCCCCAAGCTCAGGAACATTTGGGAAGAAAAAAAAAGTATAATCCAGAGGAGACGAGGACTGCTGTGAAACGCTGTCCCTGGAGAGGCCTTGGCGGCTGCACTCGTGAACCAATGGCTGTGGTTACCTGCATAAAGTCCTACCCAAGACCAGGCTACGCATTTCCAGCAAGGCGGAGGAGAAGGCTCTGAGCTGGGGGAACTGTTGCCAGTTGGATAGCTGCAGGGGGGAGGAACTCACTTTTCTTCCACGGTGGCCATGGTGCAGGCTGGCTCCTGAGCCATGGCTGATGTCATAGCACGTACCTATGAGCAGCACTAATTGGACTTAGTTTGTTTAAAAAAAATGAGGGGCTGGAGAGATGGCCTAGCGGTTAGGAGTACCGACTGCTCTTGCAGAGACCGCGACCCAGTTCGATCCCCGCAACCACATGGCGGCTGAAACTGTCTGTAATTCCAATTATGGGAGAACTCCAGTCCAGGGGAATCTGACGCCCTCTCTGACCTCCATGGCATTGCACGACATGGGTGCACAAACCTACATGCAGACAAACAAATAAAATAAAAAAAAATGAGAAAGTATATGAAGTTGGGAGGTGGGGGTGTGTCAGATGTGGGGAACCCAAGGGGATTTGGAAGGGAGGGAGTGGAGGGGTGGGTACACTCAGGACACATTGTATACATGTATGAAATTCAAAGGATAAATATAGAGCAAAATGAAAAATAAAGAGATCGTAATAATGAATGAATGAATGAAAATAAATAAATATAATAATACTAAATAATATAAATAAATAAAGGGTTGGGGTCCCCTGTGAGAATCTGACACCTGCGTTTCCTGGAGTTCTTGTCATTTGGACTGGGTGTGGTTAGATGAAAGGGTTATGCAGAGCAAAGTGGAATGCTCGTAAGTGACTCTGCTCTTGTCAGAGTGAAGAAGGGGCACGATGGCGGGCTGGAAGGGAAGGAAAGACTCTGTGGGACTCGGATTGTGGTGGAGAGGGTTCTTAGTGGAGGGCTGTGGGTGGTGGTGGGGGAAATGAGTGTGGAGAGATCAGTTTCATGGAGAAGAGGTCTCCCCAAACTGTTAAGACTCTGTATGTTAAGAGGGTAGAAATAAGCAGCACCTGGGGAGGTGCATTTAGCAAGCAGGGGTGGTCAGAAGGAGGCAGCAGGGCCAGGCCCCAGGCCGAGAGCATCACAGCAGGCTGGAAGACACAAAGAACCCAGCAGCACACAGAGCTGCGAGCGACAGGGAGGGCAGAGCAGCTTTCCCAGAGGCTTTGTTTCAGACTGTTTAGGTTCTGTGCTTGGATGCAGATAGAATCTGCTAACACTTTGCCCCCTGAGACACAGGTATCAGAATTAGGCCTTAATAGCCAGGCTTTCCAGACATGTGTTCAGATGCAACACTAGCTTGTGTGAATTAGAATACACATCTGAAGAGTACTTTATAGATTATAAAACACCAATTTTCCTATCACTATGTCATCTGTTCCTCCCAGCAATTTGGTAGGGTGAGGTGTTAAAAATATTTTTTTTTTTTGAGACAGGGTGCCCCTGTAGCCCAGCTGGTCTGGAACGAACTATATATACCAGGGCTGGACCTCAGTCTCACAAGAGCTCCACCTGCCTTTGCTTTTCAAGCCCTGGGACAAAGGCATGAGCCACCATGGCAACTGAAATCCTTACTCTCATTTTCCAGGCAACCGTCCTGGAGAGAATAAAGCAACCCCTCGGGTATAATGTGAATTATGCTCTACCCTGTACTGTCCAGCCTTGTGAAGCAGCCCTCACACATTCTCCTTTCCCGTTACTTCCAAATGCTCCTGCTTTGATGATTTCTCTTCAGTGTTTCAAGGGGTGGAGGGGGTGCATAAGAGCCTGAAATGAAGACTAAGAAGGCAGGGACTGCACAGGAGACCCTACCCTACTGCGCACCCAGCTCTATCTATCCCCTCTGCTTGATTTTACCTCATCTGCAGGTATTGAGAGCTTCAGTTTAAACATGACTGGGATATCTCCATTCTCCTTCCAGTGGAAGTCAAACCTCTCCATAAAGCAGTAAACTGATTTGAAATGGACAAAACCCCTGCATAGTATTTAGAGTGTTTATTTTATTCATTCATTCAGCAAGTATTTCATTTGCTGAATCACATATCTACTATGTGCAACACTGTGCTGGACCATAGTACAGAATAGTGAGCAGACCCAATGCTTTGAGTTTACTCTCTAGTCCTGCAAAGTCCAATATACTCGTTGCTAGTTACATGTGGCTGTTCAATGAAAATGAAGAAAAATAATAAAAAAATGTAGTTTCTATCACACTAGCTAAATTCAAGTGTTCAACAGCACCATGGCAGGTGGTTAGACTCTGTGCTCTGGGCATTACAGAAGAGGCTGCTACAGAAGAGGACAGTCAGCAGTCAGTGATTCTATTAATTACTTTCTGTCACTTAATGAACGCCATGACCAAGGCAATGTACAGAAGGACTAGTTTACTGGAGCTTGTAGTTCTATAAGATTAGAGTCCTAAAAATGGCAGAGGAGGCATGTTGACAGGGTGGCTAGCGCAGAGTCAAGCATCAAGTGTTCCAGCAGATAGGAAGCGAGAGAAGACTGAAGGAGTCTGACAGGCTCATGAGGCTCTCATAGGCCGCCCCCAAGTGACTCGCTCCATCAGCAAGGCCACAACATCACTAAACTTTGCAAAACAGCACCACCAACGGGGGACCAAATACTGAGCCATGGGGGAACATCTCATCCAAACTACCCATGGTCCATGGAAATTGCACACAAACGTTTTAGGCACTTTTCTATTTTGTCTCCATTCTGTAAAAGTCTTGTCTTGTTTTCTCTTCCAGTCCTCTCTTTGTATTCAGAGCTGATTCCTAAAAATATCTCTAGCTTCCTGCACAGGTTCTGCCATCGCTCTTAGCATGGCATTTAAAGCGATTTTTCTAGGCTAGAAGTGGTGGCACACAAGCACTTTAATCCAGTGAAATTCGGCCAAAGCTGGGTGGGGCATGGGAGGCCCGTTTCCAAACCAAGCCAGCCCTAACCAACAAACAACAAACACAACAACCAATAACAAAAACAAGAGCTCCTTCTAATCATGGGTCCACTGACCTGTTGTCCCCTCTCCAGCCAACTTGCTGCCTGGACTTTCTTTACCCTACAGCTGAGCAACAGAAAACCAGGCTACTAATGTCACAACTGTTCTTTAACCCTACAGCTGAAGCAACAGAAAAACCAGGCTTACTTGGTCAACCCTTTTCTTCGTCTGGTAGAAAAGACCTAAACAAACTATACATAAAATCTGCAAACTCAGGCTTACACATTAATTACACGTTGTTGCTTTTGTCTTTTGAATTCGGGTGTCAACCCTATACCCAGGATTATCTGGAACAACTCAATTAATGGCCCAGGCTATCCTGAACACAACAGCCACCCACTTGCCTTCAGCATCCCCATTGGTATTACAGCATGGCAACTACAACACGTAGCTGTGAGTTACACTTTTGGGAATACATATGTAAATAACACAAGACTTAAAAAGTTCTTATAAACAATCTGAGGGCATATCACTTTGAAGTTATGCTGTACATAGTCAACAGCTTGGAAACCACTTGGATTAGGTGCCTGGACCATCACTCTGGCTGAGCCCTGAGGTTGAAAGTATTTGACCACAGGCTTTCCTATTTCCCAGTGGGGCCGCCCTTCTGGGGAGTGGGTGCCTCTGCAAGAGAAGTGAAATGAGAGGTAGCAGAAGCGCTGGCGGCTACCAACAGCACCCACAGCAGCCCTACCCCCCCGGGGGGGGGTGAGAGGGGCAGCTAAAGCAATGTTTAACACGGAGCAGGAACCTCCCAAATAGCTGCTGTGGTGAAACATTCCACTCCTTTGGAGGGAAACACAGAGCTGAGAAGGGCCCTTGGGAATCTGTCTCTAAGATGATGAGTATATGGGTTTGCAGGTGGCCTCAGGGGGCCCTGGCTGTAGCTTCTGGACTCTATGGTGACAGCCCATCTCCCCGCTGTTCTGTGCAGAGCTCCAGATGTTGTGGGGAGCCAGCTGAGTGAGGACAGGATGCTGAGATTCTCACATCAACAATGAACAGACGGCCAGCACTCTTCCCACGTCCCAGAGGGTTGACACAGAGCTGCCTTTTGGGCCAATGAATGAGATCATCTGAATCAGTGGCCAGAGGGGTGTGGCTGCCCGGGTCTCGTGCAGCCTTTGTCAGAAGCTTCATTTAATCTTGAAAGGGGTGGTGGTAATGTGGTGGGGGAACCAGAGTTCTCCAAATGCTGAGATTTTATGTAACTCATCTGCCATTTTGCTCTTCCTTCTAAGTAAGAGCTGAGCCCTTAGAAAACTGGTGTTAAAGCAGTTCAGGAAGAAGGCTGAAAACTGAAAGCCCCTTCCAACAGCTGTTAATGGTTGTCAAGAGCGGGCTCACACCAGGGCTGGCAGGAAGAGAGCCAAAAATAACTGCACAGCACTATCTTCCAGTCATTTAGGATGCTGCAAGGAGGAGTCTGAGGAGCCAAAGCACTGCTGTTGGAAAACAGTGAAGGAGCTGGAAGGATGGGGACGGAGCCTGCTGATCTCAGAAACACTGCCCCTGAGAAAGAAAGGGGGTGAAGGTTGGGGAGATTGATTTAGGAGGTGAAAGACTTTACCCTCTGCTTGTGGGGCTGACACATGTGCTGGAGGAATTTGTGAGAATGGTTCTTTCTGTGTGTTTCCATACTGTTTTCCTCGTGGCCTTCTCCTATCCGCAGCAGAGAGCCCGATTTGGGAGTGTCTTTTGGGTACACATCCCGCCTGATATGGATGCTGTCGTCATGGAGTTTTGTTAGTCTAGATTTGATTTTTTTGGTCCTTTTTTTGGACCGGTCTCCCTAATCGCCCCAGCTGGCCTGCCAACACTTGTTCTAGTAGACCCGCTGGCTATGAACTTACAGAGATGGGCCTGCCTCTGCCTCCTGAGTGCTGGCATTAAAGTCATGGCCACCACACTACGCTACCTAAGGAGTTTTGATCACTACTTTCTATGGAGTTCAAACTCAGTTAGTTTTAAAACAAGCTTTCATTAAAATCCAGGCTTCCATTTACTGGTTTTGTTTTTTATTTTAACAATATCCAATCTTTTCAAATAGACATCTTTTAAAAGAAGTTCAGTGAATGATTTTCTTCTGTAAATTTTTATAATGATAGACATAGCGGAGGGACCCTTTCTTTCCCCGGGCCTCTTCTCAATCTGGGTGTACGTGCAGCACTTTAAACTTTCCCACCTCAATGTTTTGATGTTCTCAGTGAGTAAAACCAAGCCTTTGACAACTTGTCCATCTGAATCGAATGCTTGATCTTTCTGGGCTTGGCAAACAAGCCGTCATCTACTCAGAACCCAGACAGCAAAGTGGCAGATGGATGACTCAGGTTTTATTAGTGAACAAGTCACTCAAAATAATTTTCATTTCTGGTCTTGATGTTGGCACTGGCTCAGAGAACATAGTACAAACAGCATCCTTGGACTTGAGCCTGGCAGCTCACACCTATGAGGTCACTCAGAATAATATGAAAAAATGAGGCCAGGATGACAATACAGTCAAGTGCTCAGTAGCTGGCTGGTTGACTGAGGTCAACTTCAACTTGGGGAGAAGTGTCCAGCAATGTGACACAGCCTTCTGTTGCTGCTCTGCCGTGCAGGCACGTCAGTTTCCTTGCTGATTTAAGAAAGACATGCCCAGTGATATGGTAAGCTGATCAGGTGACAGAGCATGATCGCGGGTGAGGACCATAGGCCCATGCTAGGCAAATGCATACACTTTCGGAACAAAAAGTATAAAATCTGATAGTAGATAAAAATTCCAAACTTATAAGACAGGAGGCAAGAGAATTCTAGTTTCAATACAATTTCCACACAGCCTTGGGCTACATTATGAGAGTTGCAACAAGAGACGGGAAGTCAAAATTTCACCCCTTTTCTTAACTGCTCAGAGCTCTTCTGTTTGGCCCCAGACCTGCAAATGAGGAGTCGGCCTCAGTCACAAGGATCACTGAATCCTTATCTCCAGTGGCATATGGAATGGAAGATGTTAAATCCTGAGAAAGAGAGATTTATGAAGACCCATGTGAACTTGTCTTCAGGGAGCTAATGGAGGATCATAAAAAGATTACATTTGTTCTCTTCAAGTCCATAAACAGGATCACTTCTGAAAATTTAGAAGATGTCTGCTACAAATAAGGACGGCCTTTCTAGTAGTCACAGTTACAAAAAGAAGAAGGTGCTGTTGAGAGTGTTGGTGAGAACTCATTGCTGCAAGAGTGGAAGCAGAGCTCAGAGAGCCACATATGTCATTATTACAAACGGATTCCAAACTGCATGGGAGGTCGCACTCTAACGTGCCTTATCATATTAGCATTTATTATGTACTGTTATTACGGAGGTGCTTGGGATTCAACCCAGAGCCCTGAGCGTGTTAGGCGAGCACTCTATCATGACCCTACACTTCCAGATCCTGATATGGTTTACTCTTTAGTCTCTAATCTTTGATGTTCCTCATCTCATTACTATAAGAGTCTCAACAGCATTATTTTTCCTAATGCTTAAACACTATACACAAAGTGACAAGAAGGACAAAACTGATAGCATTTTCACTTACTTTGGATAACTTTAGCAAATATATGGGCTTCTGAGTTGGCAAAATAAACAGAGTTCTCTTGATCTTCCCTAACTCTCCGATCAGCATATGAATGATACATCCTTTAAGTTACTTTGGGTTGGAAAGCTGTCCTAGTCCAACCAGTCTGCTAAAATCATAAACAATTTCCAGAGAACACAAGGAGCCTTGATAGGATGTAGTGCATGGCAGTGTGGAAAAAATAAAGGAGGCAATGATTTCCTAAGTATGTAAGTCTTCAAAGGCTGTTCCCAGTCAATAGAAATTCAACTGTATGACTGCAGAACCTTGAAATCAAATGATGCAGACAGAGCTGTCCGAGTTTCAAGATAGGCATTCTTTTGGAGCGTTTTTTTTTGTTTCTTCTCCTAACAAATTCCTTCTATTTAGACCTGCCGGGTAGGCAAGATTAGTCAGCCATATACAAATCCCAGTTGTGTTTGAATGGATAGCAAGCCTGCCCTATCTTGGCATTTTCTGGACCTGACAAATGACATAATGACGTGAGCCGTTAAAAATATCATAAAACGTTGTACACACCCTGAGAATCTAGTATACCTTGAAATGGCAGAAGAAAATATCCAAAAAGGCCTTTCCGATTCTTTCTTTAATTTTTATGTATATATTTTTTATGTGTTATGAGTGTGATGTCTGCANTATTTATTTTATGTGTATGTAAGTGCACCCATGTTGTGCAATGCTCATGGAGGTCACAAGAGGGTGTTAGATTCCCTGGAACTGGAGTTACTGGTAGTTGTGAGCCACCATGTGGGTGCTGGAAACCAAATCCAGATCCTCTGCTCTCAAGAGCAGTCAGTACTATTAACAGCTGAGCCATCTCTTTAGCCCCTAAAGTACATTATTTTCACCCTGCTCCTCTTTTGTGTAGTTCTATTGCATTGTTTTAATCACTGTCAAGTGTCATACAGCTGGGCATACTGGTTAATTTCCATCATTTTTAGCAATATGTGAAGTCAGAGTGGCTAATTCTTTATTAATTGCAAAAAGATGCTTGAAAATTTAAATCTGAAAAATGGCCTAATATCCAGTTAGACATAGTTACCATGTTAATATTCTGGGAAGAAAAATATGTAACAAAAATGAAGATACAGAATAATAACTTGAGCTTACATATGATGAAAATCAATTGGATCCACAGTGATCCTGTCTTTCCTATGGTCAGAGAGAAAACACATTCTTTTTGAGGGAAAATATTGAGACTATGATAGTGATGCAAATTGATGATAAGGTTCTCTGAATTGACAAGCATTTATTTGAATTGTTTAAAGTACATGATTGACTCCTTACTTTAATAACTACATTAAACTCTAGAGATTAAATTATATTATAGCAGAGGTCCTACTTAACAAAGATGTGAAGAAATGGGGTTATAACCCTCCCTTCCCCAAAGCTCAGGGAACATTTGGGAAGAAAAAAAAAGTATAATCCAGAGGAGACGAGGACTGCTGTGAAACGCTGTCCCTGGAGAGGCCTTGGCGGCTGCACTCGTGAACCAATGGCTGTGGTTACCTGCATAAGTCCTACCCAAGACCAGGCTAGCGCATTCCAGCAAGGCGGGAGGAGAGGCTCTGAGGCTGGGGAACTGTTGCCAGTTGGTAGCTGCAGGGGGAGGAGACTCACTTTTCTTCCACGGTGGCCACTGGCAGGCTGCTCCTGCCCCAGTGGCTGATGTCATAGCCACGTACCTATGAGCAGCACTAATTGGACTTAGTTTGTTAAAAAAAAAATGAGGGGCTGGAGAGATGGCCTAGCGGTTAAGAGTACCGACTGCTCTTGCAGAGGACCCAGGTTCGATCCCCAGCACCCACATGGCGGCTGAGAACTGTCTGTAATTCCAATTATGGGAGAACTCCAGTTCCAGGGGAATCTGACGCCCTCTTCTGACCTCCATGGCATTGCACGACATGGGTGCACAAACCTACATGCAGACAAACAAATAAAATAAAAAAAAATGAGAAAAGATATGAAGTTGGGAGGGAGGGGTGTCAGATGTGGGGAACCCAAGGGGATTTGAAGGGAGGGAGTGGAGGGGTGGGTACACTCAGGACACATTGTATACATGTATGAAAATTTCAAAGGATAAATATAAGAGCAAAATGGAAAAAATAAAGAGATCCTGTATATAAATGAATGAATGAATGAATAAATAAATAAATAAATAAATAAATAAATAAATAAATAAATAAATAAAGGGTTGGGGTCCCCTGTGAGAATCTGACACTGCGTTTCCTGGAGTTCTTGTCATTTGGACTGGGTGTGGTTAGATGAAAGGGTTATGCAGAGCAAAGTGGAATGCTCGTAAGTGACTCTGCTCTTGTCAGAGTGAAGAAGGGGCACGATGGCGGGCTGGAAGGGAAGGAAAGACTCTGTGGGACTCGGATTGTGGTGGAGAGGGTTCTTAGTGGAGGGCTGTGGGTGGTGCAGGGGAAATGAGTGTGGAGAGATCAGTTCATGGAGAAGAGTCTCCCCAAACTGTTAAGACTCTGTATGTTAAGAGGGTAGAAATAAGCAGCACCTGGGGAGGTGCTATTTAGCAAGCAGGGGTGGTCAGAAGGAGGCAGCAGGGCCAGGCCCCAGGCCGAGAGCATCACAGCAGGCTGGAAGACACAAAGAACCCAGCAGCACACAGAGCTGCGAGCGACAGGGAGGGCAGAGCAGCTTTCCCAGAGGCTTTGTTTCAGACTGTTTAGGTTCTGTGCTTGGATGCAGATAGAATCTGCTAACACTTTGCCCCCTGAGACACAGGTATCAGAATTAGGCCTTAATAGCCAGGCTTTCCAGACATGTGTTCAGATGCAACACTAGCTTGTGTGAATTAGAATACACATCTGAAGAGTACTTTATAGATTATAAAACACCAATTTTCCTATCACTATGTCATCTGTTCCTCCCAGCAATTTGGTAGGTGAGGTGTTAAGAATATTTTTTTTTTTTGAGACAGGGTCACCCTGTAGCCCCAGCTGGTCTGGAACTAACTATATAGACCAGGCTGACCTCAGTCTCACAGAGCTCCACCTGCCTTTGCTTCTCAAGCCCTGGGAACAAAGGCATGAGCCACCATGGCCAACTGAAATCCTTACTCTCATTTTCCAGGCAACCGTCCTGGAGAGAATAAAGCAACCCCTCGGGTATAATGTGAATTATGCTCTACCCTGTACTGTCCAGCCTTGTGAAGCAGCCCTCACACATTCTCCTTTCCCGTTACTTCCAAATGCTCCTGCTTTGATGATTTCTCTTCAGTGTTTCAAGGGGTGGAGGGGGTGCATAAGAGCCTGAAATGAAGACTAAGAAGGCAGGGACTGCACAGGAGACCCTACCCTACTGCGCACCCAGCTCTATCTCTCCCCTCTGCTTGATTTTACCTCATCTGCAGGTATTGAGAGCTTCAGTTTAAACATGACTGGGATATCTCCATTCTCCTTCCAGTGGAAGTCAAACCTCTCCATAAAGCAGTAAACTGATTTGAAATGGACAAAACCCGTGCATAGTATTTAGAGTGTTTATTTTATTCATTCATTCAGCAAGTATTTATTTGCTGAATCACAAGTATCTACTATGTGCAGACACTGTGCTGGACCATAGTACAGAATAGTGAGCAGACCCAATGCTTTGAGTTTACTCTCTAGTCCTGCAAAGTCCAATATACTCGTTGCTAGTTACATGTGGCTGTTCAATGAAAATGAAGAAAAATAATAAAAAAATGTAGTTTCTATCACACTAGCTAAATTCAAGTGTTCAACAGCACCATGGCAGGTGGTTAGACTCTGTGCTCTGGGCATTACAGAAGAGGCTGCTACAGAAGAGGACAGTCAGCAGTCAGTGATCTGTATTAATTACTTTTCTGTCACTTAATGAAACGCCATGACCAAGGCAATGTACAGAAGGACTAGTTTACTGGAGCTTGTAGTTCTATAAGATTAGAGTCCTAAAAATGGCAGAGGAGGCATGGTGTCAGAGGTGGCTAGCGCAGAGTCAAGCCATCAATGTTCCAGCAGATACAGGAAGCAGAGAGAGACTGGAAGTCTGACAAGGCTCATGAGCTCTCATAGGCCGCCTCCAGTGACTCAGCTCCATCAGCAAGGCCACAACTCCTAAACCTTTCAAAACAGCACCACCAACTGGGGACCAAATACTTTGAGCCTATGTGGGACATTCTCACTCAAACTACCACATGGTCCATGGAAAATGCACACACAGTTATAGGTCTTTTCTATTTTTCTCCATTCTGTAAAAGTCTTGTCTTGTTTTCTTCCAGTCCTCTCTTTGTATTCAGCCTGATTCCTAAAAATATCTCTCAGCTTCCTGCACAGTTCTGCCCATCTCTCTTAGCATGGCATTTAAAGCTTTTTCTAGAGCTAGAAGTGGTGGCACACACGTTTAATCCCAGTGAAATTCAGGCCAGCTGGGGTGGCAGGGAGGCCCGTTTCCAAACAAGCCAGCCAACTAACCAAACACAAAACAACAACAACAATAACAAAAACAAAGCTCCTTCTAATCAGGGTCCACTGACCTGTTGTCCCCTCTCCAGCCAACTTGCTGCCTGGACTTTCTTTATCCTACAGCTGAGCAACAGAAAACCAGGCTACTAATGTCAACAACTTTCTTTACCCTACAGCTGAGCAACAGAAAACCAGGCTACTAATGTCAACAACTTTCTTTACCCTACAGCTGAGCAACAGAAAACCAGGCTACTAATGTCAACCCTTTCTCTTCTGTGGAAAATACCTAACATACTAGACATAAAATCTGCAAACTCAGGCTTAACACATGAATTACACTTGGTTGCTTTTGTCTTTTGAGATAGGGTGTCACCCTATACCCAGGATGATCTGGAACAACTCATTAAATGGCCCAGGCTATCCCTGAACACACAGCCACCCACTTGCCTCAGCATCCCAAGTGCTGGGATTACAGACATGCACTACCACACTTAGCTGTGAGTTACACTTTTGGAATACATATGTAAATAAGCACAAAGACTTTAAAAAGTTCTTATAAACAATCTGAGGGCATATCACTTTGAAGTTATGCTGTACATAGTCAACAGCTTGGAAACCACTTGGATTAGGTGCCTGGACCATCACTCTGGCTGAGCCCTGAGGTTGAAAGTATTTGACCACAGGCTTTCCTATTTCCAGTGGGGCCGCCCTTCTGGGGAGTGGGTGCTCTGCAGAGAGAAGTGATGAGAGGTAGCAGAACGCTGGCGGCTACCAACAGCACCCACAGCAGCCCTACCCCCCCCCGGGGGGGGTGAGTAGGGGCAGCTAGAGCAATGTTTACACGGAGCAGGAACCTCCCAAATAGCTGCTGTGGTGAAACATTCCACTCCTTTGGAGGGAAACACAGAGCTGAGAAGGGCCCTTGGGAATCTGTCTCTAAGATGATGAGTATATGGGTTTGCAGGTGGCCTCAGGGGGCCCTGGCTGTAGCTTCTGGACTCTATGGTGACAGCCCATCTCCCCGCTGTTCTGTGCAGAGCTCCAGATGTTGTGGGGAGCCAGCTGAGTGAGGACAGGATGCTGAGATTCTCACATCAACAATGAACAGACGGCCAGCACTCTTCCCACATCCCAGAGGGTTGACACAGAGCTGCCTTTTGGGCCAATGAATGAGATCATCTGAATCAGTGGCCAGAGGGGTGTGGCTGCCAGGGTCTCTGCAGCCTTTGTCAGAAGCTTCATTTTCTTGAAAAGGTGGTGGTATGTGTGTGGGGGAACCAGAGTTCCCAAATGCTGAGATTTTATGTAACTCATCTGCCATTTTGCTCTTCCTTCTAAGTAAGAGCTGAGCCCTTAGAAAACTGGTGTTAAAGCAGTTCAGGAAGAAGGCTGAAAACTGAAAGCCCCTTCCAACAGCTGTTAATGGTTGTCAAGAGCGGGCTCACACCAGGGCTGGCAGGAAGAGAGCCAAAAATAACTGCACAGCACTATCTTCCAGTCATTTAGGATGCTGCAAGGAGGAGTCTGAGGAGCCAAAGCACTGCTGTTGGAAAACAGTGAAGGAGCTGGAAGGATGGGGACGGAGCCTGCTGATCTCAGAAACACTGCCCCTGAGAAAGAAAGGGGGTGAAGGTTGGGGAGATTGATTTAGGAGGTGAAAGACTTTACCCTCTGCTTGTGGGGCTGACCCATGTGCTGGAGGAATTTTGTGAGAATGGTTCTTTCTGTGTGTTTTCCATCTGTTTTCCTCGTGGAAATTCTCATTCCGCAGCTGAGGAGCCAGGATTGGGAGTGTCTTTTGGGGACACAGCCAGCCTGAATATGGATGCTTCTTCAGGAGTTTGTTTATTATTTATTTATTTTGGTCTTTTTGAGACAGAGTCTCCCTATAGCCCCAGCTGGCCTGGAACAACTTGTTATGTAGACCAGGCTGGCTATGAACTTACATAAATGGGCCTGCCTCTGCCTCCTGAGTGCTGGCATTAAAGGCATGTGCCACCACACTACTCTACCTAAGGAGTTTTGATCAGCTTACTTTCTATGGAGTTCAAACTCAGTTTTTAAAACAGCTTTCATTAAAATCCAGCTTCCATTTCTGTTTTTTTTTTTTAATATCCAATCTTTTCATACATCTTTTAAAAGAAGTTCAGTGAATGATTTTCTTCTGTAAATTTTTATAATGATAGACATAGCGGAGGGACCCTTTCTTTCCCCGGGCCTCTTCTCAATCTGGGTGTACGTGCAGCACTTTAAACTTTCCCACCTCAATGTTTTGATGTTCTCAGTGAGTAAAACCAAGCCTTTGACAACTTGTCCATCTGAATCGAATGCTTGATCTTTCTGGGCTTGGCAAACAAGCCGTCATCTACTCAGAACCCAGACAGCAAAGTGGCAGATGGATGACTCAGGTTTTATTAGGAACAAGTCACGTCAAAATAATTTCATTTCTGGTCTTGATGTTGGCACTGCTCAGAGAACATAGTACAAACAGCATCCTTGGACTTGAGCCTGGCAGCTCACACCTATGAGGTCACTCAGAATAATATGAAAAAATGAGGCCAGGATGACAATACAGTCAAGTGCTCAGTAGCTGGCTGGTTGACTGAGGTCAACTTCAACTTGGGGAGAAGTGTCCAGCAATGTGACACAGCCTTCTGTTGCTGCTCTGCCGTGCAGCACGTCATTTCTGATTTAGAAAAGACATGCCCAGTGATTGGTAAGCTGATCAGGTAGACAGAGTCATGATCGCGGGTGAGGACCATAGGCCCATGCTAGGCAAATGCATACACTCAACTTAACAAAAAGATATAAAATCTTATAGTAGGATAAAAATTCAACTTATAAGGACAGAGCAAGAGAATTCTAGTTTCAATACAATTTCCACACAGCCTTGGGCTACATTATGAGAGTTGCAACAAGAGACGGGAAGTCAAAATTTCACCCCTTTTCTTAACTGCTCAGAGCTCTTCTGTTTGGCCCCAGACCTGCAAATGAGGAGTCGGCCTCAGTCACAAGGATCACTGAATCCTTATCTCCAGTGGCATATGGAATGGAAGATGTTAAATCCTGAGAAAGAGAGATTTATGAAGACCCATGTGAACTTGTCTTCAGGGAGCTAATGGAGGATCATAAAAAGATTACATTTGTTCTCTTCAAGTCCATAAACAGGATCACTTCTGAAAATTTAGAAGATGTCTGCTACAAATAAGGACGGCCTTTCTAGTAGTCACAGTTACAAAAAGAAGAAGGTGCTGTTGAGAGTGTTGGTGAGAACTCATTGCTGCAAGAGTGGAAGCAGAGCTCAGAGAGCCACATATGTCATTATTACAAACGGATTCCAAACTGCATGGGAGGTCGCACTCTAACGTGCCTTATCATATTAGCATTTATTATTACTGTTATTACGGAGGTGCTTGGGATTCAACCCAGAGCCCTGAGCGTGTTAGGCGAGCACTCTATCATGACCCTACACTTCCAGATCCTGATATGGTTTACTCTTTAGTCTCTAATCTTTGATGTTCCTCATCTCATTACTATAAGAGTCTCAACAGCATTATTTTTCCTAATGCTTAAACACTATACACAAAGTGACAAGAAGGACAAAACTGATAGCATTTTCACTTACTTTGGATAACTTTAGCAAATATATGGGCTTCTGAGTTGGCAAAATAAACAGAGTTCTCTTGATCTTCCCTAACTCTCCGATCAGCATATGAATGATACATCCTTTAAGTTACTTTGGGTTGGAAAGCTGTCCTAGTCCAACCAGTCTGCTAAAATCATAAACAATTTCCAGAGAACACAAGGAGCCTTGATAGGATGTAGTGCATGGCAGTGTGGAAAAAATAAAGGAGGCAATGATTTCCTAAGTATGTAAGTCTTCAAAGGCTGTTCCCAGTCAATAGAAATTCAACTGTATGACTGCAGAACCTTGAAATCAAATGATGCAGACAGAGCTGTCCGAGTTTCAAGATAGGCATTCTTTTGGAGCTTTTTTTTTTCTTCCCTTAACAAATTCCTTCTATTTAGACCTGCCGGGTAGGCAAGATTAGTCAGCCATACAAACCCAGTTTTGTTTGAATGGATAGCAGCCTGCCCTATCTTGCATTTTCTGGACCTGACATAATGACATAATGACTGAGCCGTTTAAAAATATCATAAACGTTGTACACACCCTGAGAATCTATATACCTTGAAATGGCAGAAGAAAATATCCCAAAGCCTTTCTTTTTTTTTAATTATTTATTATTTTTTATGTGTATGAGTGTACTGTCTGCATGTAGGTTGGTGCACCCGTGTCTCAAAATGCTGTGGAGGCCAGAAGAGGGTGTCGGATTCCCCTGGAACTGGAGTTAAAGATGGTTCTTAGCTGCCATGTGGGTGCTGGGACTCGAACCCCGGTCCTCTGCTGAGCCATCTCTCCAGCCCTGAGTCTTTCCTTCTTAATAATCTCTTGGACATGTTTTAGAATGGAACCAGGCAGTCTTAAATCTTTGCTAGTAATTGGAACAGAAATCAGATCTAATTACAAGTAAAAAGAACAGAATATGGACAGCAATGAAGTGACTGAGGTGAGGGCAAAGCACCTGCTCTAAAACATGGCACCAAGTGATGGACTTACTCACGGATAATACCCAAAATACCTATAACAAACGAAGAATGGGCAGAAATTAGGAGAGAGCATACTGCAGGAGGCAAAGGCCATAGGGACCGCCTCTTCTCTGGATGCCCTCTGTCCTGGCTCCTGCTTAGCACTGTTCTGTGTCTACAGCTTACGCTTGACCCTGGGTTGGAATTTTTAGGTAGGTTTTCCAGGTCTAAAATCTTGATAGCTCATTACTTATTTGAACTTAAACTGTAGAAATAAAATTGAAGTGAACAATTGACCAAGGCCTCAGTTTCCCCTGGGAGGGGATGCAACTTCTTTTGACACTGGCCTCTGGTCACCAGCCGTGCTAGTGCTGAGGCCCACCAGTTCTATAAGATAAAGCAAACAAAAATGCTTTGCATGGGGGCTGGAGAGATGGCTCAGTGGTTAAGAGTACCAACTGGTCTTGCAGAGGACTTGGGTTCGATTCCCAGCACCCATATGGTGGCTAAGAACTGTCTTTAAGCCAAGTGTGGTGGCACACGCCTTAATCCCAGCAGAGGCAGGTGGATCTCTGTGAGTTCAAGGCCAGCCAGGTCTACATGGCTAGTTCCAGTCCAGCTGGGGCTACACGGAGACCCTGTCTCAAAAACACCCCCCCCCCAAAAAAAAAAGCTTTGCATGGTCAGGCAATCATGTTCTCCTCCCAAAAAATCTTTTCTTGAGACAGTCTTCCTATGTCATCTAGGCTGGCCTGGCCTGGAACTTAGGACCTTCTGGCTCAGCCTTCTGAGTGTTGGTATGTAACACCACAGTTGGTATATGACACCATAGTTGAATTTCAGAAATCTATAGTTTTGCTTAAAAATCTGTACAGTTCAGTAGTGATAAATGTATTTATATTATGCAACAGATTTCCAAAACCTTTTCATCATTACAGTCTAACACTATGCCTAATAAAAAACAGCATCAGAGGGGCTGGAGAGATGGCCTAGCGGTTAAGAGCGCCGACCGCTCTTACAGAGGACCCGGGTTCGATCCCCAGCACCCACATGGCGGCCGAGAACCGTCTGAAACTGCAATTCCAGGAGAACTCCAGTTCCAGGGGAATCCGAGACCCTCTTCTGACCTCCGCGGCATTGCACGACGCGGGTACACAGACCTGCATGCAGACAGTACATTGATACACATACAGAAATAAATAAAAATTAAAAAAATTAAAACAACAACAACAACAACAACAAAACAGCATCAGAAATGAGGCCCTCTTTGTAGAGGAGATTCATTGCTCAACTTGTCAATAAGCACCTTCCAAGGCCCATGTTTTTAAGAGTCTCTATTCTAAGTACACACTCAGAAGTCCACAAAACCTCAGCTCAAAGAATTCTCATGAAAGGCTTTCAGAAATTTCCTTGGGCAATGGGGGGCCGGGGATCTGAATAAATACATGGGCATCGTTTAAGAGCAGACTGTAGGAATCTTGGAGGGGGAGCAGAAGAGGGAATGGAATGTGAATGAATAGTCTCGAAGCTGCCAGGGCCTGCTCTTGAGGAACGAAATATGCTTAGAATGTGTGTCCCTCATGGACTCACGCGTGGGGCAGAGAATGAAGGGCAAATTAACTAAAAAAAATGAAAAGCAGTCTGTGAAATTTAGTGACAAGTCAAAGAGGTCATTGGCAAAAAATGTCTGGGAACCACTGTTACACTCTGGCTGAACCTTGTAGGGCTGCTCCCACCAGCGCCACCTCACATGTCACTGTGAGCAGGGCCACATCCTCAGCCCACATCCCTCTTTACCACTGCAACTTCCAACAGCACCAAGCACACAAGGAAGCAAAAGTCAGTGCAAGCTCGAAGTTAAAAAAAAAAAAAAAGTTTTCATCTGGGCTGGGCAGATACCAACTTTCAAGAAGTTAATTTGTAAATTGAAACATCCCATTAAAAGACTTTTAGATAGCATCCCTACTTATCCTGCTGTGAGAGACTCCGGGGACTCTCACCTTTTCCCTCTGCTGGACTGCTTAGTTTTCGAGCACTGACTGCCCACGCAGGCTGCCGGTACCTAGCTAACAGTTTGTCTCCCCTCTGTCCTTGTCTCCTTTATGGTTTTGCTTAATGACAACTCCCATCTTTCTGGTTATTCATCCCCAAATCTAGTCATTCTGCCTTCTTTTCTCTTTCTCAAAATTTTTGGGGGTCTTTAAAAAAATTCTTTGAGAATTTCATACAATGTGTTTTGATTATATTCCACCCTCCCAACTTCTCCAGGACTCACTCCTGTTCCCTACCCACCCAGCTCTACATACGGAGTCAACTTTGTGCTGCTCACATACTCTTGAGTGTGTGGCCACGCAGTGGAGCATGGGCAGCCTACCAGGAGCCACCCCTATCAGAAAACAGACTCCCCCTCCCCTATCAAGAAACAGACTCCCCCTCCCCTATCAAGAACCAGACTCCCCCTCCCCTATCAGGAAACAGACTCCCCCTCTCCTAGCAGCTATCGGTTGCCATGGGCTCATCAGACTTTATGGCGACCTCCCCTCCCCACTCTGGGATTTTGTCTGACTTGAACTTCCATAGGTCTTGTGCATGCTGTGACAACCATTGTGAGTTCATACATGCAGCTGCCCTGCTGTGTCCAGAAAACACCTTTTCCTTATAGCTATTCACCACCTGTGGCCCTTACAATCTCTCTGCCCACTCTTCCACGATGATCCCTGAGCCTTGGGAGGAGGGGCATGACATAGATGTCCCATTTGGGGCTAAGCACTCCACAGTCTATCGCTTAATTCATGTTGAGCAGTTGTGGGCCTGTATTCATTTCCATCCACTATAGAAAGAAGCTTTTCTGATGAAGGCTGAGAGTGGGAATAAAGGGTAAGTCATTAGGAGTCAGTTTTAATGTCCATATAGCAGCAGAGTAGTACTAGGTTTTCTACTAGTGCCAATGACCTGTCTACCTACAGGTTCTTGGCTCCCCAAATGGTACTAGGTATAGGTTTCAACTTGTGGAATGGGCCTTCAAACCAATCATAAAGCAGTTGGTTGCACTCATGAAAATTGTGCCACTAATATACCAACAGGCATGTCTTGTCAGGCAAATCATTACTGTAGCTTGTAGGGTTTGCACCTGGGTAAGACTGATGATTACTTTTCTCTTCTAGTGGTGTGCACAGCACCTTCCAGCACTAGGAAAGCTAGCTAGGATGGATGAAGCTTCCAAGTCAGTACCAGCTTGATTTTTCCATGTATCTTAAATAATACGGTCTTACTGTCAAATTCTGGAGGGTAACAGGCCATAAAGAGCCTATCAGCAGGAAATCCTGGCAGCTTCTCAGAGTCAGAATTTAGACACACACACACACACACACACACGCGCGCACACACACACACACGCCTGCGCGCGCACAGGTCTACATACATGCATGCATATGGAGGCCAGAGGCCATTAAGTGTCTCCCTCGATTGATTTCCATCTTATTCTTTGAGGCAGGGAAGTTAACTAGTGAACTTCAGGATCCGCCTGTCTCCGCTTCCTCAGAATTGTGATTATAGGTCCACATCACCACACCTGGCTTTTAATGTGGGTCCTGGGGATCAGAACTCATGCTTACATGACAAGCATTTGATTGACTGAGCCTGGCTACTGAGTATAGTATGTTAATTTTGTGTCCTATCACTTAGCAGAAGCATATTTTCAGCCCTAAGAGTGTTCTGGTGGAGTTGTTAGGATCTTTTTCATATAGAATTGTATCATCTTCAAGTAAGAATACTGTGACTTCTTCCATTCCTGTTTGTATTCCTTTTAGTTCTTCCTTTTGTCTTATTGCTGTAGCTAAGACTTCTAGAACTACATTGAGTGGAGAAAGTAGACATCCTTGTTCTCGATTTCAGTGGAAATGGTTTATTTTTCCCTTTTAGCATGATGTTGGCTATACTTTGTCACATACAGCCTTTATTAGGTACAAATATGTTTTTTCTAGTCCTTCTCTCTTTAGGGCTTTTATTATAGTGGGATGCTGGATTTTGTCAGTTTTTAAAAATTGCATCTATTGAAAGATATGTGATTTTTATGTTTTGGTTGTTAGCCTTAGCCTTTAATGGCCATACTATCCCTCGAGCCCAGGATTGTGTGATTTTTGTCCTTGAATCTATTTATCGATTTGTGTTATGTTGAACGATTCCTATGTTTCTAGAATGAATTCAGTTTGATCATGATGATCTTTTTTATTTATTTATTATTTTCATGTGTATGAATGTACTGTCTGCATGTAGGTTGGTGCACCCATGTTGTGCAATGCCGTGGAGGTCAGAAGAGGGCATTGGATTCCCCTGGAACTGGAGTTAAAGACAGTTCTTAGCTGCCATGTGGGTGCTGGGAATTGAACCTGGGTCCTCTGCAAGAGCAGACGGTGCTCTTAACCGCTGAGCCATCTCTCCAGCCCAGATCATGATGATCTTTTTTAAATTAAATTTATTTTGGCTGACATGTACAAATATAAAGTTGTGCACATTTCAAGGGTCACATGATGTTTCACACATGTATACATTGTTTAAAGCTTAAATCCACTGAACATGTCTATGTTGTTAAACATGTATAATTTCTTTGTGGTTAAAACTTCCACAGTTCTTTGTTTGAAGCTTTTGAAATGCACATGACATTACATCTATAGTCATCCTACTATAAAATCATACACCAAAGCCTCATGCTCTATGTAATTGCAACTTGGTATTCGTTGGTCAGGTTCATCCACACATCCCTTCTATCACAGCCTCTGATGTTCATGATTCTCCTCTTAGCTTTTTTTCCTTCACTCCATACGTATATCAAATTTAGAAAGTCTGAAAATAAACTACAGGTTAATTCCAAAACACATTTGGGGAGCCACAGTTTACTTGTAAACTTGCATGCAGGTACAAAGAAATATAACTTTACTTTCCTAAATTATATAGCAAGTTGATGTATGTTTTAATGTACTTTAAAAAGATTTATTCTTTTTCATAAATCTTAGAACTGAGGAAAATGGAGACACATATTTCAAGCTTTATCTACAGCAATATCAGTCAATGTGGTATTATCTTTACTGACCAGTTACCCAATTTGACTTATATATAAGGATGTGGTGCTAGGATCCACAAATGAGGGATAACATATATCATTTGTTTTTCTGAGACTGTGTTACTTCACCCAGCATAACAGCTTCTAGTTCTATCCATTTATCTGCAAATTTCATGACGTAGTCTTTCTTTACCACTGCACAGAACTCCATTGTGTAGATGTACCACATTTTCATATCCACTCATCAGTTGAGGGACACTTGGGATGCTTCCAGCTGTTTGCTATTGTGAAAAAAGCTGCAATAACATGGAGTGGTATGATTAGGTCAAATGGTAGGTTCATTTTTAGTCCTTTAAGAGTTTTGCACACTGCTTTCCATAGGGGTTGCATGAGTTTGCAATCCCACCAGCAGTGGATGTGTGTTCCCCTTTCTCCACGCCCTCTCCAGCATTTGGTATCATTTGTTTTCTTGATCATAGCCAGTATTATGGGGTAAGATGAAATCTTAAAGTGGTTTTTAAATTTTTATTTCCTTAATTACTAATGATGTTGAACACTTTTTTTTTTTTTTTGGTTTTTTTGAGACAGGATCTTCCTGTAGTCCTGGCTGTCCTGGAACTCACTGTGTAGATGAGGCTGGCATCGAACTCACAGAGATCTGACTGGCCATCTTCACTTCTCTTGAGAAGTCTCTGTTCACATCTTTACCCATCTTCTAATTGGATCATTTGTTTTCTCAGTCCTTTTTTTTTTATGTGTATGAATGTACTGTATGCATGTAGGTTTGTGCACCCGTGTCGTGCAATGCCTCAGAGGTCAGAAGAGGGTGTTGGATTCCCCTGGAACTGGAGTTCTTCTGGAATTGGAGTTACAGATGGTTCTCAGCCGCCATGTGGGTGCTGGGGATTGAACCCGGGTCCTCTGCAAGAGCAGTCAGTGCTCTTAACCACTAGGCCATCTCTCCAGCCCAGTCCTTTGTTTTTTAGTAAGTTATATATTCTAGATGTTAAATCTCTGCCAGATGTGACACTAGTGAAGATTTCCTCCCATCTGTGAGTTTTCTCTTCACTTCTTTGATTGTTTCTTTTGCTGTACAGAAGCTTTTTAGTTTAATGAGGTCCCACTTGTTGAATGTTGACCTATTTCCTGGACAACTGCTGTCTGACTTAGAAAGTCTTTTCCTATACCTGTATCTTGTATATACCTGTATCTTGTATATACCTTTTCCTACACCTGTTACTGTCAATGTTTTCTTCTAACATTTTCAGTGTTTCAGGTTTCATATTGGTCTTTGATCTATTCAGAGTTGACTTTTGAACAAGGTGAACGGTAGGGGTTTAATTTCATTCTTCTATAAGTGGTGATCCAGTTTTACCAGCACCATTTGCTGAAGATGCTGCTTTTCCTCCATTGAGTATTCTTGGCCCCTTTGTCAAATATCAGTTGGCTGAAATTGCATGTACTCAAGTTGGGTCTTCAATTTTCTTCCATTGATCTATTTTTGTGCCAGTACCATGCTGTTTTTATGACTACAGTTCTGTAATAGAGTTTTAAATCTGGTATAGTAATCCCCCCTGCATTATCCTTTTTGCTCAGGGTTGCATTGGCTATTCGGAGTTTTCTGTTTTTCCATATGAATTTTAGGATGTTGTTGTCTAATTCTCTGAAGAAAGTAATGGGGATTTTGATTGGGACTGCATTAAATCTATATATTACTTTGGGTAGGATGGTCATTTTTACTATATTAATTCTTCCAATCCATGAGCATGGAAGGTTCTTCTGGTGTCTTCCTCAATCTCATTCTTCAAAGATTTAAAAAGTTCATTGTAGACATCTTTAATGTCTTTGGTCAGATTTCTTCTGAGATATTTTATTTTATTTTTATTTTTATTTTTTTATTTTTATGTGTATGAATGTATTGTCTGCATGCAGGTCTGCGCACCCGTGTCGTGCGATGCCGCGGAGGTCAGAAGAGGGTCTCAGATTCCCCTGGAACTGGAGTTCTCCTGGAACTGGAGTCACAGACGGTTCTCAGCCGCCATGTGGGTGCTGGGGATCGAACCCGGGTCCTCTGCAAGAGCGTTCGGCGCTCTTAACCGCTAGGCCATCCCTCCAGCCCCGAGATATTTTATTTTTTTGAGGCTATTGTGAATGGGAGGGTTTCCATGTACTCTTTCTCCAGTTGATTGTTATTGGCATATAGAAAGGCTACTGATTTTTGTAGATTAATTTTGTAACCTGCCACTTTACTGAAACTGTTTATCATTTCTAGCTTTCTGGTGGAATTTCTGGCAGCCCTCAGGTATAATATCATGTCATCCAAAAAGGGATAGTTTGACCTCTTCTTTTCCAATTAGTACCGCTTTAATTTCTTTCTCTGGTCTTATTGCTCTAGCAAGAGTTTCAAGTACTATACTGAAAAGGAATGGAGATAGTGGGCAGCCTTGCCAGGTTCCTGACTTTAAGGGGAAATGCTTCTATTTTTTTTTCCATTTAGAATAATGTTGGCTGTGGGTTTGTTGTATGTAGCTTTAATTATGTTAAGGAATGTTCCCTCCAGTCCATTCCCTCTAGGACTTTAAACATAAAGGCATGTTGAATTTTATCAAAGGCCTTTTCTGCATCAATTGAGATGACCATATGGTTTTTGTCTTGAGACCATTTATATGATTTATGACATTTATTGAGTTACATATGTTGAACCTTCCCTGCATCTCTGGAATAAATCTGACTTGATCATGGTGGATGACCTTTTTGATGTGTGTCAGTATGCAGTTTGCAAGTATTTAGTTGAGAATTTTTGCATCTACATTCATTAAGGATAGGGGTCTATAGTTTTCTGTTTTGGTTGTATCTTTGCCTGGTTTTGGTATTAGAGTAATGCTGGCTTCATAGAAGGAATTTGGGAGATTTCCCTCTGTTTCTATACTTATGAATAACTTAAGTAACCTCTTTAAATGTCTGATAGAATTCGGCTGTAAATCCATCTGGGCCTGGGCTTTAGTTGGGAGGTTTTGTTTCAATTTCAACTTCAATTTCCTCATGTTATAGGTCTGTTTAAGCTGTTGATCTCTTCTTGGTTAAGCTCTGGTGAGTTCCATGATTTCAGATATTCATCTATTTCTTCTAGGTTTTCAAATTTAATAGAGTATATTTTTTTTGTTTTGTTTTGTTTTTTTTGAGACAGGTTCTTCCTGTAGTCCCAGCTGTCCTAGAACTCACTCTGTAGACCAGGCTGGCCTTGAACTCACAAAGATCTGCCTGCCTCTGCCTCCCAAGTGCTAAGATTAAAGGCATGCACCATCACGCCAGGCATATAGGTTTTTAAAATATTCCCCTATGACGTTCTGAATCTTTTTGTTATCTGTTGTAATCTTTCCCCTTTCATCTCTAATTTTGTTGATTTGGAGTTGCTCTTTCTTTCTTTTGGTTAACTGGGCTAAGGGTCTGTCTATCTTGTTTATCCTTTCAAAGAACCAGCTATTGGTCTCATTGATTCTTTGTATTGTTGTCTTTGTTTCTATTTCATTAATATCTGGTCTGATTTTTGTTATTTCTTCTTGTCTGTTGGATTTGGGAATCATTTGTTGTTATCTCTCAAGTGTTTTGAGTTGCACTGTTAGGTCATTTATTGTGTTCTTTCTGTTTTTTTTTTTTAATGTAGACACTTAGAGCTAAAAATTTCTCTCTTAGAAATGCTTTTAAAGTGTTTCAAAGGTTTTGTTGTGTTGTATTATTCTTTTCATTTAAATTCAGAAATACTTTTATTTCACTCTTAACTTCTTCTTTGACCTATTCAGGAATGTGTTGTTTAATCTCCATGAGTTCCTGTAGTTATTAGAGCTTTTCTGGTGTTGATATTATTGCATTGTGGTCTGATGGAATTATTTTAATTTTTTGTATTTGTTGAGGTTTGTTCTGTGTCTCAGTATGTGGTTGATTTTGGAGTATGTTCCATGAGGTGCTGAATAGAAAGTATATTCTTTGGTCTTTGGGTAGAATATTTGGTAGATGTCTGTTAGGTCCATTTGGTGTATCATATTGTTCAGTTCAGATGTTTCTCTGTTTATTCTTTGTCTGGTTATCTGTCTAATGTACACAGTGGGGTATTGAAGTCCTTTACTACTAGTGTGTTGTGATCAATATGTGCCTTAAAGTCCTGTAGAATTGTGTTTATGAAGTTTGGTGAACCAGAATTTCATGTATATAAATTCATGATTGTGTTGATTGTGTTATCTTGTTGATTAACTGTTCCTTTAATAAGAATGAAGTGACCCTGATAATCTCTTCTGATTAGTTTTAGTTTAAAGTCTATTTTGTCTGGTATTAGAATAGCAACTCCTTCTTGCTTCTTAGTGCCATTTGCTTGGAATATTTTTTCCACCTTTTTACCTTAAGACAGTGCCTATCCTTGAAGGTGACGTGGGTTTCTTTTTTTGTTTGTCTTTTTGAGACAGGGTCTCCCTTTAGTCTCAGCTGGCCTGGAGCTTGCTATGTAGATCAGGCTGGCCTTGAACTCACAGAGATCCACCTGCCTCTGCCTCTCGAGTGCTGGGATTAAAGGCATCTACCACCATGCCTGGGCAGAATCCACTCTACTAGTTTATGCCTCTTGATTGGGGAGTTCAGCCCATTGATATTTAAAGTTATTATTGAGAGAGGTATATTGCTTCCCAACATTTTGCTTTCTGGTGCATTCTTGGTCTAGGTTTGTATTTCCACAGTTAGACCTTCATTAAGTATTTTCTGTTGCTGCTTTTTGTATTTTTTTCACTTTGTATTGCTTCAAATATTCTCTGAAGGGCTGGTCTTCTGGACTGGAATTCTTTCAGCCTATTTATGCAATGAAAGATTTTTCCTTTCTCATTAATGATTAGAGACATTTTTGCTAGGTAAAGTATTCTGGGTTGGCATCTGTAGTCATTTAGAACTGGGACTACTTTGGGATCATTTTAGAAAGTGAAGGAGTGAGATCTGAGATCTCCTGAACCCAGCGGAAGGTACTGGGGCACGGGCTTAAGAGCCCCCCCTCCCACCGCCAACTGGGATTACTAAGAGGCATCTGAAGGAGGTAAGCAAAGCAAGCCTTCAACACAGTGAAGAGGCATTTAGGACTCACATTGGAATAAAGGCAAGGAGAAGCCCATATGCCAGCATCATGAAGAAGCGACAACACTGGAAAGGGGCAGGATAATCCCACGCCAAGTTTTACCAACTCTATGGAAGACTCCTGCAGTGGGATCCCTCTGGGGATGCCCCAGGACACAGACATCAGAAACACAATTGGGAACATATTTAAAGAACTACAAGATCATAAAGAACAAATTAAAGAACTAAGAAAAGAGAATGAGGACCGAGAGAGAGAGAATGACAAGCTCCGGAAGGAAGTAGAAACACTGAAAAGATCCCATGCTGAAAAAGAAAAAGAAACCAACCAGCAAACAAAAGAGCTACAAAAAGAGATCGAGAAGCTCCAAAAAGAAATAGAAACACTAAAGAAATCAGAAGAGGAAATGAAAAAGGAAATCAAACACTCATCCATTCAAGAGGAAAGGAATGAAAAAAGCCTCAGAAGCAGAATGGAGGAAGCAGAACAAAGAATATCAGACCTGGAGGACAACACAGAACAACTAAAAACCTCAAGGAAAGATTATGAAAAATTTAAAAATACACAAAAATGGAACAACCAGGAGCTGTGGGACACTATGAAAAGATCAAACCTCCGCATCATAGGAATAGAGGAAGGAGAAGAATCCCAAGAGAAAGGTATTGATCAGATCTTCAACAGAATAATAGATGAAAACTTCCCCAAACTAAAAAAGGACAAACCAATACCAATACAAGAAGCACATAGAACTCCAAACAGACAAGATCAGAAAAGAAATTCTCCACGCCACATCATAGTTAAAATGCTGGACACCCAAAACAAAGAGAAAATTCTTAAAGCGACAAGAGAAAAACAACAAGTGACCTATAAGGGGAAACCTATCAGAATAACAACGGACTTCTCACAGCAAACGATGAAGGCAAGAAGAACCTGGAGCAAAGCATTCCCAGTGTTGAGGGACAATGGATGCCAGCCCAGGTTACTATACCCAGCAAAAATGTCAATCATAGTGGAAGGAGAGAGGAAAATCTTCCATGACATAAACAACTTGAAAGAATACATGTCCGGAAAACCAACCCTTCAGAGAATACTTGAAGCAATCCAAAGAACAGAAGAAAGGAGCAACCAACCCCAGGCAACTAGAAGGAGAAATCAATAAAAGCATAACTGCAGAAGTAGAAACCTAAATCAAAACCGCAGATGGATAATAAGGCAAAAGGAAGCAACACAAACCTATCAGTCATAACCTTAAATATTAATGGACTAAATTCCCCAATCAAAAGACATAGACTGGGAGACTGGATTAGGAAACAGAATCCATCGATATGCTGTCTGCAAGAAACACATCTTACCTTCAAGGACAGGCACCACCTTAAAGTGAAGGGATGGAAAAAAATATTCCAAGCAAATGGTACCAAAAAGAAAGCAGGTGTTGCTATTTTAATATCGGATAAAATAGACTTCAAAGTAAAAGAAATCAGAAGAGACAAAGAAGGCCATTACATTTTCATCAAAGGAACAATCCACCAAGAAGATTTCACAATTATGAATATATATGCCCCAAATTCTGGTGCACCAAACTTTATAAAGACAATTCTCCAGGACCACAAGTCACAGACTAACCCCAGCACACTCATAGTGGGAGATTTCAATACCCCACTGAGTCCTTTGGATAGGTCAACAGGACAAAAAATAAACAGAGAGACATCTGAACTGAACGATATGATACACCAAATGGACCTCATAGACCTCTACCGAACATTCCATCCTAATACCAGAGAATACACTTTCTACTCAGCACCCCACGGAACATTCTCCAAAATCGACCACATCCTGGGACACAGAAGAAACCTCTACAAATACAAAAAGATTGAAATAATTTCATGCATCCTGTCAGACCACAGTGCAATGAAGCTCAACATCAACACCAGGACAAGCCCTCCTGCCTACAAGAACACATGGAGACTAAACAACACACTCTTGAATAATGAATGGGTCAAGGAAGAGATAAAGAAAGAAATAAAAACATTCCTGGAACTGAATGACAATGACAATACAACACAACAAAACTTATGGGATACCTTAAAAGCAGTCCTAAGAGGGAAATTTATAGCCCTGGGTGCCTACATTAGAAAAACAGAAAGAGCACAAGTGAATGATCTAACACTACAGCTAAAAGCACTTGAGAGGCAACAACAGATGAACCCTAAACGCAACAGACAGGAAGAAATAACAAAAATCAGAGCAGAAATCAATGAAATAGAAACAAAGAAAACAATACAAAAAATCAATGAAGCCAAAAGTTGGTTCTTTGAAAGAATAAACAAGATAGACAGACCTCTAGCCCAGTTAACAAAAAGAAAGAAGGAACAACTCCAAATCAATACAATCTGTGATGAAAAGGGAAATATCACAACGGACAAGGAAAAGATCAAGAAAATTATATGGGAATATTACAAGAACCTATATTCTACCAAGTTTGAAAATCTAGAAGAAATGGATGAATATCTGAAATCTTGGGAATCACCAAAGCTTGGCCAAGAGGAGACCAGCAGCTTAAACAGACCCATAACATATGAAGAAATAGAGGATGTAGTAAGAAGCCTCCCAACTAAAAAAAGCCCAGGCCCAGACGGTTTCACAGCAGAATTCTATAAAACATTTCAAAAAGACCTACAACCATTATTTCTGAAACTGTTTAGAAGTATACAATCAGAGGGAATTCTCCCAAATTCCTTCTATGAAGCCAACATCACTCTATTACCAAAACCAGGCAAAGATCCAACTAAAAAGGAGAATTATAGACCCATCTCCCTCATGAACACAGATGCCAAAATTCTAAACAGAATACTGGCAAATCGCATACAGACCCACATCAAGAAGATCATCCATCATGACCAAGTTGGATTCATACCAGAGATGCAGGGATGGTTCAACATACGAAAATCAATAAACATCATCAAACACATAAACGGAATCAAAGACAAAAACCACACCATCATCTCAATTGATGCTGAAAAAGCCTTTGACAAAATCCAGCATCCCTTCATGCTTAAAGTCCTAGAAGGAATTGGATTGGAGGGATCATTCCTCAATGTAATCAAAGCCATATACAGGAAACCCACAGCCAATATCATCCTAAATGGGGAAATGACGGAAACATTCCCTTTAAAGGTAGGAACTCGGCAAGGCTGCCCCCTATCACCACTCCTCTTCAATATAGTGCTTGAAACACTTGCTAGAGCAATAAGGCAAGAAAAGGATATTAAAGGAGTACTAATTGGAAAAGAGGAAGTCAAACTATCCCTATTTGCTGATGATATGATTGTTTACTTAAGAGATGCAAAAAACTCCACCAGAAAACTCCTAGAAACGATTAACAGCTTCAGCAAAGTGGCAGGATACAAAATTAACCTTAGAAAATCAATGGCCTTTCTTTACACCAAGAACAAGCAACTGGAGAAAGAATTCAAAGAGACCTTCCCACTCACAATAGCCTCAAAAACAATAAGATACCTAGGAACAAACCTAACCAAAGACACCAAAGACCTCTACAACAAAAATTTTAAACCCTTAAAGAAAGAAATTGAAGAAGACCTCAGAAGATGGAAAAACCTCCCATGCTCATGGATTGGGAAAATTAACATTGTAAAAATGTCCATTTTACCAAAACTCTTGTATAGATTTAATGCAATCCCAATCAAAATCCCCAAGAGTTTCTTCACAGGCTTGGAAACAAAAGTTCTTAAATTCATTTGGAGAAACAAAAGACCCCGAATAGCCAAATCAATCCTGAGTGAAAAGAGCTACACAGGAGGGATCTCTATACCAGATTTTAAACTATACTACAGGGCTATAGTCATAAAAACAGCCTGGTACTGGCACAAAAACAGACCTGTTGACCAATGGAACAAAACCGAAGATCCAAATCTGAGCACATACAATTTCAGCCATCTCATATTTGACAAGGGGGCCAAGAAACCACAATGGAGAAAAGACAGCATCTTCAGCAAGTGGTGTTGGCAAAACTGGATCACCACTTGTAGAAGAATGAAATTAAACCCCTACCTCTCGCCCTGTACAAAAGTCAACTCCAGATGGATTAAAGACCTCAACGTGAAACCCCAAACTCTGAAGGTGATAGAAGAAAAAGTTGGCAGCAGACTACAAGACATAGGCGTAGGAAAAGACTTCCTAAATCAGACAGCAGCTGCACAAGAATTAAGGTCGACAATTGACAAATGGGACCTCATCAAACTCAAAAGCTTCTGTACATCAAAAGAAACAATCAAGGAAGTGAAGAGAAATCCCACAGAGTGGGAGGAAACCTTCACTGCAGATACATCTGACAAAGCATTGATTTCCAGAATATATAAACTACTCAAAAAACAAAGAAAAAAGAAAACAAACGACCCGCTCAATAGATGGAGCAAAGAACTGAACAGAGACTTCACAAGCGAGGAATTAGAGATGTCTGAGAAACACCTCAAGAACTGCTCAACATCACTAATCATTAAGGAAATGCAAATCAAAACCACTTTAAGATATCATCTTACTCCAGTAAGACTGGCTAGGATCAAGAAAACAAATGATACCAAGTGCTGGAGAGGTTGTGGGGAAAGGGGAACACTCATCCACTGCTGGTGGGAATGTAAACTCGTACAGCCACTATGGAAAGCAGTGTGGAGAACCCTTGGAAGACTTGGAATGAACTTGCCACCCGACCCAGCCATACCACTCCTGGGCATGTACCCTCAAGACTCACCCCACCGCAGAGATACATGCACGGCCATGTTTATTTCAGCTCTCTTCACAATAGCAAGGAGCTGGAACCAACCCAAATGCCCCTCAACTGATGAGTGGATAGAGAAAATGTGGTACATCTACACAGTGGAGTTCTATGCAGCAGTAAAGAAAGATGACATCATGAGTTTTGCAGGAAAATGGCTGGAGCTAGAGGACATCATGCTGAGTGAAGTAACACAGTCCCAGAAAAACAAATGACGAATGGTATCCCTCATCTGTGGATGCTAGTGCCAATTACCCAGTTGTAAGTATTTCTTGTCTTGGGCCCCCTGAGCTTTTGTCCAAAGTAGTTGGGCGTAATGCATATTGGAAACAACAACAACAACAACAACAACAACAAGAACAACAACAACAACAACAGAAAGGACTGCATCAAAGAACTGACTGAAACAGTGAACTTCTGCTCAAAACAGTCAACTTCCTCACGGAGAATATTGAGAAAGACTAGGAGATGAAAAGCATGTTTGGCAGAATGCAAGAGCTCTGGCGGGGTGGGGGAATGGGTGGGAACACGGGTCTAGATTTGTTAAAAAAATAAAATTAAATTTATATGGAAAAAAAATAGAAAAAAGAAATAAAGTCCTAGAGGGAATTGGAAAAAAACAAACAAACAAACAAACAGAAAACCACATTAAAACAGTAACATTTGAGATGCAAAATTAGGTAAAACTAATTAGTCATAATTAAGTCCTGGGGCTGGAGAAATGGCCCACAGGTTAAATGCACTGGCTGCTCTTTCAGAAGACCCGTGCTCTGTTCCCAGTACCCAAATGGAGGCTAATAGTCTCTCCTTAATTCCCAAGGGATCTGATGCCCTCTTCTGGTCCCTACAGGCATTATACACAAGTGGTGCAGTTACATAAATGCAGGCAAAAGTCTTATACAAAAGTAAAAAAAAATCATTAAAAATTAAAAGATTATGTCCATATTGAAAAATTCATTCCTACATAAAAGAGCTTCAATTTTACTTTATATCAGGAGAGTTCATATTAAACACTAAATGAAATATTCTTCCCCCAGCTTCCCTACATAAAAAAAAAGAAAGTGAAGGAGTGTTGGTAATATGGTGTGCCCTAAAATCTTCTATGGGGTATGCTTGGAAAGGGGAAACATTGTGTCAAACCAAGGATTAATACTGGGCTGGTAGAGAAAATGTAGAGGAGGGAACAAGAAATAGGAGTAGAGAAAAACAGAGACAAGGGGAGTGATACAGTCTGGACTAAAGGTAAAATGAAAAGAGAGATGAAGAAATGCAAGCAGAGGGTGGAGAGCTGGCTCAGGGTCAAGAGTATGTGCTGTTCTTGTAGAGACCTGAGTACAGTTTCCAACACCCATGATGGTCAGCTCACAACTGCCAGGACATTCAGCACCCACTTCTGGATTCTACAGGTACCTGTACTCACATGCACATAGACACACATACATGTAAAACTAACATAATAAATCTTAAAGAAATGGCCAGGAAAGATGGTGCAGTCCTTTAATCCCAGCACTGAGGAAGGAGAGCAGGTGGATCCCTGTGAATTCTAGCCAATCTGGTGTACATAGTGAATTCTAGACCAGCTACTGCTACACAGAGACCCTGTCTCAAAAACAGCCAGCCAGCCAAAGAGAGATGCAGTCAGATAACCTAGAACAATTCCAAGTCTCAGGAGGTCAAGGAATAGAGACCCTGAAACCCAGATCAGCCTATGTTCTTTGGAAAATCTTATCAAAGGCAAATTGAAAAAGGTACCAATTGGGGCTGGAGAGATAGCCTAGCGGTTAAGAGCACCGACTGCTCTTGCAGAGGACCCGGGTTCGATCCCCAGCACCCACATGGCGGCTGAGAACCGTCTGTAACTCCAATTCCAGGAGAACTCCAGTTCCAGGGGAATCCGACGCCCTCTTCTGACCTCCACGGCATTGCACGACACGGGTGCACAAACCCACATGCAGACAGTACATTCATACACATACAAAAATAAATAAAATTAAAAAAAAAAAAAAAAAAAAATTTTGTGAGGCTCTTTGGTTTAAGCAGAGCCCTGGTTCATTCACTGGGTGAAGGTATTCACTTTAGACCTCACCAATACCTCTAGGATGCATCCTGCATTTTTCCCATTTGGCCTTTTAAAGGTTTCTGGCTTTCTGTTACTACATTAGGGATTTCCAGCTGCCTCCTAACTCTTCCCATAGCTGCCATCATCTTCCCCATTCCCTGGAGGTTCTCCCAGACCCTACTGACTGTCTTCTGCCATCTTGGATTTCACTATGTTCTGTGTTATTGAGAACCCTCCAAAAGACCTGCATTTGTCTGAGTAAAGACAAGAATTCAAAATGGCCCACTGTGCTCTGTACAATCTGCCTCCTCCCAGCCCTGGTTCTAACCCTGGGTTTTGTTCACCTTCATAGTGAGTCCTTTATCTACTACTATATTTAAATTTTCAACCCTGTTTCACTCTCCCTTCTGTGCATGACTTTTTCCTCCTTAGCACTTGTCAAAATACATATCACTGGTTATGGTTGGTGGCTCTACCTGAGACCTAAACTCCGATATGTTCCCAGAGCTTGGAACAGCACACACAGCAGATGCTTAGTGGAGATCTACTATAGGAGAGGATGAGTAAGCCTCCTGGTCAACAGGTCTCAGCTCAAAGCACCTCCTTCTTCCTCTCTCTCTCTCTCTCTCTCTCTCTCTCTCTCTCTCTCTCTCTCTCTCTCATCTCCCTGTAGCCCCAGCTGTCCTGGAACTCATTCTGTAGATCAGGCTGGCCTTGAACTCACAGAGATCCATCTGCCTCTGCCTCCTGAGTGCTGGGATTAAAGGTGTGTGCTATCACATCCAGCCAGGACTTCTCTTAAGGAAAGCCTTCCTTGGGCACACTATCTAATGCCGCAACTCCCTCAATTACAGTCTGTCCTATTATTTGGTTTATTTTGCTTCCAATACTTAATGTACTTATCTTGTTTTCCTATTTGTCTTACATACTAAATGCAAGACCATGAGAATTTCAACTTAGTATGTTTTCCCATGGCTAAATTCTCAGACCTTAACACAGGGCAAATACTCAGTAAAGACTGTTTTGTTTCCTTCCCTCCCTCCTCTGCCCCCTCTTCCTCCCTTCCCTTCTCCTTTGTCTCTCCCTCCTCCCCCTCTTCTCCCCACCCCTCCCCACTCCCCTCTCCATTCTTCCTCCCTCCTTCTTTGTTACCTAGCTGACCCCCAACTCCTGGGCTCAACTGGTCTTTCTGTTTTAGCCTCTCAAGAAGCTGAGGTGACAGAAATGGGCCACTGGGCTTGACTCAGTAAATACTTCCAGAAGGAACAGGAGATTTTATGAAAAATATCCTAAATTCATTATTTGTTTTCCCTAACATTTTTTTTGGTCCTTTTGAGACAGGGTCTCCCTTTAGACCCAGCTGGCCTGGAGCTTGCTCTGTAGACCAGGCTGGCCTTGAACTCATAGAGATTTGCCCACCTCTGCCTCCTGAGTGCTGGGATTACAGGTGTGCACCACTATGCCTGGCTTCCCTAACATTTTTTTTTTTTACCTTGAAAATTCACAGAAAATATGACAGAGGTGTATATCCATATTTATTTATTTGGGGGTGAAGCTGGATTTGGGAAGAGATGGATCATGCTAAATTGTTAAACTTTGACAATTTTTGTGCATTCTTCTCTCTGTAAATATCTATACATGCATGATCACACACGAAACACACACACGCACACTCCCCCAACCATCTGAGTGTAAACTGCTGACAGTATGACATTTTGTTCCCAAGTACTTCAGCATATATCTGCTCAGAACAAGAGCATTTTATATTACCAAAATATCACTTTTCTACCAAGAAAAGCAATGTTGACACTGTATTATAAGCTAACATATGGCCTATATTCAGAGTCTCCAGCTGCTCTAGGGACGTGCTTCAGATTCTCCTCAGTCGAGGTGCACATGCATTTGGTTTTGCTAGGACAATCCTCATCATTTAGTCTCTGACAATGACAATTTTTGAAAGTTAGTCTAGTTATCTTAAAGAATGGTTCACAGATGCCTGTTCCTAACAGCACTGGGTTCAAGAGTTAACCTATTCTTTCTGTGTTTAATGAATAATATGCAGTTTAATAAGGAGTACATTTTTTTCTATTTGTTTAAAAATTTCAGGTTTGTTGATTATCAATTTTTAAAATACATTTCAATTGCTTAGGTATGTAAAATATTTTTAAATGGTTCAAAAGTCAACCCCAAATTTAAAGGTATATTCAGACTCTCTTCTCATCCCAACACAGTCTGTTTCTACTACTCTTCTGTGGGTGGCTTTTTCCATTATTTTTGTTTATCCTTTCTGCTTCTTTCTACAAAATATGCCAGCGTGAAAAATAAGTGTCTATATGTAAATCACACATATATTTATTATTATATTCATGACTGTATATTTTTATGCCGGAAATGGATATTACCTTCTCTTCCTTATTGCATACAGGGAAGAACATCCTACACAGGAAACATGGGAGGAAATCCCCCTCCTTATTCTGGGGCCTGCAGTGAATGGTTCCCAGACCCGCACTCAGGCAAAAGGCAGCGAGGGAGGATGGCAAGCTTAGACCACTAGGTAGCTTTATGGGTTTTCCTTCAACAAAGCACAGTTGAGGATGGAGTGGCCCCTTTACTAAGAGCTTTTTTGGAAAAAAGTCATCTCCCATCTGATTAATGTAGCAACTGACACCCCCTCAAGAAGCAGCTACGTGAAGGTGCTCCACATTCAAGCAGAGCCTGAAGTGAAGTCACTTATGGAGTGACTTCTAAAAGTACACATGCTTACAGTTATTTATTTACATTTGAAAATATTGATGAAGAGCTTGCATCTTCTTCAGTCTCAGTACTGGACTCCAGGAAGACAGGCAGGAGGGCTAGTCCCCACACTCCCTGCTTCCTTCACGGCCACACAAGGTTTGACTCCAAGGCCAAAATGTCCTTCTCTAGGGATGTTCAGGGTCATAAACTGAGTCATTTACCTGGAAAATAACACCAGTGTGGGGGGGGAGGTGAGGAAGGGAGGGGGAGAGAAAGAGGCAGAGAGAGGCGTGCAAAGGTTTGAACAATGAAGGTGAAGTTAAATGTAAAAAAAGTCTTACACTTAAGACTATAGCTTTCTTATCTCTGTGTGTGCGTGTGTGTGTGTGTGTGTGTGTGTGTGTGTGTGTGTGCGTGTGTGTGTGTGTGTGTAAGTCATAAGACAATTTGGAGAGTCAGTTTTCTTCTTCCACCATGTGGATCCCGGGGCTCAAACCTGGGTTATCAGGCTTGCCAGCAAGTGCCTCTACCTGCTGAATCATTTTTCCATTCAAGAAAAAAAACACTACCCCTACTGGAGTAGTTTTTTTTTTTTGTGTGTGTGTGTGTCTTTTTGAGGCAGGGTCTCCCTTTAGTCCCAGCTGGTCTGAAGCTCACTATGTAGATCAGGCTAGCCTTAAACTCACAGAGATCCTCCTGCCTCTGCCTCCCGAGTGGAGTGCTGGCATTAAAGGCATGCACCACCATTCTTGGTAGTAGGGGTAGTTTTAAGAGAGGGTCTCATGTAGCCCAGAGGCCCAGGAGTTGGCTGAGGTCCATGATGACCTCGAACCCCTATTCCTCCAGCTCTGACCTCTGCAGCAGCTGGGATGACACACCTATGTGTCAGCACCCCTAGGAGATGATGGGGGACCAAACCTGGGGCTCTTGGTGTGCTAGGCAGGCACTCTACCTACTAGGGTACAGCCCAGTGCCTCTTATACTTTTAAATGAGAAGGAACTAGAAAAAAATCTAGTTTTATGCCTTGGGATGATTTTCATTTGACTGCCCAGACTGTGGAACACAAGCTTGTTCAGCCCTCAAGTTAAGCTTAAGTTTCTTAGGAGGCTGGAAAGCTCTGAGCAGGTCAAAGGGTCCAGGAAAGATGGTGACACACTGGTGTCCTTTGAAACAAGATGAGCTGCAGGGCCTTTGCAAACACACAGGAAGCCATGCCCCCCCCCTCATTTTCCACTGCCATATTCCATGATTCACTTCATCTTTCTTTTGCACTTTCTAATCATCTACTTATTATTATTACAGGAATATAGCAATGTGCACTGTAGGACATTAGAAAATGCAGATAAAAAAATCTATTGTATTCCTACTATTTAGAGTTTCACTACTGTTAACCTGTTCTTATGGGTCCTCCTTTGTGTACACATGCACACACACACACACTCATTCACATTTGTAATTCTTTATTAGACTGAGCTCATACTAAACATTATTGTTCTTCTCTATCACCACATGTAATCTAATATGTATATCATAGTTGAGTTTTTCCAATGTCCCCTTAAAGTCTTTTTTTTAAAACAATTTTTTTATTTATTTCTGTATGTGTTTGAATGTACTGTCTGCATGCAAGTTTGTTTACCCATGTCGTGCAATGCCGCGGAGGCCAGAAGATGGCGTCGGATTCCCCTGGAACTGGAGTTCTCCTGGAATTGGAGTTTCAGACGGTTCTCGGCCGCCATGTGGGTGCTGGGGATCAAACCCGGGTCCTCTGTAAGAGCGGTTAGCGCTCTTAACTACTAGGCCATCTCTCCAGCCCTCCTTAAAGTCTTTTATTACTGCTTTCCAACCCAGTCATCACTCTAGTACCAGTTATTGCATCTGGTTGCTAAATCCCTTAAATACTGTTTAATTTGGCACAGATCCTTTTCTAGGTCACTCATTTATTGGCAAAATAAGGCCATTTGTCTTCCAGAATGTTTCTGGATGGATCCTTTCTGTTGCTTTTTCATGGTGTTAAGTTCTGTCTTCTTTTTAAAAACATTTTATTATATTTATTCTACTTGAATGAGTATATTGCCCTCGTGTATGTAAGTGCACCCATGTCATGAAATGCCATCAGACAGCAGAAGAGCGTGCTGGGTTCCCCTGGGACTGGACCTACAGACCGCTGTTAGCTGCCATGTGGGCACTGGGACCTCTGCAGGAACAGTCAGTGGTCTTCACTGCTGAGTCATTTCTCCAGCCCCAAGTTCTTCTAACTCTCAGTTTATTTCCTCCAACTGAAAATTGCATCTAAAAGCTGTATGAGGTCAAGTTATACACTGAACATAGCGCTACAGATGATATGTATTTCATGAAAATTTATATCACAAGATACCTAATACTGGTTAACTCACTAGGAGGGATGTACAGATTGATTGATGTGTGGGTTAGTGTGAAGAAAGTTTGATTTTTGAGAGTATCTTTGGAAGTTCCAGCGGAGAGCACAGCTATTGATATACATACACCCTTGAATGAAGAACTGTCCTCCTCTATTGGGGAAAGTAATCCTTTTTGAGTGTGTAGCTTTGGAAAGGATGCATATGAAACAGTAAGGGAGGAAGGAGACACCCACCTATTGAGTCGGATGCGCTGAATCAACCCTGATGATGAGCGGAATGACAGCTGCCACAGGAAGACTACCTTCATAGCCAGCAGTCGGATCCTTTAGTGTACAGATCTGACTTTTCCCTTGTGACTGTGACTGAAGAGGCCATGGAAGGAAAGAGGGGAGGACAGAGGGAGAGAGGGAGACAGGGAAGGAGAGGGAAGGGAGCGAGGACGGGTACTGGCTGTTGCTTTGGTACTATGCTGGTGTTCACTAGTTATTCACTATAATGGTTTTACATTTTTAATAACATTTGTATATTTTATGTTTGTGTGAGTGTGCCTGCCATGGCATGTGCAGATTAGACAACAGTTGTGTGAGCCAGTTCTCTCCTTCTACAAGGTGGGCACTAGGGATCAAGTCCAGGCTGGCAGGCTTGGTGGCAAGTGCCTTACCTACCGAGCCATGTCAATGGCCTGCCATAGTAGTATTAACCTAACTGATCACTTTTCCTAGCTTCACAGCATTTAAAAAATATGCATCATTGGATTAAAAATGACCTTGAAGGAAAGGGCTTTAACCTCTTGAAATTTAGCAACTCATTGCAGATCTGTGTACTTCTGGCCTCTTTAGGCATTGCACATACATGGTATACTTACATATGTGTAGACAAAACACTCATACATATGAAATAAATCATTAATTAAAAAAGAAAGCCCTAGAAATGGGATACAGATGCACATGGTCAGGACACCACCTGACTCTGATACATAATCCATTTTTTTTATTTTTTTGAGACAGGGTCTCCCTACAGCCCCAGCTGTCCTGGAACTCATTCTCTAGACCAGGCTGGCCTTGAACTCACAGAGATCCACCTGCCTCTGCCTCCCAAGTGCTAGGATTAAAGGCATGCACCACCACATCTAGCTTAAAGATGGTTCTTAGCCACCATGTGGGTGCTGCGAATCGAACCTGGGTCCTCTGCAAGAGTAGTTGGGGCTCTTAACCGCTGAGCCATCTCTCCAGCCCCATATCTATTCTTTTTTAACCTAATGTGTGGAGAGCATAGAGCTGAAGATATAGGCATGAGAAACTCTAGCTTATAGGGAATCACTGAAACTGCTAGAAATCACTGGTCCTCTTGAGAAACAGAGAAGAGAAGAAAGAAATGGGCTGAGACTGAAGCCTACTACTCAGACTCTACTGCTGATGCTTCTGCTGAAGATTTACCCCGAACTGCTGGTTTTCAGTTTATCTTTGTTTCTTTGGGAACGAATTTTTAAGATTGATTTTATTTTTAATTATGTGTATTGAGGGTATATGTGAATATGAGTCCAGATACTCACAGAGGCCAGAGGAAGTCCTTGGTTCTCCAGGAACTGGAGTTACTAGTAGTTGTGAGCCACCCAAAGTGGGTCCAGTAGTTAGGGTAAGTGCTCAATCTCAATGAACCTCATTCAGATAATGACTCATAGACATGCCCAAAGACTTGTCTCTAAGGTGATTTAAGATCCTGTCAAGTTTACAATCAATATAAATCATCACAGAGGTGACCCTGCTTAGACATGTAGTCTAAGCTAATCCTCCAAAGAATTGACCTTCGAGGTGTGAGTGTGGTCCACTTCTCTACTTCTAAGTACTGTGCTTAGGCCATCTTGTCCTAATCTCTCTTCTCTCTTCTTCTTCTCTCCTCCTCTCCTCTCCTCTCCTCCCCTCCCTCTCCCTCCCCTTGCCCCCCTTTATTTGTATATAGAATACCATTTCTTCTCATCACCAGTAAATATAAACATCTGGCCAACATTTACTATAATGGCCTCAGTCAGGAAGTATGGAGATACTTTGTTAAATGGAATGTTAAAAGGCCATTGCATTTTTTCACATAAACATCTTATAAAATGGATTTAGCCTATCTCTTCCCTAAATTATGAAGACCTTTCACCAAATCTTGGTGTACCATGCTTTTAATCTCTTTACCATCCTATTTGGGTTCAAATCAGTTCTCAGACCATTACATGTCCACTTTCAGATGTAAGAGACAGAAGACGACCTTCTGCAGCAGTGCAAAGTGACAGTGATAAAGAGCAAGATCACCAGCATTAAAACAGTGCACTCTTGTTTACGTAGCAAGGCACCTGAGGCCACTGAGCTGCTCCCCCACCTTTCGTGACTTTGCTTATTTCTCTGCCCTTCTCTTTTAGAAATGAGCAGAACAACAATAATAGACAAATTTACGAGCCATCAGAAAACACTCTCTGGACATCCTTTTCTTTGTTTACTTTGGAGGACTGAACTCAGGCTTATGCGCGCTTGCACTGACTCACATGCGCACATTCCATTCTGACCTGGGTCCTCAACACGGCTTGGCACACAGTGTGGCCGCTGCCGTATGAACCTGCTCTTTCCACTTGGCTCTGGCTTTTGATACTGCCTTCCCAAATGATGTTATCGACACCACTTTTTTTTATTTTGGAAATTAATTTTATTTCAGTGTGTTTAAGCCATTTTGTTGGAAATGGAGTAGTGAAATAAAAAAAGAAAACTGACTCATCTACATTGCTTTTAGGTCACTGTCTTCTATAAACTACTTTTGTGGCCTCTGACAGGCTGTCTAAGCCCTCCGGACTTTATTTTACTCATCTCTATTCAACTGTAAGCTTTCAGAAGCTTTTTTAAAAATAATACTCATTGATGTTTTGTGTATTTCAGACATCATTTTTCAGTTCAATTTAGGCACATTCCCCTTTCCCTCCCCCCCCCCAGGTCATGCATTCTGCCATACATGTCCTTCATCATTCTCTTTTTAAAAGCTTTTCTCTGTAAAGGTCCACTGTTTTGGGTAGAATTTAACTATATCAGTCCGTTCTTTGACCCAGTCCCTATGTTGTTGTGGTTCCCTCCCCATTGTATTGCTCCAAAATATGCCTATATAAACGTCATATATGTACCAGAGTTATGTCCTCCAGGAATAAACTGTATGCTAACTCCGATATATATTTAGGAGTTCAAATGTTTTCCCTTTAATTTTATATTACTCTAAAATATGGATATATATTTTTCACCCATATACATTAATTACCATGTCTGAAAGTATGTGATAAGTTAACTCTAGGGCTCATTAAGAGATTCACTTTATTCCAGGACAGCTGGGGCTACAGGGAGACCCCATCTCGAAAAGGCCAAAAAAAAAACAAAACAAAAAAAGAGATTCACTTTATAGCATCACAGTTGCTTTCAAACAGAAAGAGATAGCCAGGCACGGTGGTGCATGCCTGGTCATCGCTGCACTTGGGAGGCAGAGGCAGGCAGATCTCTGTGAGTTCAAGGCCAGCCTGGTCTACATAGTGAGTTCCAGGCCAGCTGGGGTTACAGGGAGACCCTGTTTCAAAAAAAAAAAAAAGACAGAAATCGACGCCACTTTTAAGTGTCATTTTAGGTGACATTTTGGTTCATATACAAAGAATAAAAAGAGTTGGGGCTGGAGAGATAGCCTAGCGGTTAAGAGCACCAACTGCTCTTGCAGAGGACCCGGGTCTGATCCCCAGCACCCACATGGCAGCTGAGAACCGGCTGTAACCCCAATTCCAGGAGAACTCCATTTCCAAAGGAATCTGACACCCTCTTCTGTCCTCCATGGTATTGCACGACACGGGTGCACAGACCTGCATGCAGACAGTACATTCATACACACAGAAAATTAAATAAAAAAAAGAATAAAAAGAGTCAACCGACTGCTCTTGCAGAGGCCGGGGTTCAATTCCCAGCACCCACATGGCGGCTAAGAACCATCTTTAAGCCGGGGTGTGGTGGCACACGCCTTTAATCCCAGCACTTGGGAGGCAGAGGCAGGCGGATCTCTGTGAGTTCAAGGCCAGCCTAGTCTACAGGGCTAGTTCCAGGCCAGCTGGGGCTACAGGGAGACCCACATGGCGGCTGAGAACCGTCTTTAACTCCAGTTCCAGGGGAATCTGACGCCCTCTTCTGACCACCTCGGCATTGCACGACACAGGTGCACAAACCTGCATGCAGACAGTACATTCATACTCATAAAAAAATAAATAAATAAAATAAAAAAGAAATTACCAGGAAATATGAGAAGCAGTGATATTTAACACTATCTTTTATAAAGAACAGGTAAAATTAAATAGCTGTTGCTTTGACAAGCTAGAAGCCTGCAATTGTGACCTTCTGCCTCCTTCCTTTGATTTTCTTCTAAACCCAGGAATCTTTCATTGGCTATATCCCAGCATTTCTTTTCACCCACCGGCCAACGTTTTGGCTTGGTTGGGAATAGCTGCCAGTATTTCTCTTTGCTGCCAGTCAGTCAAAAACTGTGTTCATGTTGGAGGCTTGGCTCCATCCCACCCAGGGTGCAGAATGCATTAACTTTTCACACTCTGCCTTCCTCAGGCTGTGCATAGAAGTCCATCACAGACAGTAAAGCTCTGTACCACCAGAGAGCCTGAAAGTGGTGCCAATGTCAGTTAGAAAGACTGTCAACATATTTAAGGAGTCTATGGCAAAGTGATGAATTGGACTGGGTGCACCAAGTCAACGGGGACAAAAAGAACACTTCCAAGGTAATAGGAAACCATAAGAGCTATTATATAATTGCTTCAATTCTCAAAACAACAACAAACCAATCCTTTATCTAGCCTGGGATTTGTTTAAGATCCACAAAAAATAAGAACGCAAGCGTCTGGTATTAATTGATCAGTGCACATACAATTTTACCTTCTTTTTTGTACATCTAGGAATGGAAATCCATTTTCTTTTTAAACTGACAGCCGTGTATCACTCCATGCTTGGGTATGATATATTTTATTTATAAATTTCTTAATCAATTTCCTGGCTTACAGCATGTCCCACCAAGATTCCAGGTGTTTGTACCATAAGAAGAGCCTCTGTCGAAAGCTGTCTGTTTTTATGACCACACACCCACCAGAAATGTGAACACTCCTACAACAGAGCTGAAACCTGAAGTGGCCTGGTGATATTCCAAGTTTTGAATGGAATGTGAATCCATTAAGATTATTAGGTAACTTTATTGATATCCTCAGACTTGTGCCAAATATTAAAACTGCTAAAGAAAAGAAAGAAAGAAAAAAAAACTGGCTGTGGAACTCCAACTCTTGACTATTTTGGTGTGGAAACTGCTTTCTTATGACTCACTTCAAAAACACAGCGTGCTTTCCCTGTTTAACTGCAATCTCAGTTTTCAGAAAGCAAAGGGAAATAAGACACAGTCAAAGTACCTCTTCCATTCAGTTCTCACCTGAAGAGTCCTGCACTTTTATTGGCAAGGTAGGATAAATAATGACTGAAAAAGAAAACTATTCTAAGAAGGACTGGCTCGAGTGAAGTACCAGTACGTTACAAGCACCTCAGCCATCTACTCCAGGGTGATTACGCGGCAACCATGAAGCCATGCTAATTGGACAGAGGCTTATAGCCAGTTCATGTTGGCATGACCTATAATGCCTTGGCTGACAGCCACTCTCTCTTTATCATATCTTCTTTTGGGGAGTAATCTGGTTGGGAAGTGAAACAATTTTAAAAACTCAAGTGCTATTTAACTTCTTGTCACGAATTAAAAATTTAATTAAATACCCCATTAGAGGCCTAGGTCCTATGATTAAATATGACAAAATAATAGTTATGATTACTGATCAAGTAAGGAACTTTATTGTTCTGAACTTTGTCTTTAAAGCTATTTTTAACTTTAATTCAAACAGCTAAGAGTCTCCCTTATAAGAGAAAGAAAGAAATGTAAGGGATATTTTGTACATATGTAGAGAAGAGTTTAAAAATAAATACATAAATAATCTTACAAAATTTAGTGCAAACAACATTGTGGTCAAAAAGCCTTGTTATCAATCTATTTAAAATGTCGATCCCTGTGGTCATTTTATATCAAGGATGAACAGGTAGAGTGGAGAAAGTTCACAAGTGCCTTTGAAATCAAGCCACTTTAAAATAACTTTTAGCTATGTCTTAGGTTTTGATGTATTCCACTCCTGATACCATGTCAAAAATGAACATGTTCCTTTAAATAGGACACATTGGCCTCAGGATTTTAAAAAAAGTAAGACATTTGGAAGCAGCATGTATCTCTCGGATTTAGAATTGGCGGTTGCTGTGGCTGTTCACACTCAACTTTGTTCCCTGGAGTCAGCTTCGTCCTGCAGCCTGCAGAGATGGACAGCAGCCACTCCCCCTTGCCATGGCTTTGCTTTCTTGCATCCTCACTGACACCAAGGCCCTGATTTCAGGGCCAGAAGTCACCTTTGTGTTACTATAAATAAGTTCTGCCTTTAGGCATTTCAGAATTATCTGCACGATTCTAGCACTTGAAAACTTCTTCCTTGGCAGCAAGTAGTTACCTGGAATATTTTGATTTCTTATTTATTTGCTTTTATTTCATCTACTGCCAAGTCTCACTAATGCAACTTGGAAAATTGCACCATAGCTTTTAATGAGGATTCTGAGGTAAGAGCCATTTCATCAGAGAAGACTATTCTTTCCTTTTATGGGAATAATAACACCTACTGTTTCTATAGCACCAGCCTTCCAAGAAGTTGAGTGTATCATGTTTCATTAATCTGAATGGCAGCCCTGCCTGTCAAGCTGGGAACTCAGATTGCTACTCTGTACACTCATACTGAGGTCAGTAAATGAAATAATTTTCTCCAAAACTATAAAATTTGACATGGTTAAGGAGTCACAATTTGTCTGCCTCTTGGAGACTGTGCCCGTGTTCTAGGCTAGCAGGTAGCCCTGTCCTCCAGCTCTTGGGCGCTGTGCCCATGTTCAGGGCTAGCAGGTAGCCCTGTCCTCCAGCTCTTGGGTACTGTGCCCATGTTCAGGGCTAGCAAGTAGCCCTGTCCTCCAGCTCTTGGGCGCTGTGCCCATGTTCAGGGCTAGCAAGTAGCCCTGTCCTCCAGCTCTTGGGCGCTGTGCCCATGTTCAGGGCTAGCAGGTAGCCCTGTCCTCCAGCTCTTGGGCGCTGTGCCCATGTTCAGGGCTAGCAGGTAGCCCTGTCCTCCAGCTCTTGGGCGCTGTGCCCATGTTCAGGGCTAGCAGGTAGCCCTGTCCTCCAGCTCTTGGGCGCTGTGCCCATGTTCAGGGCTAGCAGGTAGCCCTGTCCTCCAGCTCTTGGGCGCTGTGCCCATGTTCAGGGCTAGCAGGTAGCCCTGTCCTCCAGCTCTTGGGCGCTGTGCCCATGTTCAGGGCTAGCAGGTAGCCCTGTCCTCCAGCTCTTGGGCGCTGTGCCCATGTTCAGGGCTAGCAGGTAGCCCTGTCCTCCAGCTCTTGGGCGCTGTGCCCATGTTCAGGGCTAGCAGGTAGCCCTGTCCTCCAGCTCTTGGGCGCTGTGCCCATGTTCAGGGCTAGCAGGTAGCCCTGTCCTCCAGCTCTTGGGCGCTGTGCCCATGTTCAGGGCTAGCAGGTAGCCCTGTCCTCCAGCTCTTGGGCGCTGTGCCCATGTTCAGGGCTAGCAGGTAGCCCTGTCCTCCAGCTGTTGGGTGCTGTGCCCATGTTCAGGGCTAGCAAGTAGCCCTGTCCTCCAGCTCTTGGGTGCTGTGCCCATGTTCAGGGCTAGCAAGTAGCCCTGTCCTCCAGCTCTTGGGCTGCCATCTCCTGACTATAAGACTCTTTTTGAGAATTAGAAAATGCTGTAAAAATGAGCCAAAGATTTGCATTGGTATCTCTCTTGGAGTCCTACGGTTCCTTTTTTCCTGAATAGTGTGACTCCATTTCCACAGCCTTTTCCTGGTTCTCAACCCAAACATCTCTCCTTAGTCCCTGGCCAGCAAAACTAGTTTTCTCTTCCTAGTAGAAACTTAGAAATGTTCAAAGATTGGAGCCCCACAGCATGGGTTGGACCTCACAGATCACCCAGCCCCACTCCACCATTCAGATAAAGATGTGTTTTGCAAAGCTGTCTGTCCCTTGGTCAGTAGATTTCATCCTTTTTTGTGCACTCAGAGACATTTGCTTTGTCTCCTATGAAATCAAATCAAGGTTTCTCTTTCTTTTGGAACTTTCCATTAGCCCTGGTATTAAGATAGGTTAACTCTGCTATAGTAATCAAGGCATCAAGTTTCTCCCCTCCTCTCTCTCTCTCCCCCTCTCCCTTCCTTCTTCTTTCTTCCTGTTGTCCAGGCTAGTCTTGGATTCCTGGTCTCAAGTGATCCTCCCGCTTCAACCTCACAAGTGCCTACAGGTCTGTTCCACTGTGCCTAGTGAAAATACTAGATCTTAATGGTTCAGCATGGATTGCTCACTCATGACAGAATGTGATCTGATGAGGCAAATGGGATGCTTTTTGCAGAGGGCAATTGTCAATATAGAGACTCCTATCTGATCCAAGTTCTGGGAGTGACAATTGGATGCTTAGCCCTAAATACGACACCTATATCAGCACTTCAAGGCTCAAGGACTATCAAGGAAGAAGGGGGCAGAATGAATGTAAGAGAGCCAGAGGATGAGGAGGCCTGCCATGCAGCACTGCCGTCGAGTATGACATGGCTGTTACACTAACGAACAGCCAGTAGCAGCGGACACCTGGACAAGATTAGGCCCTCGATGTGATGTTCTATCAGGGAGAGAAGAGGTTGCATGAGGCCGTACCCCATTCCCGAGGAGCTGATGACTGTTAATGGTTCCTGTAGGTGGTGGTGATGGTAGTGATGATGGTGGCGGCTGATGGTACTGTGGTTGGTGGTGGTGATAATGGTGGTAGTGGTGGTGATGATGGTATGTTACTTTCTTTAAAAGTGTGGCTACTAGGGGACTGCTTGAGAAGAAGAAGGGGTTTGGAGAGAAAGGAAGAGACAGTAGGGTTATGGGGGATAGATATAAACAGAATACATTGTATATATGTGTGAGCTGTCAGAACAGTTGTGATTAGAACCAGTGACTCAGGGATTCGGGCTTCAGCTTCATTAGTTCCTGGACTAGATAACTGGATGGGAACCCTCAGACCTCCCTTTAACAATCTCCTGCTGCTTCTGGCCCCAAATACACAGAGAACTCACAAATGGTTTCTGCATTGCTAGGTGGTTTTCAAATTTGTAATGTTAGGCTAGGCTAGACTTTGTCCACAAATTCCAGCCATGCATATCAAATTATGTACTAACACTGCTATGTGGATGCCAACAGGCATCTCAAACAAAGTATAAGAGACAGAACTCACTCCTTTCTACCTTCTACCTAAAAACCTACTCCTAGTCTTGACCAGTCTCAACCAGTAGCAACTCCATTCTCTATTAGCACCTCCCCAAACGCTGGAGTCACGAGTGTCTTCCTTCATTCTCTTCTTTCTTATATCCAACCAGTAAGAACATCCCATAAGCACTGTCTTCAGAAGCACCGACTCTGACACTGACCTCCCTCCACGGCTATGGTCGCACCATCGTGCCATGCCTCGGCTACCTCAGCATTTGGCCTGCTTCCCTCCTTGGCTTTCTTGACAACCTTGTGTAAAATTCTAATACCTGAGCCCTGACATCCTCTTCCCCGTTTCGTCTTCCTCAATGGCATCTAACAAAGCACATTTGATATTTATTAATTTTTATCCTTTTTCCTTCTCTCCACTGAAATGTAAGTGATATTCACCCAGCATCCAGGATGGTGTCTCTTGGTACACACAAAGCAGGGCCTTGATAAACGTTTGTTGAATTAGTGGACAAATGCTAGAGGAATGGAGCCCAAGGACAATGGCTGCCTAAGTGGTCACAACACAGGCCTCATTCAATCAGAGGTTTCTCAATCCCTAAAGCTTGCCTTTATATTGTTTTTAGGCAGAATGGAGGTACCTACCTTAGAGTTCTATTAGGTGGTGCACTGAGGAGGCCAAAGAGCTAGCTCTGGCTCAGGGGGTGGTTGAGTATTTTGCCCTTCTCACTCCTGTTGCCAACTGTGCCCCTCAGAACTTCTCTACCAGCCCTGCCCAGGCTGAGCATTGTCGGCACCCTGTGCTACAGCATTAAGTACTTTCTGTAGCATTACACACTGCAAGGACCATCCAGAGATAACCACGACTACCTTACTGTTTCCTTAAGAGATGGCTCCTAAACCACCTTAGAGACAGTAACAGCCTTCACAGCCACTAGGGAAGCTTGCTGGAGAGAAACTTCTCTAATCCTGCTGTGGCCTCTGTGCTTGGCAGTGCTGCCAGGAATTATCCTGCCACACCCCCAGGCCAGGATTCAACATGCACCTTTTATCCCTAGTTCTTTGGGGTCAGCTTTCTTTCCTTTTTTATGATGAAAAGACAAAGAGATTGTTACCACATTGTTGGGGGTAGGGAAACAGGCTTGCACAGTTTGGAAATATTTATAATAGCTGAGAACATCAGGTGGCCCAAGGGGCTCTATTCTCTTCCATCCTGCAGCCAGCCTCTGCATGAACCTTTTGCCTTTTCTGGATGGTGAAAGGACACAGGAAACAAGACAAAGAAAGGTGGTGGTGCCACGACAGTGATCTCAGGATAGCACCTCCTTAGGGTCGGGGTGGGGTGATGGGAAGCCTAGCGGCCTTCCGAGAAGGGATGCTGTACACTGCCCTTCTAAGCAAGCATAGTCCATGCCCACCCCCTGTACTCCACTCACCATGGGCTGACATGAGGCCACCGCTGGCACGGTGAGCATCAAGCCTGAAATGCCCTCCAGAATGATAGCTAAGGAGCTGTCTGCTGGGCTACTCAGGTCAGAGGCTGTGAATGGCTCTCCTTTGCTGGGACTGCTGTTGCCCATCATAAATCAGGATTTGGGAGTAGAACTGTGGGACTGATGGGTAGCTGATAACCGTTGAGTTTGGCCTAAAGTGGGAGAGGAGGAGGGGAGAGGAAGGGCTGCAGTTCTCTTTAGGAAGTTTCTTGGTGTGAGGGCAAGCTCAGGCTGAGACATAGTGTTGACTGTCTGGTGTGTGTGGAGGTGTGGCAAGTGCGAACAAGGGTGAGGGCAGGTCGGAGGTTGATTTGACCTCAGTGACAGGATTATATGAGGTCAACCTAATGCCTTCCTTACAAGATCCAAATATCACCTAATTCCTGGCAGTCACTTTCTAAGGTTATGTTTACTGATTTAATACTTCATTCAAATTCTCTGAAGTCACTCACTGAGCTAAGTGTGAGCCTGCAAGTACATTTCAGTGTGCACATAACAAGCAACAGAAACCAAAGCCCAATACATGGTGCCATGGACAGGTGGCTCTGAGCAGAGTGGGAAGGCTCTCCAAAGCAGGCCTTGGCATAATCACAGATCCACAAAGAAAAACAGCGCTGGGCTGGTTTGCAGGTTCCAACAGAAAGACACTTAAGAAATGGGTTACTATTAATATGAATTCATGTTAATCAAGGGAAAAAGAACACATCTAGTTATAACTGCAGATTTCAGGCACAGATTTTAATAGTTTGGGTTGGTCTGAGATGCCCCAATGGCATGGGTGCAGGTATGGCCTCCAGTGCAGCAGTGCTTAGACGTAAGTGGATCACATGGGCTCCAAGCTTATCAGTGAATGAATGCATGGACTGATTCACAGCTGAATGAACTATCAGGAGAGGCAGACACTAAAGCAGGTGGGGCCTAATGGGAAGAAGTAAGTCACTGGGGGTGCCGCCTTGAAGGATGGATCTTGCTTGGTCCTTTGTTTACTCTTTCTGCTTCCTGGCCATTATGAGATGAGTTCTATTCCACCATACTGTTCTGCCTCATTGCCACGGATGAATGGAGCCAAGCAATTATGGACAGAAACCACTGAAGCAGTGAGCCCAAAGAATTCATTCCTCCTTTAAGTTGTTTTTCTTGAGTATGTTTTCCAAGTGGCAGAAAACTGAGTGACATAGAAGATACAGATGATACGGGGACGGTAGTCACTTTGCAGGGCTAGAAGCAGGACAATCACTACACAGCAAATTCTCGATTGCAATTTAACCAGAGGGTCAGGTGGACTTTTAGGAGACGCCCACCACTGCAGTTAGCACTCTCTTTGAATGACGGGCATGTGTAATGCCAATGAGAGAAGCGAGTGGCCCAGGGGTTTGATCTGAGCTGAAACTTCAAGGATTTCTAATATCTGTATAAATCCTGTCTTCAAAAAAAATAAATTCTGTCTTCCTTTACATTTTACTGGAGTGCTATTATATTTTAATAAATAAACGAGGGCTTCAGAATTTTAGGGACTCTTATAAGTAAGAACTAGGGCTCAGACAGATTGATAACTAGATTAGGAGCCAAGTTATGATTGGGAACAGGCTTGGGGTTAGGGTGCATAGTCCAGAGAGTCTCAAGACCAGGCCAGCAGAGTCAATGAAGAAAGACTAACTACATAAAGTATGATTTTTCAATTGCAGATATATTTTAATATCACCTAATTTTTTGAAAATCAATAAAATATACACATACATGAAATGGCTCTCAAACAGAAAACAAACTATAAACAAAAAGATCACTTCCCTCTCCAAAACTACTTTGGATAACTGCAAGTTCTATAAATATTTCCAGTGCTACAGCTGGAATAAGTAAGGAAGGCATTCTTGCTCCCGTCTAGAGAAGAAAGGACCCGTGTCTGATGAATGCCTGCTATGGAACAGGCTGGACACAAGCCTCTCCATTTATTATCTCACCTAATCCTAGCGGCGACTCACCAAACTGTGTTACCCCTCCGTTAGTGCAGATGGAGAAAGCTCAGGCCAGGACCACACCTCAGCTGCTCTTCTTGTCTTCTCTTGTTCTTCAGTACTTAACAGTCTGCTCCCCAGCCCAACTCTACTTACTTCATCTTCAAGTCATTTGTTCTTTTCCTTTGTGTGTCTCTCTACCACCTACACACTACTGGACGAGGGATGGGAATGGAGCAGCTTATTGTGACTATAAAAAGAATGCTCATTCGTGAAGGTAACTGACAATTATTCAGTCCTTACTTCCACTGGCTGGCCACTCTTCCACTCTGTGCAGGTAGCCACAAATGTTGCCTAGTGAGAGACTGGAATCTGGTGTCTTTTCTACCACACACATCTTGTTTTAGTGCTGGACACTGAACCCAGGGCTTGGCCTGTGCTATGCAAGTGTTCTATCACTTTCTTTTTCTTTCATGTTAGATTGGGATGTGTTTTGGTGGAGAAGGCACTTGCCTCCTCAGTTCCTCCAATTTATATATAACCTGTTTACTCATCAGTATTATCTGTCATGTCTCTGAAGGTACCTAGGTTTGTGACTCCTGGAATTTAGTGGTAGTTGTAATTTTTAACCCTGTACTTCCAAGTGAACAATCTTTGATTTCTCCTAAGATTTCTCCAAAGGGCTGCTCAGGGGAAGAGTGTGAAACCCTGGATCTCTATTTATAAAGACTATGGATGTGAGCTGTGTCCCCTCGTCTTGTGCAATGCACAGTTAGCAAATTGATGGTGGTGGCCCTAGAGTTTACACAGAGAATACCCTACCCTGAATAAGAGCCCAAGTATACTTAGCAACACTCAGTTTTCTGAAAATAGCAAGAAGTCAGAATGATTGGAGAATTGTAGACATGGTTTGAAGAGTGACCACTTTAATGGTATACCTTCATGAAGTCCATCCTTTGAGTCCCTGTCATTCCAACCACCTAACTGACTATAATCTCTGGACACAGCAGATCCAGCTACTAATGTCCCCAAAGTACCAAAATGACTGGCCTCACTGAAGTAATTAGAAACCTGACTGGGGTATTTTCAACCCTGCTGAGAAAGGCAAGCTGACATTTCTTAGAATCTCACTATATCAATGAAGAGAATTTCTGGTGGCTTAATTTTACTCCTAAGCAAGGAGGGTCCTGTGAATGTTTTCGCTTTTTTATTCTCAAGGGAAATCTAGCAATCCTTAAACCATTTGAAAGAGAGAAACCATAGCAGTGATTCAGATCCCACATCGAGGACTATATCAGACTGAGGCTGAACTATTCAAAACCTGAAGTTTAAGTGAACTAGAAACTACGAGAGCCTAGGCCCCTGGTGAGGCTCATTTCCCTTAAAGAGGCATGCTCACTTTGTGTTTATCCCACTGAGACTTCAAGTGTATCAAACAGAAACTGGCTATGCCACAAACCAACATGTGGCTGACGTGGACATCAATGTGGTATAGCATATACTTTTTACCTCCTACTTAGCAGGTTTTTTTTTTAATAAGTCAATAAGCCTCCTGTAGCAACCACACACACACAAATCAAGTGACTGTACCTCTTCAGGTAAGCTGACCACCAAGTCATTTTTCGTTTGTCCGACCAGCGCCTGCCAGAAGTATTCACTGCATGCAGCCAGCACAGCCCGGTGAGCTCGGAACTCCTTTTGCTCCACAATCAAAGTTACGTCACAGAGAATGTCCTTCTTCCGCTGGTCATTGAGGCCCAGGAGGATGTTGGCACAATGAACTGTGGACTCATACACGTACATGGGGGAGTCAGGCTTCTCATCCACAGACATGCCGTTCAAACCCTGGAAGGAAAAACAGCTGGGTCATTATCCCTGCCAGAGTGATGGAGAAGGAAGGGAAGACCATCATGGCTCCTGGTCCCAGTGCTGTGACCCTGGCAGAGGGAGGCAGAACTGCCAAGCAGCACAGCCGCACTGGGCTGGCACCATAAAGTCAGAAATATGTAGAAGAACAACAATCTGTCACCCCCTCTCAGCCTTTGCACTTGCATTCTTTAATTTGGACCCTTTAGTAGAACACTTAAAACATAGACATACTTTAAGCTTGGGTAGTGTGCTTTTTTAAGAAGGCTAAAATGGAACTTTTACATATCATTAGTTAAGGACTAACTAGATTTGTATTAAGAGAAAATGAATCATTTTGAAGTATTTGAAATGTATTTTGATGAAGTACATGCAAGTATCTAAGTTGAAATTTGGCTAAGATATAATGTAGACTAAATATCTAACCATAAGATATACTTTAACAAAGAAATGAAACTGTACCTGCACTAAAAAGTTAGACTCAGTCAGCTATTAATTACATCTGTCCTCTGCCCTTCAGGATAAAGCATGAGCAACAAAATTCTATGGTCTCTGGGAACCATGCTGTCATTATCCCAGGGATCCCATGTAGGTCTTCAAGGAAACAACATTACCTAGTTCCTAGGTAAAGATTACTTTTGCAAAGTGTTCTTTGTTTTAAAAAGTATCATTTGAGGAACTTTAAAATATACTGTCCATAATTAAATTATACTATGTGTCTTTTCAGTGGTGCTTATTGCTAACTAGCATGCATTCCAGTGGCAAGTCCTCTTTCTTCTTGTCTTTTCAAAAGTTTTAACATATGACAAACTGCATATTTGTAGTGTGAAATTGCTCTTCTGATATATGTTTGCAACTGGGAAGCCATTATCACAATCATGACAGTGAACATAACCATCATCCAGATTCCTAAGCCCCAGACTAGGTCCTTTCTTGCCCCTCTCAGTGACCCTGTATTGGTCAGGTTTCTGACAATATGTTTTTCCTTTCCAGAGTTATGTGTAAATGGAGTAATAGAACATGTATCCTATTCCATCTGAATCATTTTACTCAAAATAATTATTTTGCCATGCACCTGTGCTGCTGGTTATATCAAAAGTTTGTTCACACGGTAAGAACACACACTGGTGCAGCCACTATGGAAATCAGTATGGAGACTTGTCAAAGTTAAAACTAGAACTACTCATAGAATGTAGATGTACAACTCCTGGGAGACTCCTGAAGGAATCTCAGTCAGCATAGCCAGGAAATGGGACCAGGCAAGATGCCCATCACCAGATGAATGAATAAAGAAAATGTGGTACATAGACACAACAGGGGTTTCTTCACTTAAAGAAGAATGCCATGTTATTTGCGGGAAAATGGATGGAACTGGAAAGTGACATGAGACAGACTTGGAGAGACAAATGTAGCATGTTTTCTCTCATATGCAGAACCTAGATTTAAATGTGAAAGGAGAAGAGGACCATTTAGGTGGCAGAAGGAGTACACAGCAAAGGGGACAAAAAGTATCGGAGGGGGAGACAAAGTATCTAATTTTATTTTATATAGACTCTAGAATTAAATATACACAGATAATAAAAATTATGTACAGACATGGCATGGAAACAGAAAGGGAATTTTGGGGGAGGAAGGGGATCAGAGGAGGTGGAGAGAGGAGGCAAAGGTGAAGCCAGCGGGGGGCAAACATGAGCAGAGTTCACTGAAATATATGGGTGAAAGTGCCGGAATGCTGGGGAGGGAGGGCTCAGAGGGGAGAGGGATGAGAGGGTAGGAAAGAGGAGCGGGGGGGGGGGGGGGAAGATAACCAGCACTAAGGATGTGTGAAAAAAACAAATGAAAGAATTCAACTGAAACTACATTACCCAGGTGCTCGTGTTCCTCCCAAAGCCACACGCTACCAAACAGAAAGGCCAGCGCCAGGTGCGGCATACCTTTCTTCAAATTGTTGGTCAGAGGCGTGTCAGAGACCCCCCAACAATACACCCTCTTGCCACTGCTCTTGACCACATACCAGAACTTAATGTTAAGACCCTATTGCTGAAGATACCACACACATTTGTCATAAATAAGGCATGGAGAAAATCAAGTTGGCGTTGCCCAGGAGGCTTCCTTCGTGCTGGCTAGTTTTCATAGTACCAAAAGGTGCTAGATGGGCTGCTGGGAGAAAATTATTATTAATTGTCTTAAGCAGCTGCGAACCCTGTGAACTACAGTAATGACTGGCATGGCAGGATATGCCCATGGGTACAATAGTAGCATAAATGTTTTGGGAGTAACTAACATCCTTCTGATTGAATTTAAAATCTGATCAACAAGAGGAAACATATGCCTGGTACTGTAAATCTAGCCAAGATTGGGGCACTCACAGGTGCCAGGGTTAAACCTACTACTATTAATTCTAATTGGACATAGCATCATCTGCCTTCTAAATTCATATCTCTGTACCCATAGATTCAGGCAGCTCTCAGACCTCATCAGCAAAGTTTCTTTGTGCAGTGGATGGTGCTGAACACAAATTTACAACTGGTCAAAGTGCAGAGAATATCAGTGGAATGCTCAGCCACAAACAAGAAAGACATAACGACCCCCATCCCTATCAAGGCTCAGGAGCCTTGGTGGAGAGCTAGAAGTCAGAAGGACTGGACCAAAGCAGTGTCTTTTGGACTTGACAGGACTGCCACACTCATGAATTCATAGCTATTGTAGTTATCTGGCTAAGACCTGTCCAAGATCAAGCCAGTCAACATTTTATCATAGAGGGCGAAGGAGTTCATGAGCCCCACCTCTAACTGAGGAGCTATGGACAATTTATGGCTTCTGGGGAAGGGAAAGTCAGTGTTCTTTAAGGTTGAGGCCCATTGTAGGTGGACCATGCTCCAGGCCTCCGACCACATCCAGGAGTATGTAGGCAGCACAGACTGGACTTAATAGGTTATTTGAAAAAACAGAGGGCACAAAGTTGGGGAGGGAGAGGGGTAGGTATGGGAGGGTTTAGGGGAGAAGGGGCAGGTGAATATGATCAAACTACGCTGTCTGAAATTTTCAAAGAATTAATAAAAGAAAATACAATAATGAAAACCACTATTTTGCATGCTAATTCAAAATTAATAAAAAAGAAAAAAGTTTACTTTATTTCTGAGTTGTATTTGCTGCATGGATACAATACAAATTGTATTTCCATTCACATTTACTGACAGGTATTTGGGTTGTTTCCAATTGGAGGGTGCTACAAATAAAGCTGCTGGGACATTAGTGTCTAAGACTTCATGTGGACATGTGCTTCTGGCTCTTCTGGGTAAGTATCCATGAGAATGGACACATACGGAATGTATGAGGTTAAGTTTTTGAGAACTCGCGTCATTCTCTAATGTTGTATCACCATTTTTCATTCCCCAGAAGAGTTTGAGCACTCTGGTTCTTCCAAACCCTTGCCGATAGTTAGCATGGTCTCTCTGTGACCCCGGGCACTCTCATGGGTAGGCTGTGATACCTCCTTGTGGCTTTAATTTGCTTTCTTTACTGACTGAAGATGTGGGGCACCTTTTGCATGCTTATTTGTCATCTGCCTGTTCAGATTCTTTGCCCATTAAAAATTTTAATTTTTGAGACAGGGTAGTCCAGGGTAGCCTTCAACTCCAAATTCTCCTGCCTTAGCCTGTGAAGTGCTGGGATTAGAGGCGTGTACTACCATGCTGGGCTCTTTGCCAATTTCAAGTCAGGTTTTTTGTTTCTTTTTTGTTTTAATTTTTTTTTTTAACAGAGTCTTCCTAGTTCCACCTCTGCCTAGAAGTCACTGTGTGGACCAACTCTGGCCTGGATCTCAGAAATCTGCCTGCTTCTGCCTCCTGGGGCTGGGATTAAAGGTGTGTGCCACCACGTCTGGTGTTGCTTGGAGTTTTGAGAGTTATTAATGTATTCTCAGTAGTCCGTTACTTCAAACTATATTACAAGGCCATAGTCATAAAGACAGCCTGGTATTAGCACAAAAACAGACCTGTTGACCAATGGAACAAAATGTTAGATCCAAACTTGAGATCATACAATTTCAGCCACCTCATATTTGACAAAGGGGAAAAAAAACCTCAATGGAGGAAGGATAGCATCTTCAGCAAATGGTGCTGGCAAAACTGGATCATCATTTGTAGAAGAACAAAATTAAACCCCTACCTCTCACCCTGTACAAAAATCAACTCCAAGTGGATCAAAGATCTCAGCGTGAAGCCTGAAATCCTGAAGGTGATAGAAGGAAAAGTTGGCAACAACCTACAAGACATAGGCATAGGAAAAGACTTTCTTAATCTGACAGCAGCTGCACAGGAAATAAGGTCAACAGTTGACAAATGGGACCTCATCAAACTTGAAAGCTTCTGTATAGTGAAAGAAAACAATCAAGGAAGAGAAAACCCACAGAGTGGGAGGAAATCTTTACCAGTGATACATCTGACAGAGCATTAACATCAAGAATATATAAACCACTCAAAAAACAAAGAAGAAAACAAATGACCTACTCAAAAGATGGAGTAAAGAGCTGAACAGAGACTTCACCAATGAGGAAGTAAAGATGGCTGAGAAACATCTTAAAAAATGTTCCACAACATTAATAATTAAGGAAATGCAAATTAAAACCACTCTCAGATATCATCTCACTCCAATACAACTAGCTAAGATCAAGAAAACAAAAGATGCCAGATGCTAGAGAGGTTATGGGGAAAGGGGAACACTCATCCACTGCTGGTGGGAATGTAAACTTGTACAACCACTATGGAAAGCAGTGTGGAGAACCCTTAAAAGACTCAAAATGAGCCTACCACCTGACCCAGTCATACCACTCCTGGGTATATGCCCATAAGACTCATCCTACCACAAAGATACATGCACATCCATGTTTATTGCAGCTCTCTTCACAATAGTGAAGAGGTGGAGCCAACCCCAATGCCCTTCAACAGACAAGTGGATGACAAAAATGTGGTACATCTACACAATGGAGCGGTAAAGAAAGATGACATTATGAACTTTGCAGGTAAATGATGGGGCTCGAAGCCATTATGCTAAGTGAAGTAACATAGTTCCAGAAAAGCAAACAGCAAATGGTTTCCCTCATTTGTTGGTGCTAACACCAAATCCTCAGATGAAAGGCAAGCTGAACAACATTGTTATATTTCTGTTTATCTGAAAGCAACTATGTTGTTATAATGTAAATCTCTCAATGGAGCTCTAGAATCCACCCACTACTTATTTTCAGATGCTGCAATTACTGTATATGGGTGAAGAGTATGTATCCATATTTTAGAGTAATATAAAATTAATGGAGGAAAATGTGAATTCCTAAGCATAAAAAAAAGACTGAGAGAAAGATGCAGAACAGTTATAGCAGAATGCATGATCTGGGGTAAGGTGGGGTTGGGGGAAGGGAAAAGGGAATATGCCTAACTGAATTGAAAAATGATGTCTGAAATACACATAACATCAATAAAAGCACAAAAATAGTCATTTACACAACATATTCATATTTTCTGCAGCCTCCCATCCCTTGTCCTCTCCTCTTAACGATGACTTCCCAAGTCTTCACTCGATGAAGTTCAGTTTACTAACTTTTTTCTTTTATGGATTGCACTTTTGATGCCATACCTAAAATCAACATTTTGTCTAAACTAAGGTTGCAAGGATTTTCTGCTAGAGTCTTAATTAAAAAAAAACTGTTACATTTAGGTCTTTGATTATTTTGAATTAATTTTTGTGTATGTCACAAGGTACTAAGGTTCTTTTATTGTTGTTCAATATGAATATCTCTGTATTCCAGCAGTCCCATGAAAAAGACTACTATGCCTTTGCACCTTTATTGAAAATCACTTTTCTATGTATCTGGAGATCTATTTATAGACTGTCTTTTCCCATTTATCTACTTGTCTGTCTTTATGTTACTATCACAATGTCTTGATTTGCTCTTTTCTAAAGTTATTTTGATCCTTTACATTTCCATACACATTTTAGATTTAGCTTGCCAATTTCTATAAAATGTCTGCTGGAATCTTCATGAAGACTGTTCTGAATCTATTGACCAATTTGGGAAGAAATGTATCTAAACACCAAATCTTCTGAACTATGAGCAGAGCGCCTCTGTTTGTTTAGGCTAGCTTTAATCTTCCTCAGTAATATACTGTGGTAGTGTTATATTTATATCTAAGCATTCAAATACCACTGTAAAGTTTTAATTGTTGGCTTTTCATTGCTAATATATAAACACACTTTGAGCTTCTGGAGTCCTGGGGATCAAACTCAGGGCCCCGTGCTAGTGTCAGTGCCCTACCATTGAACTACATCCTTAGTCCCCATAAATGATTTTGAGAATTGGCTTTTGTATACTGAAATCTTATTATTGGCTTTTGTATACTGAAATCTTATTAGTTCTCATAGCCCTTTCTTGAAGGTTCTATAATTTTTCTTACATGGAAGATTATGTTGTCTGTAAATAAAGTTACTCCCTATCTTTTTAATCTGGATATTTTACATATTTTTGTCCCTAACTATGTTGCTAGAGCTCCCAATATAACACGGAACAGAGGCAACAAGAACAAAAGCCCTTGTCCTGATGCTAAGGTTACACGGTGCACAAAGCTCTCATTTAATAGGTGTTTGTTTCAGAGATGCTCCGGCACAGGTAAGCATCTTTCCACTCCCAGTTTTCAGGGAGGTTTTGTTGAGATAGGGTCTCCTTATGTAGCCCAAGATGGCCTCAAATTTGACCTTCCTGCCTCTGCCTCCTGAGTATTGGGATCATAGGCATGTTGCCACCATGCCTAATTAAAAAAAAAAAAAGAAGAATGAATATTTCATTGTTAAAGGCTTTTTCTTTATCTACTGAGATAATTATGTAGTTATCATTTCAGGTTCTTAATATAGTGAGTAACAATGATTTTGGAATTAAATTCAATCTTACATTTTGAGGGTGAACTCTATTTGTGATAACATCTTGCCCTGTTATACATAGCTGGACCTAGTTTAACATTTTTAAAAATGTATGTTTATAGGGTTGTTTGTAGTTTTCTTTTTTAAAAATATCTATTTTAAATTATGTCTATGTCTGTATGTGTGTGGCAGGGGACTGTGCAGTTGAACGCAGATCCTGAGGAGGAGGCCTGAGGCATCAGATCTCCCTGGAGCTGGAGTTGTGGGAGTTGCAGGAGGCTGTGAGCCGCTGGGCATGGGTGCTAGGAACTGAAATCTGACCTTTGCAATAGCATACATACTCCTAACCACCAAGCCATATCTCCAGCCCTGTAGTTTTCTTTTTCTGTGGTCTGATTTTTAGAATCAGGGCAATGATGGTCTCACAAAAACCAAAATGAGTTGGACATTATTTCTTTCTCTCCAACTTTCTAGAAAGGTTTCCTGTTTTGTTTTTGGAGGACCCTGTTTCAACTAAAAATTCAATTTAAAACTGTAAAATTTGGCATTTTTAAATAGTCAAATCTACTGGCACAAATTGTAAACATTTTTAAATTTTCCTTTCAATATTTGTAGAATCTCTGCTGATAATACTTCTCATATTCTTGATATTGGGAATTTATGTCTTTTTTCCTTATCGCTGGCTAGAAGCTTAATAATTTTATTTACACTCTTGTAGTTTTCCATTAATCTGAATTTGTACTTTCTTCCACTGGTTCCTGTTCTCACTGTTTTATACTTTGTTCTGCTTGCTTACTTTGGATTCGATTTGCTGTTTTTTTTTTCCGGTTTCCTAAAGTGGAAGTTGAAATATGTCTCTTCTGATATTGAAGTGCTACACATTCCATTGTAAGAACTTCTTTAGTAGTGTCTCACAAATTGGGAAATGTTGAATTCTAAGTTTTTACTTGACTTAAAATACTGAAAAAGTTTGCTTTTGAGTTTTGATGGATAAATTACTTAAAAATATGCTATTCAGTTTCTAAGTATTAGGAGGAGTTTCCAGACAGCCTTTTGATATTATTCTCTAGTTTAATTCTGTTGTGGTTAGAGAACAAACTATATATGACTTTAACTCACTTAAGTGTATGGGATACTAATTTTATATTCCAGGATCTGGTGTATCTTGGTAAATACTCCACATACACTTGGGGAGAACATGGACTCTAAAGCTGTCTGGGGTGTTTGACATTTCGAGTGGGTTAACTCATGCCAATGTTGTTCAAGTTCTCTGTATCTTTTCTGCCTTTTCTCCCTATAGCTTCTATCAACTTTTTTTTTTTTTTTGGTATTTTTTTGGATTTATTTATTTTTAACAAATCTAGACCCGTGTTCCCGCTCATTCCCCCACCCCGTCAGAGCTCGTGCATTCTGCCAAACATGCTTTCCCTGGAGATGTCATTTTGGACTCTAGTCTGTTCAGGTTGTTCCCCTCATGGGTTGACAGCTTATCCAGGGATGTCTTTTTTTTTTTTTTTTGTTTTTTTTGAGGCAAGGTTTCCCTTTAGTCCAAGCTGGCCTGGAGCTTACTCTGTAGACCAGGCTGGCCTTGAACTCACAGAGATCTGCCTGCCTCTGCCTCCCAAGTGCTGGGATTAAAGGTGTGGACCACCATGCCCGGCAGCTTCTATCAACTTTTAATTCTGGTGCATAACCCACTTAGACTTAATGTGGTCACTGATTTGGCTGAAGCAAGGAGATAACAAGAAGAGAATGAAAAGCTCCAAAAGGAAGTGGAAATACTGATGAAACCACAGGATAAAATGAAAAAGGAAATTGAACATTCATCCAATCAGCAGGAAAGGATGGGAAAAAGCCTCAGAAGCAGAATGGATGAAGCAGAAAAAAGAATATCAGGCCTACAGGATAATAGCACAGCTGTATTTTTTTTTTTTTTTGAGAAAGCTCAAGTAAAGATTATGAAAAATTAAAAAAAAAACCCACAAGAGAGGAACAACCAGGAAATGTGGGACACTAAGTTACTCCCTATCTTTTTAATCTGGATATTTTACATATTTTTGTCCCTAACTATGTTGCTAGAGCTCCCAATATAACACGGAACAGAGGCAACAAGAACAAAAGCCCTTGTCCTGATGCTAAGGTTACACGGTGCACAAAGCTCTCATTTAATAGGTGTTTGTTTCAGAGATGCTCCGGCACAGGTAAGCATCTTTCCACTCCCAGTTTTCAGGGAGGTTTTGTTTGGATGGGTCTCCTTGCTATTAGCCCAAGGATGGCCTCAAAATTTGACCTCATGCCTTCTCTTCCTGAGTTTGGATCATAGGCATGTTGCCACCATGCCTAATTAAAAAAAAAAGAAGAATGAATATTTCATTTGTTAAAGGCTTTTTCTTTATCTAACTGAAATGATCATGTGTTATCATATTCAGGTTTTAAATTATCGTGAGTAACAATGATTTTGGAATTAAAATTCAATCTACATTTTTGAGGGGTGAACTCTATTTGTGGATAAACATCCTTGCCTGTTATATCATAGCTGGACCTAGTTTAACATTTTTAAAATGTTATGTTTATAGGGTGTTTGTAGTTTTCTTTTTTGAAAAATATATATTTAAATTCATGTCTATGTCTGTATGTGTGTGGCAGGGGTGGTATTGCAGTTGAACGCAGATCTGAGGATGGAGCTCTGAGGCATCAGATTCCCTGGAAGCTGGATGTGGCGTGGGACTGTTGCAGCGTGGCTGGGCATGGGTGTAGGAACTGAAATCTCATCCTTTGCTAATAGCATACATACTCCTAACCACCAGCCATCATCTCGCCCTGTGAGTTTTTTTTTCTGTGGTCTGATTTTTAGAATCAGGGCAATGATGGTCTCACAAAAACCAAAATGAGTTGGTACCTTATTTCTTTCTCTCCAACTTTCTAGAAGGTTTCCTGTTTTGTTTTTTGGAGGACCCTGTTTCAACATAAAAATTGTCATTTAAAACTGTAAAATTTGGCATTTTTAAATAGGTCAAAATCTACTGGCACACACTTGTGAAAATTCTTAAATTTTCCTTTCAATATTTGTAGGAATCTCTGCTGATAATAAAAAAAAAAAAAAAAAATTACTTCTCATATTCTTGATATTGGAATTATGTCTTTTTCTATCGCTGGCTTAGAAAAGCTTAATAATTTTATTTACACTCTTGTAGTTTTCCTAATTAATCTGAATTTGTACTTTCTTCCACTGGTTCCTGTTCTCACTGTTTTATACTTTGTTCTGCTTGCTTACTTTGGATTCGATTTGCTGTTTTTTTTTTCCGGTTTCCTAAAGTGGAAGTTGAAATATGTCTCTTCTGATATTGAAGTGCTACACATTCCATTGTAAGAACTTCTTTAGTAGTGTCTCACAAATTGGGAAATGTTGAATTCTAAGTTTTTACTTGACTTAAAATATTGAAAAAGTTTGCTTTTGAGTTTTGATGGATAAATTACTTAAAAATATGCTATTCAGTTTCTAAGTATTAGGAGGAGTTTCCAGACAGCCTTTTGATATTACTTCTCTAGTTTAATTTCTGTTGTGGTTAGAGCACAAACTATATATGACTTTAACTCCACTTAAGTGTATGGGATACTAATTTTATATTCCAGGATCTGGTGTATCTTGGTAAATACTCCACATACACTTGGGGAGAACATGGACTCTAAAGCTGTCTGGGGTGTTTGACATTTCGAGTGGGTTAACTCATGCCAATGTTGTTCAAGTTCTCTGTATCTTTTCTGCCTTTTCTCCCTATAGCTTTCACTATCAACTTTTTTTTTTTTTTTTGGTATTTTTTGAGTGCAAGGTTCCCTTTAGTCCAAGCTGGCTGTGGAGCTTACTCTGTAGACGGGCTGGCCTTAACGTCCACTAGAGATCTGCGCCTGCCTCTGCCTCCCAAGTGCTGCGATTAAAGGTGTGGACCACCATGCCCGGCAGCTTCTATCAACTTTTAATTCTGGTGCATAACCCACTTAGACTTAATGTGGTCACTGATTTGGCTGACGAAGGAGGATAACAAGAAGAGAATGAAAAAGCTCAAAACGGAAGTGAGAAATACTGATGAAACACAGGAGATAATAAATGAAAAAGGAAATTGGACTTCATCCAACAGCAGGAAAGGATGGGAAAAAGCCTCAGAAGCAGAATGGATGAAGCAGAAAAAAGAATATCAGCCTACAGGATAATAAAAGCCACAGCTGTATTATTTTTTTTTGAGAAAGCTCAAGTAAAAGATTATGAAAAAATTAAAAAAAAAAAACCCCACAAGAGTGGACACAACCAGGAATGTGGACCACTATGAAAAGCACCAAACTCTGAATCATAGGGATAGAGGAGGAGAAGAATTGCCAACTGAGAATGGTATTGATCAGATCTTCAACAGAATACATAGAGAAAAATTTTCCAAAATTGAAAAAACGGCAAACCCATAAAAAACCAAAGAACACATAGAAAGCCAAAAGACAAGACCAGAAAAGAATTCACCCAGCTATATCATAGTTTAAAACACTAGCTACTCAATCAAGGGACCAAAATAAACCAAAAAAGCCACAAGAGAATAAAACAAGCTACATATAAGGGGAAACCCAATCGATATCCAAGCTGACTTCTCAGGTGAAAATATGAAACCAGAAAGAGATGGGACCAAAGTACTCCCAGTGCTAAATGCTCCTTATATCCAACTCCAGATACATACCCAGCCAAAAAAGTTAATATAGTTGAAGGGGAAAGGAAAAATCTTCAATGCAAAACAAGTAATTTTTGTTATACTTATTAAAAAAAAAACCAAACACTTCAGAAATAATTGAAGCATATTCAAGAACAGAGGAAAGGAGCAACAACTATCCTTGAAGCAACCCAAGAGAGAAATTACCAAAAGCATAACAGAGTAAATAACCTAGACCAGAGACTGCAAACGAAAAATTAAGTTGAAAGAGAAACAGCTTCGTCATCTAATAATATCCTTAATATCTTAATGGTCTAACTCCCAATCAAAAAAAAAAAAAAAGACATAACTGCAAAAAAATATTAGAAAAAAATCCATCTATATGCTGCCTACAAGAAACCCCATCTTACCCTCCAGGCTCAGACACCACCTTAGACGTGAAAGGATAGAAAAAAAAAAGTATTCCGGGGCTGGCGAGATTGACCTAGCAGGTTGAGGGCCGATCCGCTCTTTGCAGAGGACCCGGGGGTTCGATCCCAGCACCCACATCGTGGCTGAGAACCCGTCTGACAAACTCCAATTCCAGTGGAGAACTCCCGCTCCGGGCGAATCCGACCACCATTCTGACCTTCGCGAGGTATGCACGACACGGGTGCACAGACTTGCATGCCAGGACAGTACATTCGTTACACTACAGAAATAAATAAAAATTAATAAACAATAAAACCAAAAAAAAACAAAAGAAAAAAAAAATTCCAAAGCAAATGGTACCCAAAAAGAAGCAGGGTGGCTATTCTAATATCAGAACAAAATAGGCCTCAGAGGTAAAACTTAACCAGAAAAGGACAATAGGGCCATATATCCTTATTCAATGGAACAATTAACCAGGTAGATTACCACAATAAATTGTTTAGGTTCACCCAAACTCTGGGCACTGAACTTTAAAAACATAATCTTCAGGACCCAAGGAATCAGATTAATCCCAGATACTAATAGTTGGGGGACTTCAATATACCCCACTGGCGCCCTGGATAGGTCCCAACGGACAGAAAATAAACCGCGAGACATTCACGAACTGAACAACTATAATAAATAACCAAAAGGACCCTCACAGATATCTACAGAATATTCCACCCAAACACCAGAGAATATACTTCTACTCGCGCCCAGGGAACATTCCCCGAATCGACCACATACTGGGCCACAACAAAGAAATATCGCCGGGCGTTGGTTGCGTACCTCTATTCCTAGACTTGGGGGCGGAGGCAGAGGCAGGCGGATCTTTGTGAGGTCAAGGCCGGCCTGGTCTTACAGAGTGAGTCGCCAGGACAGCTGGGACTAACGGGAGACCCTGGTCTCAAAAGACCCCAAAAAAAAAAAAAAAAAAAATCAACAAATACAAAGGATTGAAATTATCCCATGCATTCTATCAGACCACAGTGGAATAAAGCTCAATATTAACACCAGGGTGAGCCCTACTAAGTATAAGAGCACATGGAGACTAAACACAATCCTGAACAATGAGTAGGTCAGGGAAGAAATAAAGAATGAAATAACAGCATTTCTGGAACTAAGCAAAAATGATAATACAACACAACAAAACCTGTGGGATATATTAAAGTTGGTCCTAAGAGGGAAATTTATAGCCCTAAGTGTCCCATTAAAAAAACAGAAAGAGAACAAATAAACGATCTAACACTGCAGCTAAAAACACTTGAAAGACAACAACAATTGAAAACTAAACCCAACAGACAGGAAGAGATAACAAAAATCAGAGCAGAAATCAATGAAATAGAAACAAAGAAAACAATAGAAAAAACAAATCAATGAATCCAAAAGCTGGTTCTTTAATAAATAAAATAGACAGACCTCTAGTCCAGTTAACCAAAAGAAAGAAAGAGCAACTTCAAATCAATAGCATTAGTGGTGAAAGGGGAAACATCACAACAGATAAAGAAAAGATCCAGACAATCATATGAGACTACTTCAAAAACCAATATTCTACTAAATTTGAAAATCTAAGAGAAATGGATGAATATCTGAAATCCTGGGATTCGCCAAAGCTTAACCAAGAAGAGATTGACAGCTTAAACAGACCCATAATACTTGAGGAAATTGAAAATATAATAAAAAGCCCAGGCCCAGATGGTTTCACAGCAGCATTCTATAAAACATTTAAAGAGGTCTTACAACCATTACTACTCAGACTTTTCAGAAGGATACAAATAGAGGGAAATCTCCCAAATTCCTTCTATGAAGCCAGCATCACTCTAACACCAAAACCAGGCAAAGACACAAACAAGAAAGAAAACTATAGACTCACTTTTATTTCTTTTCTTGGTATGTTGTTTTTATTGATGGCTTTAAGACTTGTAGAATGTGTTTAAGTTATCACAATCTGCCTCCATGTGACATTATGCTACCTGATGTAGAGTATAGGAATCTTGAAATCCTTACAAGGGAGCAATAGAAGCAAACAGCCTTCATACTAATTTTGTCAAGTACTTTACTTGTACAGATATTTAAAAACTTTACACTACATTGTTTTTATTTTGTTTTTAATTAATTAATTAATTAATTAATTTATTTATTTATTTATTTTTTGGTATTTTTGAGACAGGGTCTCCCTGTAGCCCCAGCTGTCCTGGAACTCACTCTGTAGACCAGGCTGGCCTTGAACTCACAAAGATCCGCCTGCCTCTGCCTCCTGAGTGCTAGGATTAAAGGCGTGTGCCACCACGCCCAGCTTATTGTTATTTTTTGAGATAGGGTCTCACTGTGTGGCCCTGGCTGGCCTGGAACTAACTAAGTGGACAAGGCTGACTAGAGATCTACCTGCCTTTGCCTCTTGAGTACCGGGATTAAAGGTGTACACTATCAGCCCATACATTGTTTTTGTTTTTGCTTAAATAGCTGATTATCTTTTAAAGATACTTAAATAACAGCTGGGCATGGTAGTGCAGACCTGCAGTTTCAATTACTCAGAGGCTGAGTGAGGAGGATCACAAGTATGAGAATATCCTGGGAAGTATAGGAAGCATCTCTCTCTCTACACACACATGTATATATACACATGTATATATATGTACACACACATATATATATATATATACACACATACACACATAAACAGTAGCGATGAATTCTTTCAGCTTTTCTTTTTTGTTTCATTTAAAAATAATTATTACTTATTTATTTTAATTTGTATGAATGTTTTGTATACACATATATAAGTACAACACATGCAGTCTCCGAGGAGGACAGAAGAGGGTGTCTGATATCTTGTAACTGGAGTTATGAAAGGTTGTGAACTGTCATGTCAGTGCTAGGAACCAAATATGAATTCTTTGTAAGAGCAGCCAGTTCTCATTTTTGAAATTGTCTTTCCAGAGTAGAGATTCTAGATTTTCTTCTTTTCCTTTTAGCACTGAAAGATGATTCCAATGAAAAGTCTGTCATCCTAATCCTCGTCTCTGGATCAAGGCTGAGGGGGTAGTGCTAATTTGAGACCAGCTAGGTTACACAGCAGGAACTTTTCAGAGAGGGAGTGGAAGGGGTCAAGAGCAGGAGGGGTCAAGAGCAGGAAACATGAGGGGGCGGGGGGGGGAGAGGGGGAGAGGACTGTCATCGAGAGGACTGTCATCTTTTATTACTCTTTTTCTTCCCTCTGCTGCTTTTAAGACTTTTTTATCATTTTTCTGTTTTGAGCAGTTTGATTGTGATGTGCATTGATGTAGTTTCTTTCATGTTTCTTGTATCTTGGGTCTGTGGGTGTATAGTTTTTGTATTTGGAAACATTTCAGCCATCATCTTCTCAGATATTTTGGCCACACATTTCTGTTTCTTCCCTACTTTCTTTAGTATAGTTCAGTACTTGTATATTAGACCACTTGAGGTTGTTCCCCTGTTCATAAATATCCTCCCCACCTAAGCATGTTTCAGTACTCTTTTTTTCTCTTTCTTTTATGTTTCAGTCTGGATGGTTTCAAGTTCAGTAATCTTTTCTTCTGTAATGTCTAATCTTTCATTAATCCCTTTCAATGTAAATTTTACCTCAGATACTGTGGTTGCTATCTCCAAGTCTGACACAGGCCTTTAAAAATATCTTCCCTGGGGTTAGAGAGATAGCTCAGTGGTTAAGAGTACTGGTTGTTCTTGTAGAGGACCTGGGTTCAAATCCCAGCACCCACATGGGGGCTAACATACACCCATAACTCCAGTTCCAGGGGATCCATTCTGACCTTCATGGTTATTGTTGCATGACAGCTGTGCATCAATCTACATGCAGGTAATACACTCATACATGTAAAAGACAAAAAATTTAAAAAATCTCCCCTGTCCCTGCTAAAGATTTTGAATCTTTCCTCTGCATCCTCTACATGCAACAAAATTACACTCCCTATTTCATGGTTTTATGAGCTCTTCTGTGTAGATCAGAGCAAGCTCGGATTCGCTTGCCACATTGCCTTGTTTCTTTGCATGACTGAACGTACTTGATTGAGTTTAAGAATTTTGAACCCCATTTTGTTGATTATGGATATGTTTGTGTTACTACACATAATTCTGAGCTTTGTTCTAAGACACAGCTGAGGTTCTTGGGAGCAGTTTGAACCTTTCAGAACTGGAGACAGTATGGAAAGCAGAGTGTGGTCTGTGGCTCCTTATTCACACAGATTCTTTTTTTTTTTTTTTTTTTTTTTTTTTTTTTTTTTGTCTTTTCGATGACAGGTCCCTTAGCCCCAGCTGTCCTGGAACTCACTCTGTAAACCAGGCTGGCCTTGAACTCACAAAGATCCGCCTGCCTCTGCCTCCCAAGTGCTAGGACTAAAGGCGTGCGCCACCACGCCCGGCTTCACACAGATTCTTGTGAGAAGTCTGCTCTATGTCTGGCTATTAGGAACAGATTTTATTCCCAGGCTTTGTGTGTGCAAAGTTCCTTCTAACTGTTTTGAGCAAACCTCTCTTCTTGAGGTGTTTCTTCCTAATATACATGTGCTGATCATTACTCCGAAGATACTGAAGGGAATTTTTCTGCAGCCCTTGGTGTTTTCTGAATAGCTCATTTTCTTCTGTACAGCTCATTCTCTGTTACTTCTGAACTCCTGCCTCAGCCATCTCTCCAGGTGCTTAGCTCTGTCTACTCAACTTAAGACTCAGAAATGCTACGTTTTCTCCTTTTTATGCCATGGCTTGGAAACCTCAAAGCTGGACTCAGAATTTTTACTATCCTTGGGGAATTTCTGTCCTATGCTGCCTTTTATCCAATGTTTTCTTTGCATGTGTGTGCATGTTCATGTCTGTGCATGTTTATTCAGAGGCCAGAGGCCATCAGGTGTTGTTCTTCAGGAGTCATCCACTTCTGTCATTCATTATTTTGATGAGACAGTGTCTGTCACTGGCCTGGGGCTTGCTGATCTGACTAGGCTGTCTGGACAGCGAGCCCCAGGTTCTACTTGTCTCTGTATCCAGAGCACTGAGATTATAAGCATGTGCCATCTTGCTTGGATGTTTTGTTTTTTGTTTTTTTAATGGCAGTGTGTCTCGTGTAGCCCAGGCTGCCTCAAACTTCCTGTTTAGCTAAGGATGACCTTGAACTTCTGCTCCTCCTGCTTTTACCTCTCAAGGGCTGGATTAGGGACATGCACCACTGTGCCTGGTTTTCTGTGGTGCTAGGAGTCAAACCTAGTGCTCTGTGCACGAGAGGCAGCATCATCCTCAACTGAACCTCATCCACAGCCCATCACCCAGCTCTTTCACATGGGTTCTAGGAACGAAGCTCAGGTCCTCACACTTGCATGGAAAGCACTTCACCTATAGCTAGTTCCCTGCCAATGTCTTGAAAAGCATTGTTTCATGTATTGTATTTTAATAGTTGTTCAGGTGAGAGTCTAAATTTAATACTGGTTACTCCATTGTGTCTGGAAGCAAAATTCCCAGATGTATTCTTTAAAAATTGTTTAAATATTTAGTTATTGTGTACGTGTATGGATGTGCGTGTACCATAGCATGAATGTAGAGATCAGAGGACAACTTTCAGGAGTCAGTTCTCTCTCTCTACAGTGTGGGCTCTGAGGACCCTACCCAGATCATCAGGATTGGTATAAATATCTATACTCCCAAGACTGCTCAATGCCCCCATGGATTTATTCTTTATAATTTTCCAATACTTATAAGAAATAACTTATCACATTGGTAACAATATTGCATAAATCATGCTTTGCTATAAATGGTGCTTTTCAATATCTAATTACAAAAATGCCTCTGTGAAGAAAACTATTAGCTATTTAGTATTCAAATAAAAGAAGCATTTGTGAAGTTCATTATCCACAATCAATTAAAATGAAATCAGAATAATATTCTAAACAACATAATTTCATTAAAATGATCCTAAGTCATGGAGTGAAATTAAGGTCTCTGTTTATGACTTGGAAATTGCTGTTAAAAAATTTTTAATATCTAGTAAGAAAATAAATATTTTGGGGACTGGAGAGATAGCCTAGCGGTTAAGAGCACCGACGCTCTTGCAGAGGACCCGGGTTCGATCCCCAGCATCCACATGGTGGCTAAGAACCATCTGTAACTCCAATTCCTGGAGAACTCCAGTTCCAGGGGAATCCGAGACCCTCTTCTGACCTCCACGGCATTGCATGACACGGGTGCACAGACCTGCATGCAGACAGTACATTCATACACATACAAAGATAAATAATTAAAAAAAAATTTTAATTCATAAAAAAAAAAAGAAAAATATTTTTTTCGGCCTTCTTTTTTTAAAGCTTTATTTTGTTTTTAATTTGTGTGTGCATCTCTCTCTCTCTCTCTCTCTCTCTCTCTCTCTCTCTGTCTGTGTGTGTGTGTGTGTGTGTGTGTGTGTGTGTGTGTGTTTGCATGCAGGTATGTATCTGTGGAAGCCAGAGGAGGGTGTCACATCCCCTGGAGCTGGAGTCACAGGCAGCTGTGAGGAGCCCGAGTGGGGGCTGGGAACTGAACCTGGGTCCTCTGCAAGACCGGCATGCTCTACTGACTGCTGAGCCGTCTCCCATTCTCTCCTCTCTCCTAATCAACATTCATTTCCCTGGAATGTCTTCAGGATCTTCTCTCTCATACAAAGTCTCAATTCTGAGTCCTTTTCTCCATTTTTAGTTCTCAAACTTTTACTCTTTCTCCTATCATGTTCTTTCGTTTTGTTTTGTTTTTGTTTTGAGAAAGGGTCTCCCTATAGACACAGTTGGCTTGGTATATGCTATGTAGACCAGGCTGGCCTTAGTCTCACAAAGATCCACCTGCCTCTGCCTCCTGAGTACGGGAATTAAAGGCATGTGCCACCATGGCTTCTGTTATGATTTTTATTTATTTTTATTTTTTTATTTTATTTCGTCTTTTTGAGGGTCTCCCTTTAGTCTCAGCTGGCCTGGAGCTCGCTATGTAGACCAGGCTGGCCTTGAACTCACAAAGATCCGCCTGCCTCTGCCTCCCAAGTGCTAGGATTAAAGGCGTGCGCATGATTTTTAAACTCAACAACTGGCACAGACAAACACAATAAAAAAAACCCCAAAAAACAAAAACTTGAAGCTGAGTGTGGTGATACACACCTTTAATCCTGGCGCTCTGGAGGCAGAGGCAGGCGGATCTCTGTGAGACTGAGGGCAGCCTTGTCAAGTTACAGGCCAGCAGGGGCTACATGGAGAACTTGTCTCAAAAACCAGGGGCTGGAGGGATGGCTCAGTGGTTAAGAACACTGGCTCTTGCCGGGCGTGGTGGCACACACCTTTAATCCTAGCACTTGGGAGGCAGAGGCAGGTGGATCTTTGTGAGTTCAAGGCCAACCTGGTCTACAGAATGAGTTCCAGGACAGCTGGGGTTACAGGGAGACCCTGTCTGGAAAAGACCAAAAAAAAAAAAAAAAAGAACACTGGCTCTTAATAAAGAAGACCGAGGTTCAGTTCCCAGCCCCCACATAATTGTCCTTAACTCCAGTTCCAGGGATCTGGCGCTCTCTTCTGAGCTCTGAAGGGATTGTAAGACACAGGTGCACTTACATACATGCAGGCAATATACTTATACACATTAAAAAAAGAAAACAGAACCAACTAAACAAAACAAAAACCATAACAGGTTACATGTATCAGGCAATACTGAAGGTTGGGTGGAGCACTTAATGTTGTAGGACAAAGATGACATGCTAAATTAATCAAAAGAAGGGTATTTATAAGGGACATCTCATTTTTTTCAGGTTCAAAATGAAAACAATATTCTTGCAGATCTAATATCCTACGGCAGTCCAAGGGTCTATAACAGTAACAGACCTGAAGGTTGGCAGAAAATGGAGTATTACCACTTAGTTGTGTGAAGCCATTTTCTGTTGTCCTTCTAAGGTCATTATGAATGGATTTTTATTGTTATGGATGTCGCATGGCTTAAAAATACTCTCTGCAGAGCTGTTTATAGGGAATGAGGTTGGACAATGTGCAAAGGCTTCTGGGAGAGAAGAAAGTAGGGCTCCAGCCTCTTGCTCTACAAAGACTCCAAGTTAGATCTGTCTTAATGTACCAGGGTATCCTTAGGGAGGGGAACAAGTCCTCTGAAGTACAGTTTCTTTTAGGAAATGGGTGGTATCCATGCTACGAGGATACTTTGGTAAAGGTGTGTATAACCGATGCCATTAGTGGTTTCAGCCCTTAGCCCAGGGTTTATCCTGGGACTTCAGCTGAGCCAGAAAACATGATCAAAAAGAATGTTACCCGGGGCATACTGCTGAGGTCCCACTGAAGTCTGAATGGGGTCTCAATCAGTATGGAAAAGTGGACAAAATCATGTCCCTCTAGGAAGAAGAAACCATTAATAGTGAAGAAGCAAATTAGTGGGTAGACTGTCAGATTCTAGGTCATAAGCAGGATTGGGCTCTCTCAGAGGCCCCTGACTGCTGGGAGTCTTAAGGACATTACATTTTCCTAATAGGGTTAGTTTGGGAAAATAACAGAGATGTGGTCATATATGTAGAACCAGATGACAAAGTTGTCTTCCAGTCACATGAACGTGGAAATCTGCTCTTTGGGATAAACCTTTGAGTGAGTTTTAAAAACATTTAAACATTCTCAAATAGCATGTACTGAAATCTGTTGAGGTTGGTGCTAGGGAATGGACCCAGGGTCTCATATATGCTAGACAAATACTGGAATTTATTATCATGAAATGAATGCTAGACTTTGACTTGATAGATTCTGTCAGCTGATTCTTGGATAATTCCTTTTGCCATGCCGTTTCCACTCTCTTCCTCTTTTCCTTTACATTTCTGTGGAATCTTAGCCCTTCCTCCCCTGAGCCTCTCCAAGCATACGGGAACAGACTGTTTTTTTTTTTTTTTTTTTTCCAATCCTCTTACCCCTCAAGCATCATGGTTTTCCTGTGAACTCTCTCATTTGCCCATTTTTTGACAGACCATTCCAGAGTGAGCATTCTTCTATCTCGGTGTCACTTCACATTGAATGTTCTGTTTTGCTTGCATTTCTAATATTAATTAAACAACATTTCCCCCCTGAATGTAGTAAGTCAGCAGGGATCACAGGATCTAAGAATGAAATGCTTCACTGTGCAGGGAGCAACAGAGCCCAGAATAGCATACAGGAGTCTGACAGCTAGTCTTTACTCTAAGCTGCAGACAGTGTGTTAAAGTATGTAGACATTAGCTGAAGTCAGATTGTAAGAAAGCTTTCCAAAGGTTCTGATTTGGGTTTTGGCTGGATTTCATTCTTTTTGTATGCCAAAACCCCCAGCTGCACATGTGCCTGACACTCACACCCCAATCACTTCCACAAACAGTTTAGTGGGGAAAGCTAATTACTACTACTTTATCGGAGTTTATCCCCTCAAAAGAAGCTACACAGACCACAACTCTTGTCAATCGAAAGTTCAGTATTAATGAATACAGACTCATTTAATAACTCATTCTCTCTTCATTCATTACTGAGTAATATTCAGATATTAAAGTGTCTAACAGTTCTACTGTTAAAAGCATAATTCAAAAAGTTTGAAAAAATCCACAATGGGAAATTTGACAAGCTGCAATTCACAAAAAGTAGAATGTCAAATTTTACAGACAACCTGTCACGTCTAGAATGCTTTAGATGAGAAGAAATGAATATGACTCGCAGGTAAAGAAAAAGACTAAATTATAAACCATTTCACTTGAAGTTCCTAGCGCATTTCTCCCAGAAACAGTATATTAAGTAAATACTTCTGTGAATCAAACACTAAATTATTTAGTAATTGCTGAGTAAATTTCTGCTCTTATCAAGCGTTCTCTTTTTAAAAAAAGTTATTTACTTTAAATCTGTAAGGATTCATTTTTATAAAAGTTAGCAAATCTACAGAGATTATAGAGTGCATAGTGCTATTAAAATTACTTAGTTATCACTTTTGGATTGGAAACACTTTCTAACCACACACCAAACTTCTTACTTAAAGTGGAAATTAGTTCATTTTCACTATTTTCTAATGGAAAACTGCAGTGCTTGTCATTTAATGTTGCTAATGCCTTAGACAGGCAAAGAAAGGCCCTACATGGAGCAGCTGAACGTTCCATGTGCTTTATTTACTCAGACACTTCATCTGCCTGTGTTCCAGTTAACGCCAAGGGAGCTGGAATTTAGGGCTGTTGTTAGGACGCAGCTCTTAGGACCGCATCATAGAATCCTTAACAGCTCTCACTGGTTCTCGAAGTTCAGTATAAATTTCCATTTTCCTTGACCTTTCAGAAGTTCAATTTACTGACAATGTGACAATGGCTTTCACTGTGCAGCTGAAAATCAGACCAAAAAGTTTGAAAAGGGAGAATCTTAAGCTGTATGTTTTTGTTGATTTTTATGGATGTGACTTTCAGTTATTCTTTTATACAGACTAAAATATCTAAATTCTAAAGTGTCTGAGAAGAAATTCATGACACATTCTAACACTCATTCAATACATTTATAATCTGAGTGGAGAAACAAAGACCACTATAGAAACTGACATGGAAAATCTATTAGAATGGTCCTGGGAGACTGTATGCATCTAAAATTAAAGGCATGCTATAATACAGAACGGAGGCTTTGGAAGAACTAGAAAGTTTGATAATATTAAGTGTTTAGGATGCTGAGAAGCAACAGAAGTTTGTTGATAGTTGGTTTAATGTCTTTGGAATATAGCCGTCACTGTCCAGTAAAGTTGAAGGTATGCAGTCCTACATTACAGTCCAGAGATACTCCCAAGTATCAAAAAGGGATATTCTCTAAGAGCATTCACAGTGGCATTATTCACAGCTCTCTTCTAGAAACAATGTAATGTCTGTGTAGCAAAACACTTAAATACACTGAGGTATACAATATTCATATATTTATATCCTAGGGTAACACAAAGCAAATTACAGCCACCTGTAGCAATGCAGATTAATCTCACAATGTTGAATATAAATATCTACACTAGATACAAAATAATATGCAATCTGATTCAGTTACTAAATAAAAAGTGGACACAATATAGATACCTTGTGATATATACCATTATGAAACAAACTATCTGTTTCTCCAACAAATTCTTATACTGAAGCCTTAATGCCCAAATAATGATCTTGGGAGGGAATTAGATCATGTTACAAAGGTGGACCCTACAAGGAGTCCTCTCTCACTCTGCCGCAGGAGGGCACAATCAAAGAATGGATTTCTAAACCAAGAAGAGCCCTCCCACAAGAATCTGACACTGCTGGCACCCTGGTTCCAGATTTCTAATCTATACTATTGTGAGAAATAAATGTTTGCTGTTTAAGCCACTGAGCACGTGAATTCCTTATATACTATTTTATATCTACAATAAACTTTATTAAAACAAACCCTCCAAATTAAAGATTCTAAGAAATGGTTGACAAGTCAGATGTTAATGGAAAGCCTACACAGATTCTCTGATATGATTACAAAGGTCTCCGAGTAAACTTCTACTGGATAATGAGGAGGACACTTAAAGGAGATCATATCTACATTCTAATGTTATAAGGTTTTAGTAGGCATCTTAAAAATGAGCAGAATAGCCGGGCGTGGTGGCACACACCTTTAATCTTAGCACTCGGGAGACAGAGGCAGCATGGATCTCTGTGAGTTCAAGTACAGCCTGGTCTACAGAGCAAGCTCCAGGCCAGCTGGGACTACAGGGAGACCGTGTCTCAAAAATACAAAAAAAAAAAAATAAATAAAAATAAACAAATAAAAGAGCAGAATACAGGAACACACCTTTTGGGACAGGGTGAGAATCAAGATCCTTGGCCTGTGCTCACAGTGAACCATTTTCAGAGACCCTAAACTTTATTTCTCCTGGAAACCAAACCTGCTCCTGTGTCTTCACTTCCTTATCCATAACACAAGGAAATAGGTGGCCTCAAGGTACTTCTAGTTCTAATTTTTGTGTTTCTATAAAAGTATAAGAAATGTCTTGAAACAAGCTATTCTAATTACAGTTCTTAACAGGAAGTTAGATAGATTGAAAATAACTGGTTAGATGGAAAATGCCATTAGGTAACTTTTGAGGGAGTTGAAGAAGACAGGAAGAGCATCTCACTAATGTTGTGAACCTCTCCTCCTTATAAACAAAGCCAATTTTCATATATTAATGGAACACGGTATCTACTGGGACAGAGGAATTTGCTCTCTTCCCACCTTAAACAGTGGACTGGAAGGCAGCACAAGATCTCTTTTTGGTGATGGCACCCAAGAGGATGTTAGTCTTTCTTCCTTCTGCATTTCTGCTCTGTGATGCCATGGCAGAGAACTCATGCACATACTCTGTTACTCTCCAAATGAATCCAATCATTGGAATCACAGTGTGTTATTAAGGGTCGTTATGCCAGGCTGTCCACCACAGGAAGTCAATGTCAGTGACTGCTAGGTTACAGTGGGGGTGTAGGCCAGGCAGGAGGGTTGGGAAGAGGGGGTATGAACTGGGAATTACCATGTTAGGTCAAGCATCTGCCTCCCTTGCTCTTTTCCATATTTCAAAAATTTTTATTTATTTTTATTTTATATGTATGAGTGTTTTGTGTGCAATATGTAAGAGGACCCCATGTGTGCAATGCCCACAGAAGCCAGAGAGGGCATCAGATCCCCTGGAACTGGAGTTCGGGGTGGTTGTTAGCTGCCAGGTGGTGCTGGGAACCAAACCAGATCCTCTGTGAGAGCAGCCAGTGCTCTGAACTGCTGACTCATCTCTTCAGTGCCCTCTTTTCCATATCTGATGCTTGTTTTTTGTTCTTTTGTCATAATCCTCCCTCCTAAGGGTACAGGGGACACTCCAATCTCTTCTCCTGAGACAGGCCATTTTTCTACTTTTGGTCAGGTTTTCTTCCTCCCTAAATTGTCACATCTGGTTTGTCCCTGCTGTTACTTCTTATCTGTGGTCTCTGTTTATATTCGTTCCTCATACATCATGCTCTGCCTCCCATTAGCATTTGCCTTTTGCCTATTAGGAGTCAGAGGACAGAGAAATGTCATCTTTTCTCTGTGTTATCAGGGCATCTGTGTGAAATATTCTCTCCCAATGCCCTCTTCATTCCCCTTCTAGCCAGAAGACTATTATTACCTTAGAGCTTCATGCTGCTAACGTGAGAAGAAACTGTGAACAGTGATTAGGAAGCTAAATGAAGGTGGTAGAGCCTGTTTACTTCATTAAGGTTCCTCCAGGGAAATTTTGAGGATGGGAAACTGAGAGACAAGGGTTAATACCAAAAGAATAAAAGATCCATTTGACTCAGAGCAATCTTCAGTCTGCCTGGATTCTATCAGGCACCCTTCTCCATGGGGAAATCATTACGGAGAAATGACATGCAAAGCACGCTATAAAGCATCTGAGTCAAACCAGAGGGAGGCTGACTCAGTGGATCACTTTACATTTTAATAGAAGTCACTGCCTATCTGTACCTAGTGGCATAGTTTAGCACCAGGCTCTCAACTCCTCCCCAAAACTTCTCCATCGGGTAGGAGGGGAGTTCCCAGAACCTGACAGAAATTATTCTGTCTTATAAAAGAACCCAGTCAAAACTCACAACAGAGAATCAAAGACTAAGAAAAGACAACAGATAGTCAAATGTGGATGAAGGGGAGACTGCAAGCATGTCTAATTCCAACTTTAGCATTCCTGCCCACATGAAGGCAGAATTTGAGAAACTGCACTCAGTTATTAAGTAGACTTCAGATCTGGGGAGTGGGACAGGGAAGAAGAGGGAAAGAGGAAGGAACGAGCAAGAGGAGGTGAGAACAGATCATCTAATTGCTACAAAGAATGTGGTTTGCCTCATTTTCAAAAGACTTACCATAGCAATTAATGTCAAAAGTTTAGCTACCAGGCCAGTGACAATACTGGGCCTGAGTGTGCATGTGGGTTCCAGACACAGTATCAGGAATGCCACTGTGACTAGCGCACGGTGCTTATTGCTTGCAGATGCTAGTATGTTTACCTTGCCGAAGACTGGTTCAACTGACCATGAATTAGCATGCCAGAGACTGCGATTGTCAAAGCTAAATCCTTTTTGGTGTGAAGGCCACCTCTGAACACACTGCAGGCAGGAAGGTCTGCCATAGAGCATCTGCAGCAGCCGGGTGAGATCTCCCGATTTCTGCTGAGGTCCACTGCTGATGCACACCCAGGCATAGCACCCTGACAGGGCACATTGCTCACAGGGTAAAAGGACTCAGCATGAGTTATAGTCACAAGGGCTACAGAAATACAACTTTCCAGAACAGGTCCGTTGAAATTTTAGTTTAATGTAACTAATTATTATTAGTATATTCAGTGCGTGCGTGTGTGTGTGTGTGCGTGCGTGCGTGCATGCATGTGTGTGTGTGTGTGTGTGTGTGTGTGTGTGTGTGTTTGGGACCCAGTTCTTTCCTTATCACAGGAGCTGGGGACTGAACTTGGGTCTGTGGCAAGCACTTCTACCCCTTCTACCCCTTGAGCCCCAGAACAGGTTTTTGTTTTTTTTTTTTTGTCTTTTTTCTCTGTAGCTCCGGCCAGCCTGATACTCACTATGTAGACCAGGGTGGACTTGATCTCACAGAGATCCTCCTGATTCTGCTTCCCAAGTAATGCTGGGATTAAAGGTGTATTACCACCAGAGTCTTGTGGACATAGCTTTTTCTAAATCTCATCTTCTCTGCAAGGATGTAAGAAGAATGAAGAAGAAGGGATGAGGCTTAGACTGCAGATAGCTCACCTGGTAACTAAGGAAATCAAAACTGAGCAAGCACCCCAAGACAGGCAGCATCTAAACAGGGCAGACTTCATCTGGCTCAAAGCTCATTCAGATAGGATTTTAAGAAAGGTTTGTGGTTTTCACTGAAGTCTTGGCACCCTTACTCCCATTTTTTGTTCTTTTCTTTTCCTTTTTTTTTTTTTTTTTGTCTTTTTGAGACAGGGTCTCCCTGTAGCTCCAGCTGTCCTGGAACTCACTCTGTAGACCAGGCTGGCCTTGAACTCACAAAGATCTGCCTGCCTCTGCCTCCCAAGTGCTAGGATTAAAGGTGTGTGGCACCACACCTGGCCTTTTTTTTTTTTTCTTTTAAAAGTGATTGAAACACCAAGGGTAAGACAGGTCAGCAGTTTGTTTAATTGCACATCAGGTAATAAAAGGACTTGGACCATCTGTCACCACACAGGACGTCAAATGGAGGTGGGAAATGAACACAGGTAAAGTCTCTCCTGGGAGCATGTGGAAAAGGCAGGAGGTCAGCAGAAAGGGATGGGGGGGGGGTGTCAGGAACAGGATGTGCTTGGAGCTTTCCAAGTCTCTGTCCTGTCCTTGGCAGCTTCTTAGAGTGATGAATATTATTACCAAAAGGCAGTGACACAGATGCTCCATAACGCAGAGCGTGCTGTTAGAATACAAATTGTCTCACACGCCCACACCACTGCCACTTATACACATAGCTTTACCTTGCTGAGTATGGTTTGGAAAATGCAAAATGTATCAAGGAAAAAATTTTATTCTTACTCTTTTTGAAAAGTCAAAAGTGCACTGTCATAGGAGTAGAAATGCTCTCTTCCTGAACGGTCAGGAGTGGGTACCACACAGCTCTTTGTGGGTGCCAGCATTGGGCGGGAAGAGGTGTTGGCTGTTTCTTGACTACGTAGCACCCATTTTCCATTCTTCCTTCCATCCTCATGCAGAAGGCTTCCATTTGAATCGTCTTCTCCTACTTCCCACCTGTCAGACTTTGGTATATTAATTAGCTTCTGTAACCCTTGGTCTTTCCATTTACAAAGTGTTCATGAGGGTTAATGGATAAAACAACACAGTATTTAGGATGTTATTTATTTCATAGTAAACACTCCATCCACAGAACCCCTCCTTTGTGGTACTGGAGAGTGAGCATGGCAGGGCGCTATGTGTCAGGTGATGGCTCTATTGCTGAGGTACATTCTCAGCCCAAACTATTATCATCATCATCATCATCATCATCATCATCATCATCATCATCGAGGACGATTATATAAATTTGTAATTGAGTGCACATTGAAAATTTCTTATATGGAGGCAAATTTGGACAGTGTGAAGAATCGTGCTGGTTTTCATTTGCCTAATTCTCCTGCTTAACTTGGAAAAAAGCCAATTTTCTTAATTTCAAAGTGTGGAAGATGACAGGACTGGATTCGGTATGGAATTCTGCACTTTCTGGCAGCTTTGGCTGTGACATCTTTGTCTCCTGCTGTCCACAACATCCCTGACAACCATGAAGGTCACAGATGGTAACTGATCTAAGGGCCTCTAAAAGTATGTCCACCATCTGGCTTAATCTACACACAATTATATCAGAAATGTCTGCTCAGAGACATTTCTCTCTTATTTTCAAAGAAGGTGCTGGCAGATGAGGGTGAGGGCATTTGTACTGATGCATCTCTAGTAACATTTCCTGAAAGACTCCATCCCTTCCTATTTGTGACAAGTGTGCGCTCTGAATACCCCGCCTTCTTATGCAGGCTTTCCCTGTTTTGTCCTCCTCTGCTACACTTCTATAAATCAGAGCCTTTTTTTTTTGAGTCAGGGTCTCCCGTTAATCCCAGCTGGCCTGGAGCTCACTCTGTAGACCAGGCGGCCTTGAACTCACAGAGATCTGCCTGCCTCTGCTTCCCGAGTGCTGGGATTGAAGGCATGCACCACCAGGCCCGGTTTGAGCTTCTTTCACTAGGAGAGGCATGTGCTGAGTGGAGATGAACCTTGCTCTGGGCCAGTTGGCCTGCATCTAAATGCTGATCATGCTGTTACCTCGGAAGAGCACGGATGTTCTGGGTGAGGACTCCTCATTGAATCCAAGTCTCATATGAGTGAATGACTTTACTCACCAGCGTGTACAGCTTGGAAGAGTTCTCGAGGAGGAGTGAACTGCTTACTCCATGCACTCAAGGCTCACAGAAGCAATGCAGCCCTGACTGCCTCCCCCTAGCTGCAAAACCTTGGGCAAGCCACCTGGCTTTTATTTGCCCAAGTTTCCCGTAATCGGTACAAAAAATATACGATAACAAGCATCTATTTGACAGGTCTGTGAGGATTAAAATATTGTCCATTTATTTGTTCACCGATTTCATCAGTTCACTCATTCAGAATTTATAAGTGGTCAACAAAATTACCATCTTTTCTTCTCATGTCAACTTTTTCTACTCGCTGTTCATTACCAGATTAACAAAGGCTTCTCTTTTGGTCATGACTGTAGTTTCTGCTTTTAGCAATGCCTGCCTCCACCAGGCTGCCCCAGCTTCTCTCCTATCTTTTAGAATTACAAAAGTTCTCAAACTTGGTTTATTTAGGATAACTGGTGTTTGGAAGTAGATCCAAACTGCCCCTGCCCCTCACAAGTGCGCACTCCTGCCCTGCCAGTTCCTAGGAGTGGGTGATTTCAGCAGCTTATTTAAGTTCTCAGAGTCTACTTGTTTGTAAAATGAAGGGAAAATATGTCTCCTGAGAGACCACCTGGAGGTTTAAAAGTGTCTGCTCAGCTTCTGCTCTCCCTCAGGCCAGTGGCTTGTCTCCAGCCTTCCGCTGACGCAGCCCCAGTCCGCAGCCCACAGCCCGCAGCCCGCAGCCCGCAGCCCGCACACTCTAGCCTCCTTTCCAGCTTTATGCTGCTTCAGAACACGTGTCACATTCTTTATCGACTATATTTTACACATATTTTGTTTATGGTCTATTTTTCTTTTGAATTAGGGGATTGTAAAAATTACTTTTGTTCATTGTTAAAGCAAGTTCTAGAGCTTTTCCAAAAGTCCTAGACACATGGTATGCACTGAAAATATACTTGTTAAGAAAACAAGTGAGCTGGGCATGGTGGCGCATGCCTTTAATTGGAGGCAGGCGAATCTTTGTGAGTTCAAGGCCAGCCTGGTCTACAGAGTGAGTTCCAGGACAACTGGGGCTACAGGGAGACCCTGTCTCGAAAAGATCAAAAAAAGAAGAGAAAAAAAAAAAGAAAACAAGTGAAAAGACACCATAGATTGCAAGAGGCTGTTTGTTAACTTTTGTCTATGAGGTCTCTTTCCAGACTGCTGCTTCACCTGTCTTCCTACACCCTGGAGGTGTCTGTCTTCTCTTGTTTAAGGTTTTCTCAGAAAGCAGTCCATTTTAAGTGATGTGAATGTTCTCAGAAACACAATGACCTCTAAGACATGCAGCCAGGTAACCGGAAGGTCCCAAAGGCACAGGGGAAGCTCAGACTAACATGAGGAGGATGATTATCCAGCACTCACTGTAGAGTTTCTGAGTGGAAGCTTTCCAAAGCTTTGGGGCTCAACTTCTCATAAACCCTAAAACATCTTTATCCACAGTTTTCAAACAGGATGAATCCTTGTACAGTTCAGCTCTTCTAGTCTCACAAAAGATTCTCCATTCCTGCTTGTGAAAGGTGACTCTGACCCCGTACCCCTTCATGATCATAGACTTTCACCTCAAACTGCTACACAGGGGACCAATGAAGCTCTCCCTCAGTGCCACCAGCCCTAAGAAGATCTGCCTTATAGGACCCTCAGCTGTACCAACAGGGTGATGGTTTAGTGTGACTGAGCTCAGTGGGAGCACTGCCTTGCTCTGTTGACATTCTGGGGCCACACCTGGCTATGGAGTGCCTACAATTGAGGGAAGATGGAATGAGGAAGCGTTTTGATCTTCACTCTGAGGAAAAGAAGCATGAAGACCACTGGTCAAGCAACTTTACCCTTGAATGATGCTCACTGTAGTCTGATGACAAATTCCTCTTGAATAATTTAAATTTGGAATTGTGAGACATCAGAACCAAGTACAACCCATTGTAAAAATAACCCAGTCATGGCCTTGGAATGTGGAGTTGCATTTGTACCGCCATGCCCTGGAATAGCACCACAACATCATGGTGTTCTGAGCTATGTAGAAAAGGATTAAAAAACATCATATGTACTGTTCAAGTTCCCTAATACAATGTTTCAGAATTTCTCAGAATATAAAATCATGCTCACCTGCTTAAGGAAAAAAGCTGCATGATTCTAGACACTTAAAAAGAAGAAAGAAGCATTACCTACTTTAAAAATCAAATCAAACAGCATAGCAGAAGTTCACACAAAGTGTCCAACAGTACATCTTTTCAGTAGAGCTCAGGCTGACTGAAAGACATTTTTAGACTCTTTTCCTTGTTACCTAGGTTGCAAAGGATACCAAAAGAGACTCACTCTAGGAATTCTTAGTTAGAATGCCCAGTCAAGGAAAAGTTTATAATCCTTTCAGATTCTAAAGCCATGGGTTGTGAGGAGGAAAGTCAGATGGTGTTTTGGACAATTGGAAAACAAGATTAAGCCAGACTTTGTCTATAAAGATGTGCTATATAATGGGCTACATTCACCAAAGGCAGAAGGAAATGACTGTTAAGGCTATGACACTATAATTTTCCCTCAAACTGTAGTGATATGGAGACTGCTGATTTAATAAGAATGGAAATTGAAATACAGAGAAGCGCACCGACAGTGTATCTAGTGTATTAGCTTGAAATTTGAAACCTGCATTTGATTACTTAAAATTGACTTGATTTGAATTCTATCAAGATCTCATCATCATTTGAACTTGCTTACAGTCCTTGCTTTCTTTTAAGGAAACATGAAAAGCATTAAGATTAACATACCACTTTCAAAAGCTCTCACATACAGATTGAATGAACCTCCATGGTCTTTACAGAATAATTATTACTTAGTTAATGAACTCAGCACACTGAACATTTTCCAGCCACCTGAAACTTTCAAGCATTGTGTGAGTTTTGGCCAATTAATTATCAATTACAACTTCATAAAACATTACCACAAAAATGGGAATAATGAAATTTAATTATACATTATTCTTCTGAGTTGCTGCAAATACTATACAAGACTGATTCTGATTAATAATTCATTCAGCAATAAAGTATCAGGAAGATAATTATGCACTGCCACAATTCTCACACTGATTTCTATAATTACAGATTACAACAGTGTTAGCAATTTAAAAGGTTAGAGAGCTGTGGTAATTTGCTATGTCATCCTCAGCTATATTAATGTCTCTCTTTGAACACCAAAGATAATTGAAAATATAATAATGGACTGAATCAGATGGCTTGCTCATGTTCTTCTTACCTAAAACATCTTCAACCCAAGTACATTAGTAAAGTCAAGTCCTTGATAATTAGCTTCTTTCATTATTTAAGTAGCCCCACTACTTACATTCAGTTTACAGCTAATCAAATGGAGACAGCATGTAGGGTACAGGAAAGAGGCCAAAACATGAGCACAGCTAGAGAAAAGATACATGGGCAACCATGTTTGGCATGCAGTGTACCTGTGTGACTATGAATGCAAACATATGTATACCTATGAGTTAAAGCTCTAAGCAAGGGACACATACATGAGGAACTGAGTCTCTGGGTGTGGCAACCCAGCTGAACAGACAGAACATGAAGAAGTCCAAAGCTTATTTAGTTACTGGCTCTGGGTTATATATTATGACACACCAAACTACTCTTGTTTTTGAGTTCCTTGGGAATAAAAAGAGATTCATTAGCTGGCTGTGGTGGCACATGCCTTTAATCCTTGAACTTGGGAGGCAGAGGCAGGTGGATCTCTGTGAGTTCAAGGCCAGCCTGGTCTATATAGCGAGTTCCAGCACAGCCGGAGCTACAGGGAGACCCTGTCTCAAAAAGAGCCCCCCCCCCGCAAAGGGATTCATCTGCCTAGGAATATTTTCATTCCTCTCTCCTTTCATTCCTTGGGGGAAAAACCCCGCTAGAAATGGATAACCTTTTCCTACAATCAATATATAAATATATAAGAGAATTTCACCTGGAGATGAGCAATTGAACTAAATATGCAGTTCCACAGATATTAAAATAATTTTCTTTTCTGTACTTTCTTTTGGTAATTTTAGACAGGATTTATAAGACATCTTGGGCTTTACTGTTGTGAATGCCTTAGTTATTCAAGGTCATGTTCAAATAATACAGAGAAGCAGATGGGAAATTCACAGTGACTAAATTCTTAAGCACTATTTAAATGAGCCCCATGCAGAGCTTTCGTGTAGTCTGGGCGGCACCAGGGGCTCCTCAGGGTGTGCCAAGGGTCTTCACTACAGTGAGTATATGCCAGGGAGAGAAAGGGCCTGCAGATGGAATCTGCCTCTTCAAAGCTGTGGAGAGTTATACCAGAGACATTAAACAATGCACCCAAGCTCACAGAACTATTTAGCAACCAAAACAGAAGAGCTCATGGGCCTGGCTTCCAGGTTCCCACTCTATCAAATGCAAGAAGAACGCAGGAGGAGGACAGGCATAAGTAAACTCGAAACAATGCTTGTCCTAAATTTAAGCTGGATGACTTGGATTTCATTTCTACGAGGGGGTTACAGATATAATTTGGGAGGAGGTAAAGGAAGAGTTATCATAAGAGACTATCACAGAACTGCACCTCAAAGCTGCAAATCTTTCAAGGGAAAATAAAAATGAGAGTTTTGAGTTATGAGCTTGATTATGAAACAAATTTTTTTAAGTTTAAATTTTTTATTTTTGAGAATTTCCTTCATGGGTACTGTATTTATGTCATTTCCACCCTCCCTCTCCCCTCCAACTCCTTCCATGATCCTGCTCCCTCTCAAATTTATGACCTTTTATCCTTTAATTATTAGTGTTTTGCACACAGACACACACAGACACACATATCACACACATCCCTACAGCACTGCCTGTAGCTCTTCATGTAGAAACTGGTGAAATTTCTCTCAACCATGGTAGAGTGTCTACTGGTGTCACTGTCCAGGTCTCCTTTAGGTCACCTTACTGTTGACATTTATGTCTAGATGACACACACTATCTAGTAGCAGACAGCCTGGTCCCTTGGCTCTTACAGAATTTCTGCCTCCTCTTCTATGCTTTTCCTTGAGCTGTAAGTGCAGGAGTTTGGTTGTAGATATGTCAATTAGATCTGGGCAGTCCTTAGTCACTTATTCTCTACATTTTGATCCCTTGTAGGTTTCTGTAATCATCTCCATAAAAGGAAACTTTTTGATAAGGGGTGGGATCTACACGTATATGTGGGTATAGGTATTTAGAATACAGTTAGAAACTATATTGGTTTAGAAAATGGCAGTACAAGGTTCCCCCTCTAGCCATAGGTATTTGGCTAGATTACAGTACCAGGCATGAATTTCCTCTTGTTGAGTGGACCTTAAGTCTAATTAGACTGCTTTTGGTTACTGCCAAGATAAAAATGTCCTATTAGATGTTCAGAAGACCCACGCAAGGCCAGTCATCACTGCTCAGAGCTTTTATAGCTGGATATAGTGGGACTCTTGATTATTTTTCTCTCTTGGCAGCTTGCATAGCACCTTCCAATACTTATGAGAGCTGGTCTTCAGGAGACGCTTCCAGATCAGTCCCAGCTCGATTCCTCCAAGTCCTGTGTCTGTAGTATGTGGTACAGGACACTGTCTTCAACAGTGCCTAGTCAGCTTTCCTCTTGTGCTGTGTGTGCATGAACACACTCTTTGACACCATACTAAATATGAATGTCCTTTTCCCTTTTAAAACTGTTTTTCAAATCTTGATCCCCTGTATGGCACTGAAAGAGGCTCCCTTATACACGGATACGAGTCTGTTGCTGGATCCATCAGAGCATCTCAGATGATGATATTGCTTCTGCTTCAAGCAGAAGAGAATAAAAATGGTAAGTAGACATTGGTGCCTTATTTGCAAGGTCTTAAATGGCTTTGTTTTGATTTTCAGAAAAATATTTAAAAATCTAAAATTTACGAAAGAATTCAAAGAATTTTATAGTGAACAACTACAGGTTGTTTCCTAATCTGTAAACTGGACATGCACCACCCACCACACTATTAGTGCTGATAGGACACAGAGGAAAACTGGGCACCACGAAACATGGTTACTACATTGCACATCTCTCTGCCACTCCATCTACCAATGCATGTTTTTCTTTTCAATGAATATCAAAGTCAATTGCAGAAATCATCACACTTCTCTAAATAGTTTAGCAGGCATAATATTTGCTGGAGTTCAAGACTGGGCATTGCACGACATCGGTTCACTTATGTACATGCAGGTAATACACTCACACACATAAAATACTGAAAAATAAAAATATTATACTGAACAAGAAAGAGTAAGCACCCTTTCTTGTCCTTGATTTTATTTTTTTAATTTTATTTATTTATTTATTTATTTATTTATTTATTTATTTATTTATTTGAATGTACTGTCTGCATGTAGGTTTGTGCACCCGTGTCATGCAGTGCCGTGGAGGTCAGAAGAGGGCATCAGACTCCCTCCCCTGGAACTGTAGTTAAAGACAGCTCTCAGCCATCATGTGGGTGCTGGGGATCGAACACAGGTCCTCTACAAGAGCAGTCGGCACTCCCAACTACTAGGCCATCTCTCCAGCCCTTATTTATTTTTTATGTGTATGAATGTACTGTCTGCATGCAGGTCTGTGCACCTGTGTTGTGCAATGCCGTAGAGGTCAGAAGAGGGCGTCAGATTCCCCTGGAACTGGAGTCAAAGATGGTTCTCAGCTGCCATGTGGGTGCTGGGGATAGAACCTGGGTCCTCTGCAAGAATAGTCAGCACTCTTAACCGCTAGGCCATCTCTCCAGCCCTTGTCCTTGATTTTAGAAAATGTTTCCAGCTTTCCCCCACTTAGTATGACGTTGCCATGTATATGCTATATATGTTGGCTTGTCATATACAGTCTTTAGATGTTGAAGCATGATACTGTAGTCCTAGTGCTCTTAGTCTTTATTATGAAGGAATGCTGAATCTTGTCAAAGGCTTTTTCTGCATCTACTGATGGTGTGATATTTTCAATCTTGATTCTGTGTGCTATATTACAATAACTGATTTGCATGTTGAATCCTTGCATATATGGCATTCCAATTATTTAATACACAATGCCCTTAAGACCACGTCAGAAGACTCACAGATAAGATAAGCATTTTTTTTTTTGTCCTTTTGAGACAGGGTCTCCCTGTAGCCCCAGCTGTTCTAGAACTCACCATGTAGACCAGGCTAGCCTTGACCTCACAGAGATCCACCTGTCTCTGCCTCCTGAGTGCTGGGATTACAGGTGTGCACCACCATGCCCGGCTAAGATAGGCAATTTTATCCAAGTGGCATAATACAGAATCAACAAAACTCAGTAGCCTTTCTACATACCAATAATGAATTTCCAAAGAAAGAACCAAGCAAATAATCCCAATTACAACAGCCTATAAAACAAAACCCCTGGGATACACTGAGGAAGCAGAAGACCTCTATAATGAAAACACTGGAAGAAAGAAATTGAAGAATACACTAGGTTGGAAGATGGACAGATTTTCTACCTTCATGTATAGAGATAATTAAAATGATTAAAATGGCCATGTTACCAAAAGTGATCTACAGATTCAATGCAATCTTCATTAAAAATCCAATGAAACTGGGCACTGCTGAGTATGTTATTAATCCCAGCACTCTGGAGGAAGAGGCAGCTGGATATCTGAGTTTTAGGCCAGACTGGTCTACATAGTGAGTTCCAGGCCAGACAGGGATACACAGTGGGATCCTGTCTCAAAAACCAAAAACAAAACCTCAGAGAAAACAAAACCAAAACCAAAACCAAAACCTAAACCTAAACCAAACCAAACAAAAACTAGTGGTGTTGTAGATATCACAATTAAGAGTTTAAATGTTACTATCAGAGCCACAGTAACAAAGCTGCGTGAAACAGACACAGAGGCAGACATGCAGACCAGTGGAAGAGAAGAGAGGCTTGTCCTCGTTTTAACTGTCAAGTTGATATAACCTAGAATTGCCTGGAAAGGGAATCTTAATGAAGCATTATCTAGGTCCAGTTGTCCTGTGGGGATGTTTGTGGGAAAACTGTCTGAACCATTAATTGAGGTGATAAGACTCACCCTGAAAGCAGGAGGTCCCGTTTCATGGAATGGACCCTGAACTGTGTAAGAGTGAAGTGGGCTGAGCAGCAGCAGCAGCAGCAGCAGCAGCAGCAGCAAGGGTGCAGATATTCTCCTTGCTCCTGACTATGGATGTGATGTGCCTTTGCTTGAGTTCCTGCTTTGCCTTCTCGGAAATGATGGACTGTGACCTGTAAGTATAGGCCAAATGTGTTCTTTCCTCCCCTAAGGTGCTTCTGGTCAGGATATTTTATCAGAAATGAAACTAGAATTAGGATTCATATATTCAAATATAAAATATTTCATATTTTTCTGAAACTAGAATTCCTAACAATGTGCCTAAAACATGTGCCGGGCAAGTGGTGGTGGAACTGGACACTCAGACAGAAGACTGGAGCTACAAAAATCACCTCAAAATAGACCTGTAAGACCTGTAGCTCTCAAACTCCTATAGGAAAATGTGGAAAAACACTTGAAAATACAGCACAATGGTGCTTCTTTAAAAAAGAAAACAGGGTCCTGGTAACTTAGGCAATAAGAGCAAGAACTGACAAATGGGACTGCGTGAGACGAGAACCACAGGAGAAAATCAACAGAGGGAAAACGAGCAGCCAGAGATGCAGAGAATTTGCCAGCTCCTTATCTGACAGATGTTGTGTATCCAGAGTAGATAAAGAACGAAGACAAAACAAGACAAATAACTAAAAGAACAAATAATCCAATAAACAAACTGGCAAATGAACCAAACAGACACATTTCTAAAGAAGAAATAAAAATGAGCAATAGACACATACACATGAAAAAATATCCAGCATCGTTAGCCACCAGGAAAATGCAAATCAAGGCTACAATGGGATTTATCTCCTCTAGTCAGCAATAAAGTAAATAACAGGGGCTGGAAAGATGGCTCAGTGCTTAAGAGCACTACTTGCAGAGGACTAAGTTTTGATTCCCAGCACCCACATGGCAGCTAATAACCATCCATAACTCTAGTTTCAGGGGATCTGACCTCCTCTGACCTCCGTGGGCATTGTATGACATGGGTGCATGCAGCCTATACATTCATACATATAAAATAAAAATAATAAAGCTGGGCATGGTGGTGCATGCCTTTAATCCTAGCACTTGGGAGGCAGAGGCAGGCGGATCTGTGTGAGTTCAAGGCCTGCCTGGTCTACAGAGTAAATTCCAGGACATTTGGGGCTACAGGGAGACCCTGTCTTGAAAAGACCAAAATAAATAAATAAAAAATAAAAAATAAAAAACAACAAATCATGGAAGAGATGTAGGGAAAAGGAACCCTTATTTATTGGAAATGGGAATGGAAACTAATATAGGCAATGTGGAAATCAGTATAAAAAATCAAAATAAAAATAGTATACAATTCAGCTATACCACTCCTATATTCACCTGAAGGAATCAAAACCAGAATATAGCAGACAGTAGAGATACTTGTATAACAATGCTTATTGTGGCACTGTTTATAAAAATTAAGTTCTGGACTTTGCCTAGATAGCCACCAGCAGATGAATGGATATAGAAGATCACACACACACACACACACACACACACACACACACACACACAGTGAAATATTATTTCATAGAAGAAGAATGAAATCATCTCATGTTCAGGAAATGGATGATACTAGAGAATAGCATGTTAAGTAAAATAAGCCAGATTCAGAAAGTCAAGTATCATATGCTGGGTGTGGTGGTGCACGCCTTTAATTCTAGCACTCGGGAGGCAGAGGCAGGTGGATCTTTGTGAGTTCAAGGCCAGCCTGGTCTACAGAGTGACTTCCAGGACTCACTCTAGGGCTATAGGGAGACCCTGTCTCAAAAAGACCAAAAAAAAAAAAAAAAGACATGAAAATACAAGGGGTGGCTATCAGGGTAAAAGAGGAGAATCAGGAGGACAAGATGGGGTACTAGACAGATCAACATGATTAACTTACATTAAAGGACTGAATGAAAATGCCATAATTAAAGTGTTTTCTATGATTACATGTGCTCACTAAAATTTTTAAAAAGTGAAGAGTCTCTAAAATCTCCCTATCTTAGGGCTAGAGAAATAGCGTGACTGGTACAGGGTCTGCCTTGCAAGCATGAGGACCTGAGTTCAAGTACAGTGGTGTATAAGTACAGTCCCAGCACGTGGGAGCAGAGGTCCAGTGGTACATAAGTACAGTCCCAGCACGTGGGAGCAGAGGTCCAGTGGTGCATATGTACAGTCCCAGCATGTGGGAGCAGATGTCCAGTGGTACATATGTACAGTCCCAGCACGTGGGAGCAGAGGTCCAGTGGTGCATATGTACAGTCCCAGCATGTGGGAGCAGTTGTCCAGTGGTACATATGTACAGTCCCAGCACGTCGGAGCAGAGGTCCAGTGGTGCATATGTACAGTCCCAGCATGTGGGAGCAGAGGTCCAGTGGTACATATGTACAGTCCCAGCACGTGGGAGCAGAGGTCCAGTGGTGCATATGTACAGTCCCAGCACGTGGGAGCAGAGGTCCAGTGGTGCATATGTACAGTCCCAGCACGTGGGAGCAGAGGTCCAGTGGTGCATATGTACAGTCCCAGCACGTGGGAGCAGAGGTCCAGTGGTACATAAGTACAGTCCCAGCACGTGGGAGCAGAGGTCCAGTGGTGCATATGTACAGTCCCAGCACATGGGAGCAGAGGTCCAGTGGTGCATATGTACAGTCCCAGCACATGGGAGCAGAGGTCCAGTAGTACATAAGTACAGTCCCAGTAAGTGGGAGCAGAGGTCCAGTGGTACATATGTACAGTCCCAGCACATGGGAGCAGAGGTCCAGTGGTACATAAGTACAGACCCAGCACATGGGAGCGGAGGTCCAGTGGTGCATATGTACAGTTCCAGCACGTGGGCGCAGAGGTCCAGTGGTACATATGTACAGTCCCAGCACATGGGAGCAGAGGTCCAGTGGTACATATGTACAGGCCCAGCACGTCAGAGCAGAGGTCCAGTGGTGCATATGTACAGTCCCAGCACGTGGGAGCAGAGGTCCAGTGGTACATATGTACAGTCCCAGCACGTGGGAGCAGAGGTCCAGTGGTTCATATGTACAGTCCCAGAACGTGGGAGCCGAGGTCCAGTGGTGCATATGTATAGTCCCAGCACGTGGGAGCAGAGGTCCATCCAGTGGTGCATAAGTACAATATCCCAGCACGTGGGAGCAGAGGTCCAGTGGTGCATAAGTATAATACCAGCACCCTGGGAAGCAGAGGTGGCAGATCCTTGCTGGCCAGATATCTGGCTTATTTGGCAAGTTTCAATCCAGAGAGACTGTTGGGTGTGAGGGGGAGTGAAGAGGGACAGTACCTGAGGCTGTGCTCTGGCCTGCACAGGCATGCACACAGATGTCCACCTGTACATATATGTACGTGAATACACACAAAGTCTCCCTATCTTAGTTTCCCAGTCAGTGCTCTATTATTTAAGGCCCACAAAGGCTTCTCTTGTGTCACTTTACAGGAATTAGATCATTTAAGCACATTCGCTGATAAGCCTTCCCTTTTCTATAAAAGTGTGTATTACTGTCATGTACCTTGGTCTTTCACTTAAATTATAATTAAGGGAGTGGGCAATGGATTGCTCGGTGAATACGCATGTGTGGGGATCTGAGTTCTGCTACCAGAACTCATGTAAAAAAAGTGTTTGTAATTCTGGTGTTGGGGAGGCAGGGACAGAGGATCCTCGGGGATTGCTGGCCAGCCAGTGAAGCCAAATCAGCAAGCTCTAGGTTCTGTGAGAGACTCTGCCTCAAAAAGAGTAAAGGAGGGTGAATTCTTGTGATATTGAGGCCAACCTGATATTGAGATCTGCATGGCAAGTTATAAGCCAGCCAGGGCTACAGAGAGACTCTTAAAAAAATATGGGTGGATCTGGCTTCCACATGCACACATCTCCCTATGGAAATGAAAATTTAAAATGAAATTGGAGCTATTTCTGGACCACTGACTTGTCTAACTATTAATTTCCTTATTAAAATATGTATTACATTTATAATACATTTTAAGATCTAAAGAGCATTTTTCTCCCTTTTTTCTTGATTAAATTTTTTCCATATAAACTTCAGCATCAGTTTGATTATAAAATAGTCTGTTGCTTGTGTTTTTACTAGGAATATATTAAATTTATACTACTCAGATTTTTCTCTTCACGAATATGGATTGCTTTTACATTCATTCATGTTTTTACTTTATCTGTGCATCTCATACATTTTTAAAAAGTTTTATTCATTTATAGAGATATTTATATCACACAGATTTCTTAAGCTCAATTCCTATATTATATATATGCCATATGTAATGTTGATATTTGAATTTTCTGCTATTGTAAATAGGATGTTTTCTTCCATTAAGTTTCCAAAGTGTTAATCATGTACATGAAGAATGCACATTTTCATTTGTTACTTGAGTCTTGTTATAATTTCCAGCTGATTCATAGAAACAAGCATGAACATCCAAGTATAAATCATACCAGACACAAGCAACAAATGTTAGCTTGACCTCTTCCTTTTGATTCTCTTGACTTATAATTTCTTCCTGTTGTTCTTCTTGGCTCTTATATTCAGAATAACGTTACATGAGCTGGATGGGGTGGCACAGGCAGTTAGCCCCAGTTCCTAGAAGGCTGACGGAGGAAAGCCGCAAGTTCACGGCCTCAGGTACACAGTGAGATCCTATCCCCACCTCCAATATTTATTTACTGTGGTAAGGAAATATAATTTTCAATTTTAAAGAATTTTTTGATGAAAATGAATATTGCATTATATTATTACCTTTGCAGCATCTGTGTCGACAATGTTTGCTGGAAAAGGTGCGTTAATTTGCTAACTTATAGGAGAGATTTTAAATATGATAAACAGATTTTTAATATGTGAATAGATTTTTTTAATTGAACCATCCCTTCACTCCTGGATGAAAGTCATTTGCTTATGACACATTGTTCTTATAAATGCTATCAGATTGTTTCCCAATATTTTGTGCTGAATTTTGCATCAGTTTTGTAGGGTTGGATGTGAACATCTGGCCCCAGCTGGTGGCACCGTTTTGGGCGGTTGTGGAATCTTTGGGACCTGTGGTGCTGCTAGCAAAAGTGGTTTGTTGAGGCGGGGGTGGGGGAGGTGGGGATAGGTCGGTTTTGAAGGTTTTAGCCTTCGAACGCTCTGCTTCCTTACCTGTTCAGAACCAACTGGTGCAAGCTTCCGCCACCATGGACAGAGCTGCTCCTGCCCCACTGCTTCCTGACGTGATGGGACCCGGGTTCCCTGAAACCAGGAGCTGAAACAAACTCTTGTTCCCTTAAGTTACATCAGTCCGGTTTTGTCTCAGCAGTGAGAAAACTGATGCACTGTTTTCCCACAGTGGTTATCTTATGGACTTCCTTTGTCTTTAATGGTTAGAATGGCCAAACTATATTTCCCCAGGATCTTCTGCATTTTGTTTAGGTTTTTAAATTTATTTGTAAAAACATGAATAAAATGGCCTTTTATGATTTATTTCTAGTGTCTATATCATATTTTTCCCATTTTACTTTCCATATTTTTATTGATCAGGTAAGCTAAAGTTCCCTATGTTACATTGATACTTTCAAATATTATGCTTCTGGCATTTATAAAATGAGTTGGGTTTCTGTCACTGTGACAGAATACTTATGAACCAGCCTAAAGGAGGAAGGATGCATTCTGGCTCACATTTGGAAAAGCTTCAGTCCACGGTCACATGTGTCCATTGCTTCCAGGTGAGGAGGCATGTGGGGGACAAGGATGCTTACCTCATGGTGGCCAGTAAAGAGAGAATGAGAGGTGAGATAGGAGGAGAGCAGGGCACAGGACAAGGGGGGAGCAGGGTCCCCAAACTCCAAGGTCCCTGTATTGGGACCCACTTCTTCTGACTAGCCTTACCTCAATACTTCTGCCCTTTCCCAAGAGCCCCATCTGCTGGAGACAGCTTTCAGCAGATGAGCCTTTCAGGGATATTCCAGATCTAAACTGTAACTTTTTTTTCATTTTTAAATTCATGATTTTTCTATTTTAACTTTATTAATTTCTTTCCTGTTAGAAAGCTAGAAAAATAATGATACAAGTAGCCTGAGTTAAGGGTTTCATTAATGTTTATCTATTATTTTTATTTGCCAAGGGAAATATTCTAGGCCATGACTTGCCTCTGAGCTTACATAAACTATAGGAAGTCAATCAAGATCTTAGGGACGATCACTAAATGAGTTCAGCAGTGGGTCTGTGGCTAAGTGAAGATTAAATTTCTCTCTCACATTTGACATATATTGACAGGTACAGTGCACGTAACTACACAGTAAAGATAAACATGAAGGGTTCTCTGTCCCCACTGTTAAGGAAACCACCCCGTCCCTACACATGAATATATATTCACAGACCATAGTACCACAGAATCATCAAGACAAAGCACACAAAGCGAGTGGAGTGGCTAAGGATTTTGACAGAGGGGAGAGGGGAGAGGGGAGGGGGAGGGGGTGGGAGGAGAACAGAGGGGAGAGGGGAGAGGGGAGGAGGAGGGGGAGGAGGAGACATAAATATACAGAACACACAGACTTTGATACGGAAACAATCTGTTCTCTGTCTGTCTGTCTGTCTGTCTCTTCCTCCCCCCATACACATAAAATCTTTATTAGGCATCCATTTAGTTGGTACTGTTGCTTTTCTACTTTTACCTTAAAGGCAGTTCATAATGCCAATACCGGCTTTTGAGTGGGATATTGTCATAGCAGGGCAGAGGTTTACTGGAAGCTTTTCTACAATCCAGATGAGCAGCTGTGGCTTGGTCTAGGGAGAGAGCACAAGACTGGTGACCAGAGGCTGGATGTGGCGTCTACCTGAAAGGTAGTGTTGATGGTATTAGCTAATGGATTGGATGTGAAGTGTGAGAGAATGGAGAACATTTAACAAGGATGACAGAGTGTTGCAGCTTGAGTAGTTTTTTATATGAATGGGGGTACCATTTACCATAAGGGAAAATTCCAGGGAGGGTGTTTGGGGCCAAGAATAAAATAAACCATTTCTTTGTAGCTCATCTATGCATATTCACCTCACACAGACAGCTCTTTCATTGGCTGGTCACATTCACGTCTCACGGAACTTGATCCTACCCCAGCTCCATGCTGTTGCATGCGCTACTTGCACACCTGACATGTCCTTCTCACTCTCCTCTACCTGGAAACACTTGCTCATCCTTCAGGAATAATCTCAAGTGTCAGCTCCTCTGGCTAGCTTTCTGACTCCTGCAGGCACAGTTGGGGAGGCTCCCAACAGTGCAGCCATAGCAGTCCACACATTTCTTTTTTCCTGTTCTCATACCTTCCACCAATACTAACTGCCTACTGTATTTGAGAGATGATGTCACACGTGGTACCTGAGGCTACAGCAGAAACAAGGCAAAAGCCAGGCTTCTCAAGGAGCTTGACATCTTCAGCAGAAACCTTTTTATACAGAACACAAGCAGATCCATAATGAAACAGACTACAGATAAATACTCAAGGCAGGACAAGAAAACTGATGGATGTGGGAGGTGAGGTGCTGCTTTATGCATTCTGGTGATGAAAAGTCTCATGTAAGCAGACACTAATGAAGGGAGGAAGAAAACATGCAGATTTCTGGGAGCAAGCAAAAGAGTAGCTGGTTCAGTAACTCTACAATGAGTGGGCTTGGACAACGATGACTTAAAAGACCAGAGTGCCTACAGGTCATGGCCAGGAAAGGCTACAGAGGTGATGGGGAGAGTGAGGGCTGCGGTTTAGGATGGGAGTTTGCATTTAGTCTACGGGAGATGGAAAGCCATAGCAGACAAGTGGTAGGATCTGGTTTATGTTTTTTGAATGATTACTATGACTTCTATGTGGAAAATGGATGGAGCTGGGGCCAGACTGGACGCAGGGAAGTGTGTCAGGAAGCTCTGCTGCAGCTCTAGGGAATGTAGTGCTATGGCTTAGAACAGGGAGGAAGCAGGAGCGCTGGCAAAGTGGCTGGATTCCACACAGATGTCCTAATGAGCCAGATGAAGGAAGCAAAGGAATGAGTTGCTGGGCAGGTGTGGTGGCGCACGCCTTTAATCCCAGCACTTGGAGAGGCAGAGGCAGGTGGATCTCTGTGAGTTCAAGGCCAGCCTGGTCTACATAGTGAGCTCCAGGCCAGCTTGGACTAAAGGGAGACCCAGTCTCAAAAGACAAAAAGAAAAGAAAAAAAAAAAAAAAAAGAAGAGTTAGGATGATTCCTGTAAGTTCAGCTTAAGTGACCAAATAAACCCAGGTGGCATTCACTGAAACAGGAAGCTGCAGAAGGAGGATAAGGCTTGGGTGTGTTGAGAGGAGAACAAGGCTTGCTTTGGATGTGCTGACTTTGACCCTGTTAGACAGCCTTATGAAGGTATCATAAAAGCAAGGGAACACAGTCTGAGATGCAGGGCAGGGCTGATTCTAGAGATGTTAAACTGGGAGCATTAGTGTAGAGAGGGTATTTAAAAGCCACAAGACTGAGTGAGGTCACCCAGGGAGTGAGTTCATGTAGGCTGGGTGAATGAATAGGCAAACTTCCAGGCAGGAAGGAGGATGCTAGCACAGCAATATAATCTGAGTCTGACAGAGACTGACAAAGGAATGACATGCTCAGGAATGAGATTACACAGACTTTTATCTTCCTGTATAGATGGCCAATTTAGATTTTTTTTTTTCCCTCCTTGGGTTCTCCAAATAGTCTACATCTCAAATTACTTGGGGACAAAACAGCCTACAGGGAGCTCTTTGGAGTAGCTCTAGTTCTGCATGTGTATAAGGTATATGAACTTAGGTGATTCTGTAACTAAAGTACTTCTCTGAGTAAACACCTTTTAAGTGTGTAGTGCAGACCCACCAACTCGAAGCCTGAAGGAAATGAGATGAGCAGATGTACATAGTGTGTTCCAAATCAAGAAAGGGGGAAGGCTACAAATCTGTAGACATTTTATGTGCCTGTCTTTGCTACTGCCTGTTTTAGGCAGGCATCCTCCTACCACTATGATCAAATAAGATTTGCCAGACACCCAGGTTTCATAGAACTTGAGTGAGGCTGGCTTTCTTAGAAGCCAAAAGCAGGTTAATAGGTCTGTGCTAGTGAGTTCTGTTAACCTAATCCAAACCTAAACAAACCTGGGAAGAGGAATCTCAACTGAGAAACTTCCTCCATCAGATTGGCCTGTAGGTATGTCTGTGGAGACATTTTCTTGACTGCCTATTGATGCAGGAGGGCCTTGTCCACTGTGTGTGGCGCCATCCCTAGACAGTTGTGCTTGAGCTATATAAGACAGGTAACTGAGCAAGCCCTGGGAAGCAAGATCCTAAGCAGTATTTCTTCATGGTTTTTGCTCCATTTCCTGCCCTGGCTTCCCTTGATGATGGACTGTAACATATACGATGAAACAAACCCTTTCTTGCTCTAGGTGACTTTGGGTTATGGTGTTTATCTCAGAAATGGAAAGCAAATTAGGACAGGGTCTGTCAAGCTCTTTCATTATTTCAAATATGTTATCAAAACCAATAACTTTTCAGATCCATCGGAATATAATCACATTAAGGAAGCATTAAAAGGATGGTGATGTCAGTATGGGATAGCTTTGGGTTTCATACATACATATATACTTATACTTGCTGTTATTGCATTTTGTTTCATGACAGGGTCTTCCTGTAGCCACAGCTGGCCTGGAACTCAATATGTAGACCAGGTTGGCCTCAATCTCACAGAGATCCACCTGTCTCTGCCTCCTGAGTGCTAGGATTAAAGGCATGTGCCACCACACTTGGCTTGTACATGTGCATTTTTTGCAATTAGTATCTTTCCAAGTACACAAAGTTTTGTCTGCCTTTTATTATTTTTTTCTATCAGAAGGCATTAAACTTGGTGCATATTTGAAGGCTTCAACTTCTTTTAACTTTTCTGATACCCCTTCATTTCTCTAAAAGATCTTTCTTACTTCTTCTCCCCTGTTACCACTATAGCTTTGTGTAGCCCTCAAAATGGGCAGTGAAGACCCCACAATAAAGTTTGTTTACCTGGTGGCTTCCCAAGTGTCCTATCCATGTCTCAAAGAGTTATTGTTCTGATTCAGAATGATGACTAGCTCCCAGTAAGCTCTAAGTGCACTGAAACAGACTAAGTAAAATGCAGTGAACAAAACGAAAAATTGTACAGGACTTTGCAAAGATGGGAGGAGCCAGATGTCCATGTACTTTGCAAGGGTTTAATGCCTGGCACTCGCTTTGTTCAGTGCTGGGTCACAAACACAGAGAAGCCTCTGGAGCTTACTTAGAAGCCCTGCCAGGGTTTACTGCAGGGCTATCTGAGTGCCCACAGAGCCCAGAGGCAGTGGTACTGCTTTAGCCTAATTCTAAAGGACAAAATAGGAATTATGTATGGGGAGAAAGAATCAAGCAATATTTGAGATCCTTGAATACATTCTCCCTCTTGAGGTCGGTGCTAGATAAATACAGCATTCCTTAGCCCAACAAGATGCCACAGCCATTTTCAAATTTCTAAGAAGCTATGTAGAAGAATCAGTGTTTTGTAGGTGGCCCAATGGGTGATATCCACACGGAAGGTTCCACAGCCAAGACTGTAGAAGAACGACTCAGTAGACTCATTTATATGTTTTTTCCACTTGCCTACAAAAATACCTTTGTGTAGAAATTCAATTTTATGAGCACTCAGAAGTGGAGCCAGCACTGGTTAGGCCTACAGTCTGGCTAGACATGATCATTAATGGGAATTAAGAGCATCTGAGTGTCAGGTGACCAAGATGAGAAAATATGACCCCAGACACTACCCGCTGTGTTGTCAATTGTCCTCTACCTGCCTCAGGAAGCCCTCACATGCCTTGCTGAGGCCCCTTTGGAAACTACAGATGGCTTAAACCTTGACAGGGATATCAGCAGGTATTAGCGACGAAACAAACAAACGTGAACACCAATAATAACTACAGTAAATCAAAGTCATTAGACACAAAGACACAGGAGAGAACACAGGTGATAGCTTGGTGTTTCTCCACGGTGGGTGAGCCTGGGAGGGGGAAGAGTGGGAAGCACAGGGGCCCTGAAAAGGTCTCTCTTATATCTGCTAAGTTTCTGTTACACATAGTTAGCCTTGTCTTTCTGGTGGTGTTCCCTGAAGGAGTAGGAGGGCCCTCTAAGGGAATATGGGTTAAAGGAGGTTAAGATCAGCACGTTGGTTGAGCTCTTTACCTACTGCAGATACTTCACTTAGGGGGAGATTTTGACTGTTTTTGCACCATAATCACGAGGATGAAAAGAAGGGTGAGTTGAAACCATACCCACAAGCCCAAGTAGGTTATTACCAGAGGTCAAGCCCAGGCCTAGACCAACTGGCACTTCATTTCACAAACCTTGGTGCTTTGAGGAAATTGATCACAGATAGGTGGGTGGGTGAGCTGTTCTGTGTGTAGCTGTTCTGCAATATGCAGGCAGGCTCGTTTCCACTATCGGTAAGAATCCATCCTCAGTCAGAACTACTCTGGCACATGCATGGTTTGCCCTGAGGAGGCTGAGGCCATAAATACTGTTTCAGAGACCACCCTCCTCCCTGCCCTGGTCTTCAAATGTTAGTGTTCAGCAGATAGAAACTGTGCTGGTTGGTTTTTATCAACATGACAGAAATTCTGGGAAGAGGGACCTTCAACTGAGGATTTTTTCCCATCAGATTGGCTCGTGGTCATATATGCGACATATTTTCTGATGTTAACTGAGGCAGGGGAGAGCCTCTTCCTGACACTGAGTGGCTTGAGGCATATTCAGCACTCTGTTGCTGCTGTCCACGTGACTCCAGTCATAGCTTCTCTATGGTATATTATGAAGCAAGGGAATAAAAGCTGAGATGAGGTGTGGACCACGACTCCATGTCACATGCTCTATCATATACATTTATTCCCACCAAGAACCAGGGCGAAGAACAGGCCTTTGATCTGAATGAAATATGAGACTTTCACTGGCAGTTCCTGGGAAAGATCCTAAGACTTCTGGTTGACAGACTGAAGAAATACAATGGTTTCTTGGGAATTGAAGGTTGAGGTAAACATTTCTAAAATGTGTAAAAAAGTTAATTCTGAAAATCGGCTTTTCATTTGTTATAACTTCAGTTTCAATTTTAATTATTTAAAAATTTCCCTATAACAAACACACTTTCTGAATGACTACTGCCTGATCATTTGGCAGCCAACTCTTGAAACTTTGGCACTCTGAGCAGTAATTTTTAATGTCTCAGTGTGCGTCCATTCAATTCCTGTTTCGCCTGGGAGGAAGCTAAGGGATACTAATTCATTTTCGCATCTAATACTCACTAGCTCTTCAGATCTGAAACAGCTGTTGTCTTTTTTTTTTTTTTTTTTTTTTTTTTGTTGGTCTTTTCGAGACAGGGTCTCCCTGTAGTCCCAGCTGTCCTGGAACTCACTCAAGCTGTTGTCTTTCAAACTCTTCTATAACGAGGGTAAATTATGCCCAACTTGTAGGATCTAATGGGGATTGAGTTGCTATCTGTAAAAAGCTGAACTCAAAAAAGTTCCTTCTGAAGCCAGAATGAGCAAAAATAGCTGTTTTTAGCCATGAACCTATCTGAAAGAGAAATGCTGAGAATCCCAAGCCTGAGGCCTCACTCTCACCTGCCTCAGTTAGTCCAGGAACTTTCTTTGGATTTCAGAGACAGTTATTGTGTTGACAAGGATGGACAAGTCCCTGTATTATCAGGTCTTACATTCTAGCTGGTAGAGACAGACAATAAACATCTAAATAGATAAATGATAAACCACTAAGTAGAGATAAGGAAAACAACAGGCCGAGGTGACAGAAAACCCTTGGAATATGGCACTAGTTCAGAGCTGAGTGACACATGGAAAGAGTCACAGGAATGTCTATGGCAGCGGATCTCAGAGTGGTCTGTGGAAACATGGGGAGCCTTTGCCTGTTCAGAACGTCAATTAAGCTAATACTATTTTCATAATATATGCTAAGCATTTATCTGAAGTGCTTGAAACTAAAGGAGTTTAGAATTTCAGACTTCTTTACATTTTAGAATACTTATAAATACATAATAAAATAGAATCCAGAAAAATGTATTTATGTCTCATATACACCGCATGGAATAGCCTGAAGGTTACGGCATACAACATTTTGATGGCGACTTGTCAGTTGGTGTGGACTTTTGTACTTGTGGCATCATGTCAGTGCCCAAACAGGTTAGATTTTTGTAACAGTTTGGATTTTCAAGTTAATAATCTCTAACTTGAGATATAAAGAAGCTTCATGACTTTTTATAGAATTGGCATTCAGAATGATGGGGAAATACAATGGTTGGTAAATGTTGGTGCCTAGCATGAAATAGGCAGTGACAACCAGCACACACTCAGAGAAAATAAAAATGTCAGCTGTGCTTGAACTTGCACTTGCTCATCCATAAAATTGTGATTTGTATTAAACCTCAATACCTGAGCACACAACACTTTAGTGTTCTGTGTAACAGAAGCTGCACATGTAAAGTTTCTCTGAACATTGAAGTATGATTGCTGTCTCCTGGAAGCCATCTGTGGGATGGCTGGAATTGGAAGTTTAACAAGCTTAGGAAACAATCTCTTCATGGAACATGATTTTTACAAAAAAGAATGACTGACAAACTATGGTTAGTCAGATGTGGTAGTTAGCAGATATTTTCTTGAAAATGAACAAGGTGAGTAAGCTGTCACTTCAAGGAAAACAAGTGACAGTATTTGCTGCCAATGATAAAATTTAAGCTTTCAAATGAAAATCAGATTTTTTTGAAAATGTGTATTTGCTACTGTTAGCTTGACAGTTTCTCAGAACTTGAAAGTCTTTTCTGAAGTGACTGCTGGTAATATTAATGTGTGAAATTTTTGACATTGTAAAATGGTGTCACCATTTTGAAGATCTATTTAACTCAGTAATCCAACACTTTCCAAATAACCAACTTTGTTCTCATACAACCACGCCTGAATAAAAGATGCATTTGGTGTGCAAGGCAGACCAATGAATTTTAATATAATGGAATATGAAATGTTCACTAATTTGGTTTTAAAACCCATACTGCAACTAACTTTTGAGAAGTTATGACCTGTCAAATTTTGACATAGTATCAAAAATGAATAGTATCAAAGATAAATGCCTATAATTATTCAAAAAGGCTATTAAATCCTCTCCTCCAACTACATAGGTAAGGCAGAGATTTTTTCATATAATGAGTGCAAAACTACATATCATAGAAGATTCAATACTAAAACATATTAGGACCTAAGTGCCTTCATTTATGCCAGACATTAGAGATCTGAAAAGATAAAAATGTAATTTTTTCCCTATTTGAAAAATATAGTTTTAAAGGATTATTATTTTTAAATTAATTAATAAATATTTCAAATGTTTAGTTTTAATTTCTTTTTTTTTTTTTTTTTTTTTTGTTGGTCTTTTCAAGACGGGTCTCCCCTGTAGCCCTAGCTGTCCTGGAACTCACTCTGACCAGGCTGGCCTGAACTCACCAGAGACGCCTGAACTGATCTGCCTTTCCAAGTGCTAGGATTAAGGCATGCACCACCACACCCAGCACATTTTAATTTCTAATACAGTAAATATAGATAGATAAACCCAAGTACTGTTTAGAGTACACAGTTATTTTAAAAACATAAACTTGGGGCTGGAGAGATGGCCTAGCAGTTAAGAGCACCGACTGCTCTTGCAGAGGACCCGGGTTCGATCCCCAGCACCCACATGCAGCTGAGAACCATCTGTAACTCCAATTCTAGGAGAACTCCAGTTCCAGGGGAATCCGAGACCTCTTCTGACCTTCACAGCATTGCACGGCACGGGTGCACAGACCTACATGCAGACAGTACATTCATACACATAAATAAATAAATAAAATTTTAAAAAATATTTAAAAACATAAACTAATCTGGAAACCAAAATTTTGATAATCACTGGTTTTTGGCAGATTAAATAATAGTTTTACCTTCTCTAGACTCTGCATAAATATTCATGGATTTATTGTTAAAGTTTTGTTGCTTCTATCAATGTTAATTCTTTTTGAGGTAGAATCTTATTATGTAGCCCAGGCTGGCCTTGCAACTGTCATGATCCTCTTGCCTTAACCTTCAAAGTGTTGGGGTTACACACTTGTACCATCTTGCTTGGCTTAGTGATCACTTTAAAAAATTATTTTATTGATTGGAGATCTACAAACCACCTGAAGCGCAGGTAGCTCTCTTCACAATAGCAAGGAGCTGGAACCAACCCAAATGCACCTCAACTGATGAGGATAAGAAAAGTGGTACATCTACACAATGGAGTTCTATGCAGCAGTAAAAAAGAGACATCATGAGCTTTGCAGGAAATAGGCTGGAACTAGAAGACATCATGCTGAGTGAAGTAACACAGTCTGAGAAAAACAAATGACGAATGGTATCCCTCATCTGTGGATGCTAGTGCCAATTACCTAGTTGTAAGTATTTCTTGTGCATGGCCCCTTGAGCTTTTGTCCAAGCAGTTGAGTGTGATGCATATTGGAAACAACAACAACAACAACAACAACAGAAAGGACTGCATCAAAGAACTGACTGAAACAGTGAACTTCTGCTCAAAACAGTCAACTTCCACATGGAGAATATTGAGAAAGATGAGAAAGAGATGAAAAGTATGTTTGGCAGAATGCATGAGCTCTGGTGGGGTGGGGGGATGGGGGAGACACGGGACTAGATTTGATAATCTTGTACAAAATAAATATTAAAAAATTAAAAAGTAAAATAAAAATAAAAAAGACTACAAAAATATTTTATTGAATTTTGGTGTATGTCATATGGAACATCTCAATCAATCTTCATCACCTTTTCTGGTGGTTTGAATGAGAATGTCCCCCGTAGGCTTCAAGTTTTCAGACATTTTGTCCCCAGTTGGTGGTGCTGTTCTGGGAGATTTTAGAAGGGTGTGGCCATGCTGGAGGAAAAACATCACTGAGGGTGGACTTAGTGAGTTCAAGCCTTGGCAGTCTCCAGTTGCTCTCTCTTAGCTTCCTGTACTCATTGGAAGATGTGAACCTTGGCTTTCTGCTCCAGCTCCTGCCACCATGCTTCCCTGCTGCAACGGACTCTATTTCCCTGGAACCATCAATTGTAAGCTCAAACAAACTCTTCCTTTTATAAGTTCCCTTGGTCATGGTGGTTTATCACAGCAACAGAAAAGTGACTAATACAGTATTTGGTACCAGAGAGTGGGCTGTTGGCTGTGAAGAACCTGACCATGTGGCTGTTTGGAGAAATGTGGAAGACTTTGGAACTTTGGGCTAGAAAAGCTATTGACTACTATAAGCAGAGCTTAAGGGGCCATTCTAGTAGAAGCCTGGAAGAAAGCATTGCTGCAAAAAATGTAGTTCCAGAGGAAAATAAAGACTTAGGCAGCAACTGGGATGTTTTGGCCAAGAGTCTTGCTGCAGTGTGCCCACAGCCCAAGTGCTTGCCTGAGGCTAAGTTGAAAAGCAGTGGACTAATGTCTTTGGTGGAGGATATTTCAAGACAGCCTAATGTAGAAATGGTGGCATGGCTATTAATGGTGAATACTGTACAGATCTACAGTGAAGAAGAGCAAATGGGGCAGAAAGAAATGCAGAATGTACAGTTTGGATTGGAAAAGTGCACTAGGAAGATTGCTGTTGGAGCATGTGAAGGAGAGGATTCCATAGAAAAGGAGATTAAAGTGATTAAGGAGAGGCCTAGAGATTTATAAGTAAACAATAGAAACAGGACCTTCAGGGCAAGACCACACCCAGCTGAGCCTCCAACTTTTGAAAGGAAAATACTGAAAGGGTTTTCTGCTCCAACAAGTCCAGGACAGAGAAAAGTTGCTAATGTGCTGAAGTAGGCCAAGGTCCACCCCAAACTTGCAGCCAAACTCGGCACTTTCATTCACGTGGTGCTGGCTTTAGAGGCATTAAGGATGAAAGAGTGAAGGGGTCATCAGTTTTTCCTCTGTGGTTTCAGAGAGCTGCCAAGACCAGGCAGAGTGCAGCAGGGGCATCCCTGTATAAAGAAGGCCCTGATAGGCCATTGCATGAAGCTGTGAAGGTGAAGCCTGGTTTGCAGGGGAGACCCCAAGAAGACATTTGAGATGCCAGAGCTGTGAGATATTTGCCAAGGAGAGCTGCATACAGGGAGTGGTACCAGCCTAAGGAAGAGATGTATGTTGCATGCAAAGCTGGAAGAGCTGAGCCATCTAAGCCCTTTGGAAGTCAAGTCCCAGAAGTTGCACATGGAGCTACTGGACTTGGTGTTTGCCCTGCTGGTTTTCAGTCTTGTTTTGGTCCAGTATTTTCTCATTATGCTTCTAGTCCTCTCTTTTGGAATGGGAATGTGTATTCGGTTCCACTGTATGTTGGGACTATGTAATTTGTCTTTTGATTTTACAGGAGCTTACAGTTAAGAGATTGGCCTGGGTCTCAGAAGAGACTTCAGACTGTAGACTTTTGAATAGAATTGAGACTGGTAAAGACTATGGGGACTTTTAAGGTTGGACTAAATGCTTTTTGCATTTTATATGGTCATGAGCCTATGGGGCCCAGGGATTGGAATGTGGTGGTTTGAATGAGAATGTCTCCCATAGGCTTCAAGTATTTAGACATTATGTCCTCAGTTGGTGGCGCTATTTTGGGCGGTCTTAGAAGGTGTGGCCATGCTGGAGGAAATACATCACGGGAAGCGGGCTTAATGAGTTCAGCAAGCCTTGTAGGCTCCAGTTGCTCTCTCTTGGCTTCCTGTGCTCATTGTGAGATGTGAACCTCGGCTTTCTGCTCCAGCTCCGGCCACCATGCCTCCTGCCACAATGGAAATTCCCTGGAACTGTCAATTGTAAGCTCAAATAAACTCTTCCTTTTATAAGTTCCCTTGGTCATGGTGGTTTTATCACAGCAACAGAAAAGTGACTAATACACCTTTATATCCCCTTCTTCACTGGCACCCTCTCACAGACCCCTACTGGAATCCATACACTCTGTCATTTGTGTTAAGGCCTGTTGTGTCAAATTAATGTCCCCAGATGTTACTCAATGTAAATTCATCCACTGAGGTCTAGTCCTTGCTTTAAGAAAATCAGCTCTTCCTCATGCAACAGTAACCAGCTGACAATATTTCTTCAGCTAAGATTGGGGTCTGCTGGCCATTCCTCAAGTTCCATGCTGGGTTTCTGTCTGCTTGAGTTTGCATGAGTCTTGTGAACACTGACACCACTGCTATAGGTTCATATGAGCAGGGTCCTAGGAGTTTGTATGATTCTATTTCTATATGGTCATGCACCACCTCCCTGGCTTTTACAATCTTTCCATCCCCTCCTCCACAATGTTCCCTGAGCCCTTGGTGAATGAACTTTAATACAGGAGGACCCACACTCTACAGATTCCTCATCTCCATGGTTTGGCCATTTATAACCTTTGGTGTTCCTGGCCCTCTGTTGCATGAAGGAGCTTCCTTAATGAGAGTTGATAGGTTGATTAGTGTCCTCTTGCCCCCCTAGGTATAGAGGTTGCATTGTAGATGTGTCACTTAAGTTTGGGTAATTATAGACAATGTCTGTGTGTGACCAGTTGTGATCCCTAGACTAATGTCCTTATGTATGCTGTGTCCTTAAATATACAAACAAATATCCTAGTACCCACTCACCAGAGTGATCACTTTAACACTTTTCTGTGTTATTGAAACATAAAAAGAAAAGTTTTGTTTATTGATCTTATATCTAGAAACATCACCAATCTTTCTCACTAGATATATTTTATAGCAGTTATATAATTATAAATCCAAGGACAAAATATGACCCATCACCAGTTTCTGTAGATAAAGCTTTATTAGAACAGAACCACACTCAAGCATTTTCATATCATTTCATATCACCTATAGCTGCTTTCATAACGTAGTTGAGTTGGGAGGACAGCGACCCACAAAGCCAGAACTATTAACTTACAAAAAGGCTGATCAATTGGTGTATTATGAACTCTACTCACAGAACCATTTCAGATCTTTACTGTCATCTTTTTCATCCTCTCTCCACTTGTTCATCTCAAAGTCAGCTTACTTATTTTCATTTCATTTCTTTTCTAGCAAAAGATATAAGGCTACATTTTCATAACTCCAACTTTTATAGCATCCTACAGTTTTGAAATTTAATATTTTTCATTATCATTCAATTCTAAGTATCTAAAATTTCCATTATGATATCTTTGATCAATGAGTTATTCAGAAATGTCTTAAAATTTCCACATCTAAGGGGAATTTTGGGGGACCAGTCTTTTAGTTATTTAATTGTAACTTAATTGTCATAGAATGTGGTTATTATAATGGTAATTCTTGGAACTCTGTTGTGCATTTATTTAGTATGAGGTCAACTTTTTTATAACTACCATGCATAGTTAATATGTATATTCTAGTGCTGGTGCAGAGTTCCTTCTGTCTATGATCAAGCTGTTGAGTTATGCTCCTTCAAGTTTACATATTTTGCTTCTTGCTTGTTTGCAGGATGAAGCAACTGAAGAAATATGTGACATTTCATTAAAGTTTTATTACTTTTTGTTCTATCTTTATAATGCTTTTTGTCTTTGAGTCTAGTTTAACTGATATCAATTAAGTAATTCTAGCTTCTTTTTGATTAGTATTTGTGGGATGTTTGCCCACCCTTTGCTGTTGACCTTCCTTTATCTTTCCATGTTAGAGATGTCTCTAACATTTTACAGATGAAGTTATATCATTATTTAAGAAGTCCTGATTCTAGTTACTGTTTAGTTTGTTACTACCTTTTAGTGTACTCAATAAACTTTCTTTAAAAAAGAAATGCTAATCTTAATGTATCTGTCTTTTAGCCATATATATATATATATATATAATATGTATGTATGTGTGTATATGTGTTTTCTATAACTGTACTTTTGCTCTCTACCTCCTTTGATAATTTTAACGAATTCCTCATCTTTTTTTAGTTGTTTACCTTTTTACTAGAAAAGAGTTAACTCTTTTCCTCATTCTTAAAAAAAATTCACTTGGAGCAGTCCTGTAGTACTCAAACAATACGGGCAGTCGCCCCTGCTCCTGGTCACCCACCATCATTTCACAGCAAGGCCCTATTGCTGAAGACACTATGTGTATGAACTGTAGAACAAAGGAGGAGAAATCAAGCTGTGCTGACTTCAAAGCCTCATCTCCACTGGCTGCTTTCATAGTGCTGGAAGGTGCTATGCGATCCACCTGAAGAGAAAAATTCAGCAAGAATGGTATCCAGCTGATATACCCACTGGTGAAATAGTTGCATGATTATAGGAGTAATCAACCACTTTCTAATTGGATTTAAGTCTGCTTCATATGATGGAGCCCACACCTGACACTGATATCAGGCCTAGAAACCTGTGGCTACAAAGCTCACAGACCATGGGAAAAGCCTAATCCAGCTGTTCTGCTAAACAGATATAGTATTAAATGATTTCTAATGACTTATTGTTATACTCATAGATTAATGCAATTCTTAACTCTCAGTAGAGAAGCACCCTTATATAGCAGATAGTGATTAACACAGAGACACACACCTGCTCAACATGCAGAGAACAAGGAATAGGAACCCTCTATCAAACTTCTGCTTCCTGAGGCTCAGGGATCATTGGGAAGAGGGAGCAGAGAGCCTGTAAGAGCCAGAGAAGGTGGATGAGCACAGGAGAAGGAAAACAAGAGCATTCCAGAGAGCTGGTCGGTTACTCATGTGAACTCAGAGCAACAGTGACAGCATGGATAAATCCCACATAAGCTCAAGCCAGACAAAATCCCAGCACAGACATGGGCAAGTAGGTAAGAAACCCCAACCTTACCTGAGGAACTACTGAAACCAATGACTGCTGGGAAGGGGAGAGTCAGTCTCATTTAACGATGAGACTCTTGGTAAGCTGACAAGGCTCCAGTGGATGAAGTCACACTGAAAGCCAGATGGGGACACAAACCTGACTCTGCCCCTCTCCCTCTCCGTCTGTCTCTCTGCCTCTCTGTCTCTCTCTGCCTCTGTCTCTCTCTCTCTCTCTACACACACACACACACACACACACACACACACACACATTAGACTACAGGAATTTGAGGAGTTAGTAAGGGAAGCTGCAGATATGGGAGGGACTCTAAATATGATCAAAATATCTTGTAATGCTGGGCATGGTGTTGGACACTTTTAATCTCAGCACTTGGAAGACAGAGGCAGGCAGATCTCTGTGAGTTCAAGGCCAGTTTGGTGTACGTAGTGAGTTCCAGGCCAGCTGGGGCTACAGAGAGACCCTGTCTCAAAAAGACCAAAACAAACCCTGTATGAAATTCACAAAATTTCAATTAAAAAACATACCAAACTGGCTTGGAATAGGTGCCCAGAAGGTCAGCGTGTGAAGGTGGCAGTGGCAAGCAGGTCTCCTGCTGTTGCTGTGGGGCCAGAACACAGGGCTCTGACCTGAGGAGCTGTAAGGTCATGGAGGGTGGTAGAGGAAGTGACAAGCCCAAGGGGGGTTGGCTGGCCAGCTTCTTCAGAGTGAGGAGCAGGTTACTCATTTGCAGATTTGGCTGGAGTCCCACTAACTGGTATGAATCCCCCTGTCTCCCTATTTAAATGTAGATCCATAGAATCTTGTACAGGACACTGATTTATTTTGCCAACCAGAGTTAATAAAATCCAAGGCAGATTTGAAGTAGCCTTGCTTACCACTGGAAGATGTTCCTGAGACAGGGGCTGCATTGTGAGCAAAGAACGGCCATCTGCTAGGACTGTAGGAAACTAGATTTTGAGTATGGCCACTAGGCAAGGGGTACTATGGCTAGTACTCTGGGTTCTCTGGCTTTATTCTGTAGTGTATTTTGTGTTATCATTGAGAAAACATGAGGTGCAGAAGACGATCTCAACACGGCAGTAGCTGGAACCATGATGGGAACATTGTACAGATGTATAGGTGGTCTTCGAAGAGTGCCCGGGTGGGCTGGCAGGACTGACACCAGCCTCTCTGTACTATACAGCAACTGGGAGTACAGGACAGGCTCCTTGCTACAGCAGTCACTCTGAAGACATTGCCACCTCAAGAATAGGGGGCATTTCACAGTCATCCAGATCAATTAATGAGTCAGTCTGGAGCTCTCTCTCTCTTGCACCTACAATTACTTTGAACATTTGGGGATTCTGACTGGCTGCGATGAAGACCATGGATGGTTGGTCAGGACCTCACTGCTTGCTTCAGCTCACTGAGTAATGTGTTCTCTTCTCCTTTGGAGACAGTCTGCTATCTGTTCTCTTTCCTACCCCATAAAGTGGAAAAACACTTATTCTTAGAATTCAGGTCATACTTATTTTCAATGCTTTATCACATGTTTATTCTTTTTAAAAGTTTAAACTAATATTACTCCGTAGTCCAAATAAAGATGAAAATAGTAAAAAAAAAAAGGGGGGGGGAATCCTGGCTTAGAAACTATATAGTCTTCCTTTTTTCAGCAGTTATTGTTGAAATTTAAGAATAGTATTTTAATTTCTATACAATACTAATAGTAGCTTGGAACAGTAACCTTTTCATCTCCTTTGCCATTCCTGGCCATGTCATCTTGACATGCCCAGACACACCTGAGCAGCCTCTTTCTTCTGCATATGAAATTTTGCCTAATGGTTTAGTTAACTGATAAAAGGTCTCATATCACACATTACTTTAAGCAACTTAAAAATGTTCACCTACATGTTTATTGGATCTTGTTTATCTTTTCCTGTTTTGTGAATGCTCCTTTGCTTTCCCTTTGGTTCTTTCTGAAGCGCACTGTCTGAAGTTCTTCAGGATGTGCGCCAGTGATGAACTTGCTTAGGTTTTGTTTTCTGGAAAGCAATATCTCACTCTCATTTTTTGAAGGTTATTTTTTGCCAAGTTCAAAATTTTAGGTTAAAGTTACTTCTTCAGGACTTTGGAAATATTTTATTATTTCCTGGCTGTAATTGCTGGTTGAAAACTTGGCTGTTGGTTTGTTTGTTGACCCCTTTGTAGACCTGATTAGTTTTTAAAAAATATTTATTTATTTTTATTTTACATGTATGTGTGTTTTGCCTACATGATGCAAGCATACCTGTGTCATGCAGATACCAGAAGAGGACGCTGGATCCCTGGGAACTGGAGTTAGAGATGGTGTGGTACTGGGAATTGAACCTGGGACCTCTAGAAGAGCAGCGAGTGTTCTTAACCACTGAGCCAGCTCTCCATCCTCCTCATATGTCCTCTTTAGTACTCCTTTTAAGAGAACTCTGCCTTCAGTGGTCTGCAGTCTTATCATAGAATAAAAGGTTTTAAATGTCTTTTTGTTCAGTTACTTCTCATATCCATGAATCAGCATTTCTCACATTAGAATATTCTCAGCCATAATTTCTTCCAACACTGTGTCACTCTCATTCTGCATGCTTTTCTTTGGGAATCCAAACGTGCTTGCCCCAGGCTTTCTGATACTGCCCTCTGTAGGTACGAACCTGGTTCCTTATGGCTTCATCTTGTCTGCTTATGCTTCACTGCATAAGCCTACTTTAGTTTTATCTTCCAGTTTAGTTCTTTATTCATTTCAAATAAGTCTATCCTGCTCAGGTTTGTATCCTATCTTAATTTTAGAATGGAGAACTAGTCTACTTTTGATCTGTACATTCAAACATACAGTATTCTTGGTAGGTAACGGGTAGTCAATATATTTGTTACTTTGGCTGAGTTTGACTTATGATGGCTTATTTCCATGTTTAGTGATCTTTCTTTGAGAGTTCAAAGACTGTAACCTATGGACAAAACCTAGAAGACTGAATTCTATTTGTTTCAATTTGACAATGCCAGCCTAAGGCCACTTAATAACATCCAGAGTTTTTTATTCACCAACCTGCAGCAGAGATCACCTGCTCTGTCTTCTCACCATCAACAAAGGGATAGAGGAAATTTTGCTTTTGCTATGTATCTACATAGAAATATTGTCCCTCCCCACTTTACAAGTTCCCATTACTTCCTAAGAGCCTCAAATGTAGCAGATATGTCTCAGAGTATAGGTGTCTTATACTGCCAGAAGAGAAGGGTCTTCTTTGGAAGTTTTAGAAAGCTGGAGAGTAACTGTTGCGTAAAAATAACTCACAATAGCTACTGTGTACTGAATAAACTGTAGGGAAGAAAGAATGAAAACACAGGACCAGGCAGGGGGCTAAAGTAACAATTTAGGTAAGAAATGAAAATAACTTGATATGATATTCAGAGTTTTGTTGCTGTGGAAAATTCCTGGAGGAAATAACTTAAGGAAAGAAAAGACTTATTTTGGCTCATGTGTTCAGTCAATGGTAGTGAGAGCCACTGTTTCTGGCCAGGTAAGTGTCAGCAGTGGAGCATGTGGCCGAGCTTGTTTGCCCTTGGTGGCTAGGGAGCAGAGAAGATATGCCTGTGTTGATGGAACTCTTCCTCTTTTATTCCATTTGTGCCTTAGATTATTGGATGCACCACCCTTAGTTGTCTCTGAACTGCCCCTCCCCTCCCACTGGTGTGCCTTATTGATCTCGTTTTAAAAGTCAATCAAGTGGATCTTAAAGATTAACCATTACACTTGGTTTAGACGGGGAACAGAGATGGAGAGAAGCGAAATGACTTGACATCTAACTAGATGTGGCAGGAGGTGTTGATGGTTTGGATGTGGAGGAAGAGATGCAGGGCCCCTGGATGCTGACTGGTGGTGACAACACTGAGATGAAGACAACTGGAAGATGGATAATTCCAGTTACGAGTGGAGTGGGTTCTTGTAATTCTGTTTCGTATAAGTAAGGCTTAAAATGATTTTGAGTTTTGAAATACCATCCAAGTGGATGGTCCTCCTCTCTGCACTGGCTGTATAAGCCGGACAGTAAGGGGTACAATCAAGGCTAAAGATGACTACTGGGATGTTAGTGCCATTAATGTCAGAGAACAGATAACAAATGAGAGGCAGAGAGTGTGATGAAGTCTAAGATTGAGCTTCAGGATGCACCAATTCATTAACTGAGCAGAGGAGACTGTAGTGATGACTCAGAAGGACAAATCCCAGGGAGGAGCACACCCCGGGGCCTGGAGAATAACAGGCTCTAGGAAGAAGGGAGTGACTGCTCTGGCTGCTGAGAGACTGAGGGACACAAGGTGGCTAGGTGTCCAGTAGTAGCTTTCTGTGTACTACTTATAGTAAGTACTGGGGTCAGGAACTTTAATGTACTGAAGAGAAGAGGAAAGGAAGTTATATAGATAATGCTTATATTCATATCTAGAAGTTTAAGACATTTTGGTGAAGGGAAGCAGCTTAGCAGGGTAGAAGCTGTAGGTGGGTGTGGCATATGAAAGTTTCATTGGACAAGGTTAAAGATTTTCTAGGCCAATAGGAAAGACTTAGTATATAGAGAAAAAGTGACCACGTAGGAAGAGTTGGGCGCTATTTTTAGGATCAACATTCTTTTTTGTTTGTTTTTTTGAGAAAGAATTTCCTGGTAGCCCAGTTGCCTTGGAACTCGCTATGTAGACCAGGCTGGCCTCAAACTTGCAGAGATCTGCCTGTCTCTGCTTCCCGAGTGCTGGCTCTAAAGGTGTGTGGCGCCAACCGGGGCTTCTGGGTCAACATCCTCGAAAAGGCCATGCACTCAAATCTTTACAAAGTGACACAGAAGGCCATCCTCAAGCCCTCTTGAACTGGTACCTTATAGTCAGGGGAGAGCCGCAGAAACTGCCAGGAAGTACTGCTCCCACACGCCCAGCCTTCAGTGGCCATAGTGGAGTGCATGGGCTGGGACGGACACACACACACACACACACACACACACACA